>BFEA01000473.1:1101021-1131413 GCA_003427395.1 Chara braunii
GAGAGAGAGAGAGAGAGAGAGAGAGAGAGAGAGAGAGAGAGAGAGAGAGAGAGAGAGAGAGATAGCGCAAGCCAAAAGCGGAGGGGAAAATCTGATCATCGAAAAGAACGAATGCTCCTAGCCCGAGTTGCAGCCAGGTTCATTCGAAACAAAGAACCTTTGGAACCGCGAGCAACGCTCTGCGTCGAGGGGAAATACCGAAATAGGACAGCGTGTAACAGTGCGCCAAGCCACGCACCTTCACGCGGAGTTGAAGAAGAAGCGCGTGAGTTAAAGGAGCGTGATTTGCGCAAGAGAGAGAGAGAGAGAGAGAGAGAGAGAGAGAGAGAGAGAGAGAGAGAGAGAGAGAGAGAGGCAAAGCCTTCATCCTCGCGGTTGGCCTCATGGTACGCCGTTGATAGGATGAGAAAAATCGGATGAATCTACCGCTGGTACATGGTAATATACACTACTAAGCCCATAGATAGGATGAGCAAAATCGGATGAGTCTACCGCGAGTACATGGAAATATTCACTAATACCCCCATCGATAGGATGTGCAAAATTGGATGAATCTAGCGCGAGAGCATGGAGATATACACTACCTCTATCATGTTAGTCGTTACGGGACGGATCTGGGATTTGCACGGTGACACTCAGAGTAGCAGCGGGTTCATTAGTGGTTACGCAACGGGCTTGGGATTGCGCACGGATGAACGAACCCACGTGCGGGGGATAAATAAGGATCGCGCGGGATAAGCTGCACGCTAGGACTGTCTCTCGGGGAAAAACCAGACGAGCGCGCGGATCGGGGGAAAGGAATTGCGCAGGTAGGAAATGTTGCGCTAACGTGAGAGAAAGGGAGAAAGAGGGAAAGCACCCGAATGAACCGGGCCTCTGACGTGCGCCAGATTCATTCACAACCAAACTCGTGTAAACGCACGAGCAGTGCACACGAGGAGAGAGAGGAGCTCGTCCAGGGGAAAGCTTTGTGAGCGAGAGCGCAGTGACAGTCGGGGCAGCGGGAATCTATGGGGACAGATGGATTGCGTGCGAGGGGAGAGCGAGCGAGCTAGAGAGAGAAAGAGAGGTGGCTCTTCGATGATGATGGCGAGATTATTCTGCCATTGTCATTTGCAAGCCCGGAGTGCTCTGACTTGGTGTGTATCGAGTCGTAATTCCGCCCCTGACTCGAGATCACGATTGTCTACTTTCATATACGCCGCGCGACTTGTTTTCTAGATGTCGAAGTGAAGAGACTCTATCAAGCACGGGTAAACGACAGGAATACTCATGAATGGACTTACGAGATTTCACTGCCCCTATCTACTGAAACAGGTTTGGGAAGTTCAGCGTGAAAGGAAACCAATGACACGTCATCTAATTACTGGCACGCAAGAACGGAGTAACCGGATTTTCACTCTCCCTTTCCACTCCGCAAAGCCACAACCGAAAGAACGGACTTTGAAGAATCAACGGGAAGGGGGCGATGGAGTCAACGGATGTTGACGCACCGTGAACGGGAAGGCAAGCTCGACAGTTGAACTGCAGCAGCCTACATGAGCGAGCTGAACCGCTCGACTCGGGGTAGTGGGTCACCCGCAGGCCAATGGAACGGACCTGAGAGAGAAACCGGACCGGGCCAGACCGGACAGGACCTGACGAGCCCAGATCAGATCTGGAGCAGATAAACCAGGCTGGCCTGAAACAGACCAGACAGACCGGACTGGACCAGGAACAGACCTGACGAGACCAGACTAGACTAGACGGGTCAGACCGGACAGATTGGACCCAATCAGGCCAGGCTGGATCGGACAGACTGGGACTGTCTTTACCAACAGCTGCGAGGGTTCAAACCAAAAGTAGATGGCTCAATGTACTGCGATGCTACTCCGGGCTTGTGACCGACGGGAGCGGCGCCGACGACACCACATTGATCGTGGGGTTTAGCGAAGTACATGGTACACTCAGTTTCAACACAAACTGGGCCCTTGGGCCGGCGTGCGCGAGGTTGCACTGAGATACGATGTTGCGCGTTTGCGCTGATCTTTATTGACTGAGTAAAATAATATTTCTGTTCCTTTTGCATTTTAGTGAGATATCCAAGTTCACGTCTTGTGTTTGTATCTGACTCAGTTGTGGGTTTTGCAGGTTATAGGAGCCCGGAACTAGCCCTCCCGCGGGTGACAGACGCGGACAGACACAGGGTTAGATCCACAGGCCGCCAGACCCTTCTACCGGTCGACAACAGCCAACCACCCTAGGGTCCGGAGTTATCCGCCACTATGGCTCGGATGCCCCGCTAACCCAACTAGCCTCTGGACCTTGTGAGAACCTGCTTCAGGGAATCATCTCTTGCTCAAGAGGCGCATTCGAAACTTTCTGCCTCTTCATGAAGGACGTAAGTGCTGACAGCGCAGAGGACGCCACTGTGGATAGACTCTCGTCGGGGAACCGTTGCGAGAACCTGACGACTGCAGTGGGAACACTCCTTCCAACATGAAGAATGCAACAACCCTCAATCCGCTGCGATGCTAAGTGATCTTTGCCCCGACCATATGATCGGACAGATCACCTCATCGATTATGACACATGACTGATTACGTATCCCTTTAGAGCTCGGTAGCGCTTCGCCGCGAAGGCCCATCTGGAGAGGAACCCCATCACGGTGATGCTAAGTCCCTTGCCACGGGAACACTTCACTAGGCTAAGTTTCACCCTCTTTCAGAGATAACCAATCAACTTGTGTCAGATGATGTTAGGCAATCCTCCTTACTCAATCGTACTAAAAGGTTGCCCTATCAATTGAGCGCTGACTTATGAGAGGAAGAAAACAAAAAAAAATACTTTATCCCACAGCCATTCATTTCACAATGCCATTCAGACTAAATAAAATACAATAAGAGGCAAGGATTGAAATCCCATATATTGACTCCCAATCCCCCAGGCGTGTCCCGGGACTGACACATGACAAACCAAATACAATGCAATGAACTGAAATTTTAAAATTTTAACTTACATACATACAAAACTGGGGGCAATCTGGGTCCGACAGACACATGAGTCCACCACTGAGCCGAGCCATCATAGGTCACTCATATCCAGCTCCGGCATCCGAAATCATACCATAATCATTGCAAACCGATTATTGGCTGCTGCTGGCGGCACACGAGCCACGTCCCAGCACATAATCATCATCAATAGCTGGCGGCTCACTGGCCATGTCCCAGTACATCATCATCATCTGTAGCTGGCGGCAACACTGTCCACGTCCCAGCATAAAATCATCATCTGTAGCTGGCGTCACTCTGTCCACGTCCCAGCATAAAATCATTATCAGTAGCTGGCGGCATACTGACCACGTCCCAGCATAAAATCATCATCAGTAGCTGGCGGCACACTGTCCACGTCCCAACGTATAATCATCATCTGAAGCTGGCGACGCACTGTCCACGTCCCAGCGTATAATCTCTGAAGCGGGCGGCACACTGTCCACGTCCCAGCATATAATCTCTGAAGCTGGCGGCATATTGTCCACATTCCAGCATATAATCTCTGAAGCCGGCGGCACACTGTCCACGTCCCAACATATAATCTCTGAAGCTGGCAGCACACTGTCCACTTCCCAACATATAATCTTTGAAGCTGACGGCACACTGTCCACGTCCCAGCATATAATCTCTAAAGCTGGAGGCACATTGTCCACGTCCCAGCATATAATCATCTGAAGTTGGCGCCACACTGTCCATGTCCCAGCATAAAATCATCATCTGAAGTTGGCGGCACACTGTCCACGTCCCAGCATATAACCTCTGAAGCTGGCGGCACACTGTCCACGTCCCAGCATATAATCTCTGAAGCTGGCGGCACACTGTCCACGTCCCAACATATAATCTCTGAAGTTGGCGGCATACAGTCCACGTCCCAGCGTATAAAAGATCCCGCGATTGGCGGCACTCTCACCACGTCCCAACCGATGCTGAGGGCATACTGGCCACGACTCAGCATGTCCAGGTTGATGCTAGATGGCTCACGGGCCTTGCCTCATCACTCTGCCCGAACTCGGAATCAAATTTGCATCTCTAAGTAAGAATTTTCGGAGCCGGGAGCCAGATACTATACCATGGGATCTCGTGTCATCCATCTCTGCTAACTCATAGGCCTTGCCTTCAACCTCTCTGATGATCCTGAATGGTCCCATCCACCTGGCCTCCAATCTCTTGGTGCACTATGTCTCGAGAGATGTATCATGCAGAAGTACAATATCCCCGACCTGAAGTCGTTCCTTCCTGATGTACCTCTTATTGTTCCATCGTGTCTGATCAGATAATCTGTTGTCTGACATCCTCTTTGTGGCCTCAATTATGGCCTCATCCACTTCCTTGATCTGCCTGATCCTCAGCCTCAGCAACTCCTCTGTGGAGTATGACTCTCTCTGCGCCTCATGGGTCCATGTCTCAACCAGGTTCTCAATGGGAGAAGTAGCATACCTGCCATACCAGAGTGTAATGGGTGCATAACCTGTAGTCCGTTTGACAGTCACATTGTCGGCATAGACAGTCGCCCTCAAGAAAGATGGCCTGTTTCTGGAGTCACCTTGGCATCATTTTGATATAGCATCCTTTAGTGTTATGTGACCCCTTTCCACTGGTGCATTAGTCTGAGGATGATATGGTATCACAAATCTGATCCTGACCCCAAGTCTGAACATGAGTTTTCTGACCATCTCATTCTTGAATTCTGATCCCTGATCAGCCACGAACTCACGTAAGAAGGGGTACCTTAGATAAATTTCCTCGATCCAATCTGCCACTGCTTTTGCGATTTTCTTACGGATGACTTTTGCTTCAACATAACCAGACATATTATCTCTCATATTTAGTATAGATTTCATTTCATCCTTACCAGGTGGCATAGTAATTAGATCAAGGTGAACAGTACTACTAGGCTCAACAAAAACAGTGGGGTATAAGGGTTCAATCAATCTCATAGATGACATTTTCTGACAAGCTTCACACGACTTACAATATCTCCTTACCATATCCCTCAGGCCATCCCAGTGATATAGTCGGGATACTTTATAGTATGTAACATCAGCACCCCTATGACCCCCTGCCAGACCCTCATGCAGTGCAACGATCACCTCTAGTTGTCTTTCCTTACCACACACTACTCTCGGTGGTGGCAGTCCTTCCTTTGCATCCACTAAAAGGTGACCCCTACGCAGCCTAAAGGTTCTCTTTGTTTTCTCATGGTAGAATTCGTCCAACTGATTACTGCTCATTACCATACAAATCCTCTTATATTCCCCATCATACTCATCCTTCCTAAATCTCCCCTCAGCGTCCTTATCGTGCTCCTGGTCATCCGACTCTTCCTCTATCTCATTCAGCCTTCGCTCATCCATCCTTGAACTCTCTGCCAGCTCATGAGCAACAACAGCGGCTTGTTCTACCATCCCATACCATCATTTCTCCTCATCCTCTTGAGTTCGGAAGTAGTGGAGGTAAGAGTCTCCCTTTTCTCCTCAGCAGTCTTCCCTGCTCGTTGCTATGGCTGAGGCTGTATAACAACTTGAAGCTGGAGGTAGTCCTTCATCATCGTCTTCCATAAGGAATTCGTCAACGAAGGGTGCCTCCTCAAGAGATTCATCATCTATTGATCCTATTCTACGCGGCTCAGCCAATCGGCTCGATTCTTTTCAGTAGGTACCTTTTCTAATACAAAATCATACGTCCATATGTGAGTTATCCACCTACTTACCGTAGCATCTACTTGTTGATGCCTCTTAATAGCTCCGATTACCGCCGTGGAATCCGTTCTTAGGATGAATCTCCGCCTCATAACATAGTGTCTAAACACCCTGAGGCAGTGCAGAATTGCCAGAAGCTCTTTCCTTAACTGAATATAGTCCCTCTCAACCGAATTAAGGGTGCGACTCTCAAATCTAAGTGGCCTTTCTTTACCATTCTCATCTCGCTGCACGAGCACTCCTCCTAATGTTATCGGGTCGCCGTCGAATTCAATGATGAAGGACCTCTCCCTTTCATCGTCGAAGTACGATACTCCCAATACGACCCCGCCATCTCTTAACTTATCTTGAAGTGTCCGCGCAACCTTCTCTCTTTGGTCAGACCACCTTAAGCTAGCTCCTTGTCGCACCATCTCTCTAAGGGGCTCGACTATCTTGGTAAACTCGGGGATGAAGATCCGCCAGAAGCTACAGACCCCTAGGAAGCTCTTTACTTCCCCAACCTTTTTTAGAGGCATAAGCCAGTTTAGGAGTTTATCCACTTTCTTCGGATCGGGGCTCCTTCCTTCCAAGAAGCACCTAAAACCCAAGATCGTTACCTCCTTTTGAACAATAGTGATTTCGGCCCGCAAGCTGTTAGGTTGTATTTAGCCAATCTTTCTAGTACTTTCGCCACTCCCTGCACATGTTCCCATACGAACCGCCTGACTCGACAATCCACTAAAGTCTCATATTTTTTCTTTGGTCCTTTAACTGGATTGTTGTCAATGTATGGAAACGTAACCTCTGGGCATATATCCTCCATGACCTTCAGCATGTCTCGCTGGCCGACCGCGACACCATTCGTCCACCATTGAGGCACCACACACATTTGTATGAGGCCTCTAGGTGTATGCATAAGGTTCATAGGTCGACTAGTAGGATCTATCGGCAATTGATCATAGCCAGAGTACAAGTCTATTAAGGAGTAGATGCTCTTTCCAGCAAAAAACTCGGCCAACAGATCCGCGTTGGGTAAGCTACCCGCATCGAGAACCGTTACCGAATTCAACTTTTGCAAGTTCTGTATCCAGCGCAGACCACCACCCGGCTTCCAAAAGCAAAACCAGTGATTGGCGTAAGCTCCATCAGCTGGTTCCGCAACGTTGGAAGCGATCTTCTGGTTTATGTACTCCATTACCTCTTTTTCTTCCTTTTGAGCATATTTTGTGGGTCTATCATTCCAAGGTGTGTGAGGAACGGTCCAAATTTTGACCATCTTAATCATGTCAACGTCAAGTCGTCCCCTTTCCTCATCATTAAAGGAAAAGGCACCACTGTACTTCTTATATAACTGATATGTGAAATCCCTCTCAGCCGGCAGAAGGAAGTCATCGGCTCCTATCTTCATTATCTTGAACCTCTCTGGGGTAATTCTCCCTCCTTTTAATGCAGCCTCTCTTTATCTTTTAATTATCTTTCTCTCCTTCTCCAATGCCTCATTGTAATCCTTCTCTATCAGGACGACCACTGGATTCTTCTTAATACCTTTGCGCTTATACTTCCTCTTAGATCCGGTGACTATTTTCCTAAAAAAGGCCTAGTTGCAAGGAAGGTGAGCTGCATTGTCCCCGATTTTGCTGCCCTCACAACATTCTTGAATCATTTTATCTCTCTCTTATCGCCCAACTCATTTTTTTTATCCAGGAGCTTGAACATCTTCCCGATATCATTTACTCTAATCGTTGTCTCCTTGTCTATTATTCCACTTTCTTTCAGTTTTGCCCGTACTTCCTCAATCAGCTTGTCAGATTCTCCATGCTTAAGAGAGTTAATATGTCGTTGATGTCGAGGATGATGCCTATCACTTATCACAAAAGTCTGTTCTTGGCCAGTGTTAGGGTCCTGGAGAGAGAGCCAGGCCGCCCCATCATGGCCGAAGAACATACAAGCCTCCATTCTATGTAGAAAAGGGACTCCGATAATGCAGTCATGATCCAAGTTGTGGACCACAAAACAGAGGATCTCGGCTCGTAAAGTCCCAATCCGAATAGGCAAATCATCAATAAAACGTTCCAAAGGCAGGAATCCGGCTATATTGGAAAGTTGATGATTGACCTTCCTGTCTATCACGAGCCCACATGACCTTATTGTGGCCGAGGATATGAGCATCATCTCGGCCCCAGAGTCCACTAGAGCTCTGACTTTCACGTCGTTTACGGAGATATTCAAGTACCCGCACGACAAGTTGTCAAACCTCATCTTGGTACCAAGTGCGGATTTTTCCACATGTTGAGGGAAGAGTCTTAGGTTATTGATCTCTACCTTCCGCCTCTCGACCATCTTCTTAAGCTCCTCCCTAAACTTGGGTACTAAGGCTACTGCCTCTTTCCAGGATAGGGTGATCTCGGTCTCCTCGAGTAATTTCTTTACTACTTCATCTATCGAGATCCCCTCCTCGGCTTCGGATCTCAAGACCACCTTCCTCTTCTTCCCGATAGCTTTCTTTCCTTTCCCTTCCTTCACTAGGTCCTTGGTCCCATCGATCAGCTGGTCTAACTCTCTTTGAGGCATCTCCCGCTTTTTCTCTTCGACCTGCTTTTGGCTGATATGGGATACATTCAGGTTTTGACTTCCAGGATTGTCGTCTCGGGCCACTATCTCCGGAGGTAGCATACCATCAAAGGTGATAACATTAACCCTAACCTTCTTCTTTTTATCCTTGTTGGCCTTAGCCTTTTCTAGGATTACTGCTCGCATCCCTCCTTTGACTCGGAAGTCCACCTTGTTCCAATTGGCATCACAGATGTGTCCATTGACGTTTTTCTTGACAATCCTTTTTTCGACCTCCTTCTCTGGTGTTGGGCACCGGGTTAGAGTATGGCCTTCCTCGTCACAATAATAACATCGGAAGGGGCCATCTCTCCTTTGCCAATCTCGGTTCCTATTATCTTTCTTCCAATCCCGATCCCGCTTCTTCTTTTGTCTCTCTTTTCTTCTTCTCCTAGCGTCATCATCATCACTACTATCGCTCTCACTCTCACTCTCTTTCTTTTGCTTCTCCTTCTTTCTTTCTTCCTTACCTTCTTCGGCTTCAACAAGTGCTTGAGTTGCTGGGGCAGGAAGGGTTATCTTTTCGAAGCTACTAAGCTTAACGAGAAGACCAAGAGTCTCCTCGACCTTCAAGTTCCCTCCCGTAACTGCGGCAACATTTCCCTCTCTTGCACTAGTGATTGCTTTCATCTGTTCCAGAGACCATATTCGGTTTGACACCAAAGGTAGCTCACAAACCATCTCAACTACTTCATCCCATTTCAGAGGGTAATGGGCAGCGCGGCTTACCACACCCTTTCTTTCGTCCTCTGCGAAATTAGTTAGCAGGACATGACACTTCTGGGCCTCATCTAGGAAGGGTACTCTCCGCGCAACCCGCTCAAAATCTTTTAGAAATTGGTCGAGCGTTGCATACTTAGAACGTCGCACTTCCAATAAATTTTGCATGGTCGTTGGGACATCATACTTTGCGTATTCTTCCAGCATCTTTTGTCTAACCTCGACCCATGTTGTCAGTCCTTGTGTCGTTTTCGTCACCGACACCCTCATCTTAGGCTCAACATAGGCTAGAAGAGCTTTCAACTTTTGTTTGTCCGATCAACTGTGGCTCATACCGAAGACATCATAATCCTTCAAGAACTCCCTAACCTTGGTTCCATCAAAGCAGGGTATGTTCTCTGGAGGTACCTAAGCTCTCGGAAGATCCAATCGGACATTCATAGTGTCCATCCCGGTCTTCATGGCCTCTATCCTGTTCAACATTTCTTGTAGAACCGCGGTACTGGTCACTTCTCCGTCCCCTGCGGAGGAACTAGCACGGTTCTGCCGTGCATCCGGTCCTCTGACCATCTTGCCTAGCTTACTAGTTAAACTCCTGATTCTTCCTAACCCTTTTCTCTCTTTGGATTGCGTCTAAAATTGGTTCCCAGTTTCTGCCGTTAGTAAAGCTTTCTGGCAGATGGGGCTCGGAAAACCTATCAAACACAATCGGTATTACGTCACTAACTACTCTTGCCCTTTTTCTTTTTAACTCTTTTTTTTCTTGATTAACTATATCACTTATCCAGCTCCGAAAGGACTCGCGATTTATCCCTCTCTCCCTCAATGAAGGAATATAGGGTCGGATATCGTATTCGTCAGTGTCAAGGAACTTCAATACAAGGATATACGCCTTCCCAGGTGCATGCTTCTCCTCCAGGGATATGCAGCGCTCTACCTTGTAGGAAAAAACTCATTCACTGGTAAAAGGAACTAAGACGTCTAGTGCTGTCGTGACTACCGGACAGTAACCAGACATTGCCTAATTCTTAACTTCTCTTAGTATCACTCTTAACCTTCCGTATTCATTATAGACTTTGTGCTCTCCTTCTACTCCATAGATGTCGGTGTCGATATAGAGTTCACCTTCGGTCTCGTCGATGCAAGACGCGCCTCTCCTGATTTCTACTACCTCTCTTACTGGATTTCGAACCCTCCTACAAATCAAGGTTCCTAACAAGCATTGGTACTCACGGCTCCAACCGTGAATGAGGGCTCTCACCCTCTCAGATTCTTGTCTTGCCAACTCCTTCTTTATCCCTTGTCTTACTAAGTTACCTCCAATTGGGCTTTCACGATTGCCTTTCGCCATCTCATAATTTATCCATCTTTAGTTAGCCCTGCATTCACCGAGTTTCTCTCTAAGAAGCCAACAAGTTTTCTGCCTTTGTCAACTGGTAGAAAATTCAGGAGATCCTTCGTCCTGGACTTCGAACTGACGTACAAAGGTATCGGAGAACAGCGTCTTCGGTCGCATGACTAGGTCATTTTCTCTTGCCTTACCAACCACGGCAATGGCTTCTAGAAGAGGCACCCAGTCTCTCTTGCCAGCGAAGCTATCCGTAGTCAGAAAACTAGGGAGTCTTTCAAATTGTCTGACTCGTTTTCCCCAAGTCACTTTCTCATGTAAGCTTCGAAGAAGCTCCCTTATCCTTGAGAGGTGAATATACACTCTCCTCGGACACTCTAAATAACCTTCGTCTTCCTTTATTCCTTCCTGAGCATAAACCCTCACGTCAAGCTCGTTGGTCTTAAGAAATCTGACCACTGAAACATAGAATACTAAACGCCCTACCTTACAGACATCGTGTCTCAATATCTCGAACGGACTGTCAGTCTTAGTTACTTTATCTAACCATCCTCTACTAATGGTCACAGCCGCAATTGACATAGAGTTTTCACATTCTAGTATCATTGCCTTGGGCCGCTTCTAGTGCCTCTAGCCAGACTGCCCGCAGGAAGCTGTCTAGATAGGATGGTCTCATCTCTCGCATGCAGCATCACTCTCCTGTCATCCGAACTCTTGCACTTCAGCAGATGTCTAATCTTAGTCTGATCCGTAATTGTTCTAAAAGCAGCCGCCTGCATAAGCTCAAGGTATTGTTCTACCATGTCAATCTCGTCATGCCTACCTAACCTACCGTCACATCCTCTCACGGCCCTATGACAGTCACTCGTTGCTCATCTAGATAGACCTCAAGGCAGAAATTCTCTCCATTATCAGGAGTGTAGACATCTCTTGGCATGGTTCACCACACTCGGTCCCTAAGTACTGCGTTGAGGATTGGTCCTCAGTCCTTCCCGTCGCAGAAGCTAGCAGACACAGGCGGACTTGGAAATCTCTCAAACTCTTTAGGCAGGACACTCCAGGTCACTTTCTTCCCTCGTTGTCTCAGCAACAGTCTTTCATCCATGACATACTCAGCAGCAGCTATCCAACATGCCTCGTAATCGATCCCTTTCCTTGTCTCAGCAGCTACGTATGGCCTCACATCATAGTCATCTGTATCAAGAAACCGAGCTACAAGGACGTACAACATCACTGAGTCGTGCTCACAAGTCACACACCTCTCAATGACGTACGGGAAGGCACCCCCAACCTTGATCCTTGTCAGCGCCTCTATCGCTTTCGTTATTGCTGACATTGACTACTCACCAGGTTTGCCTCCTCAGTGCTGCGTTAATGATTGACTGCCAGTTCGTACCATCACATAATCCTTTAGGTATTGGCGGCGTAGAAATCCTCTCATAAATCCTAGGCAGTAAGCTCCAACTCGCTTCTATCCCGTGCTGTCTGAATTGATCCCTCTCGACTTTGACACACTCCACTATGACATCCCAGTTGGTAAAGAAACTCGGATCCCGATCAGTCCCTTCTAGGATGTAGGGTCAAATATCATAATCATCAGTGTCAAGGAATCTAGAGACAAACACATGCACAGTTGTTGTATTTTTCACACAAGTAATGCATTTGACAAACACATAAGGGAAGGCACCACCGTAGGTGACACGAATTAGGGCTTCTAGGACATTATACTCTTCAATCATCATCTGGTTTCTGACTTATGGACTTCTCAAGCGAAGGGTCCTGAAAACAAATTCCAACCCTTGCTTGCAGGTCTAAATCCCTTCAGATAGACTTCTGCAGAAGGCCCCTCCTCTCGGGGCTTCTCTAGCCGAAAGTCTTTCTAACCTGAGCCAGACCTTGTACGAAATATGCTAGACTGCTGCCTAGTCACAGAATATTGTGACCAAGGTCCGCTCCCAAGAACTGAAGATTTTTGAGTCCCCGGCAACGGCGCCATTTTTGTCGCGCCACCATTGCTTCAAGGGTCTAGTTAGATATCCTTCCCCGGACAGAGTTCAGTGGGTTGGAGGACTGGCAGGCTGTCACGCAAGATTTTGTTAGGTATAAAAATAGAGGTGTATTCAGAGGCAGTCACACTTTGTCATACAACCGAGTAGTCAAGGTTATCCGACTTTGTCATACACGGCTTAGAGTGAGGCGTTCGAGTTCATCGCCTGCACCTGACCCCGTATAAAGGATAGACCCAAGGTCACCGGAGTCCCTATCATCCAGGAGTCCTTCAAGCTGTCTTGAGTGTAACCTGTGTAAAATAAGGTGGAAAATAACAAACATGCATCATAGACCAATTGACAGAATGAGAAGACCAGAAACCAAACTCTGCAAGAGCATGACCAGAGATACAACACTGAAGAGTAGTACATAGAGTATGCAGGGAGCAGCCATCGGAGGGCTGCAGTCACTAATAAATAATAATGTCGAAATACATCATAGTGACTGAAAAGAAAGAACCTCAATCAATGATAATAAGTGGTACCCCCTCGTGAGTAAGTGCTGCTGTCTGGGACTCCATATCTGGCACCTCGTCATTGAGAACCCGTGTGGCTATAGACTTTGGAACCACATAGCTGATATCGAGAGGCGCTCCTGGATCAATCTTGCAGATATAGGCCATGCATCTCGCCATCTCCTCGTCTGCGACACTCCTGAGATAAAGCTCCTCCGCAAGAGTGATGTCGCCTGAAGCACCAATCAGTATCTCAATCCGTCCTCTCCCATCAGTATAGATGTATGAAACCTCGAGAAAACGATCTCCGTATAGAGGCTTCCGAAAAGCCTGCATAGCAAAATCCGTCCCAACCAAATGACTGTAGCCATCTCCGAGATATGGGACCGGWCCCTCCCCTCTTGGAGGACCAATAACTGTCTCGGACATAGGGTCGCCTGACATGTAGGAGTTAATCACCCTCAAGTAGATACCGTGCAAGAAGGTATGCAATCCTCCTCAATGTCGCTCTCCGTCGTCTTCACTCACCGGTCTCCAACGCTCCTGCTACTGTCCACAAAATCAGTCCCTGTGAGTGTCCCAGTCGAAGTAGTCGCCAAAATCAATGTCACTCACGCAGCACGGCCCCTGATCGGACTCATCTGTCTCAGATCTCTGTACGCATGTAGTGATTGGGACCCCGGATCTGGCTATCTCCCTCCTAATCCGGTTGTCCTTCCGCCTCCTTCCCTTGCTGCGAGACTCACTGAGGGGCTTGGGGTTACACCCATCAAAGTCGAAGAGTACACCCCCAGGTGCTGAAGGTACGCGAGGAAACACCACATGCAGCCAGTTATCTCTCCAATAGCTCTCCCTTTGAAAGATGTAATCAGCAATCCTGTCATATGTGGTTCCCTTCACCCCCTTCTCTGCCCCCTGTACCGAATAGGTAATCACCAACGTGTCTCGAAGTCGGTGACTCATTGGCCCTGATAGCAAAGCTCCAGTGTCCCGCATATCGATAGCAGAACCTCTCAACCAGTCTACCCCACGTAGGGGCAGTCTCACGACGACGGGCTAGCTTGGACAGAAACCACACTCTCACAAGTGCGAGTGCTCCCTCCAAGACCTGGCCGGATGGTAGTCAACAACACAATGTAGAGTCCCGTCTGAATGGTCTGACTGAACTGCAACTCGATGTAGGGCCCGCCTAAATGGGCCCGGCTGAACAGCAACTCAATATAAGGCCCGCCTGAATGGGCCCGGCTGAACAACAGCAATCTCAGAAGAAGGGGCCCGCCTGAAGGGGCCTGGCTGAACTGCGACAATCTCGGTAAATGGGCCCGCCTGAAGGGGCCCCGCGGAACAGCAACATTCTCAAGTAGGCCCGCCTGAAGGGCCCGACTGAACAGCAACTAATCAGTAGAAGATCTCAGGCACAGGGACCAGTCATAAATGCTGAAAGTACTGGGGCTGGACTGAGCCAAATCACCTGTGTAGGGACTGAACTGCAAATGTTCCCCGTGCGGGGGAAAGTATCACGTGCATGAGGTGATGCTGATCAGCGATGAAATAAATCAACGGGAGCGTGATGGCAAATCATCCCAGCTAGCAATCCTATGCTCGGGCGTACATGGGCTCGCACTCAAATGACAATTTCCAGCCTGGGCGCACACATATCTAGCGCAAGTGCACATGGGTGCACACTCAAATAACGCTATCCAGCCTGGGCGCACTTGGACGCACACTCTAACGGCAATGCCACGCTTGGGCGCACATGGGCGCGCACTCTAACAACAATATCAAGCTTGGGCGCGCATGGGCGCACACTCTAACTGCAACGCCAAGCTTGGGCGCGCATGGGCGCGCACTCTAACTGCAATGTCAAGCCTGGGCGCGCATGGGCGCGCACTCTAACTGCAATGCCCAGCTTGGGCGCGCATGGGCGCGCACTCTAACTGCAATGTCAAGCCTGGGCGCACATTCAAATAGAGATATCGTGTCTGGGCGCGCAAGGGTGCGCAACTAAAATATAATATATGGTCGGGGCGCACGAGAACGCGCACTAAGAAAAAATTATATCTGGTCTGGGCACGCGCGGTCGTGCACTTAAAAATAATATCTGGTCTGGGCGCACACTGGCGCACACTTAAAATATAATATCCGGCCGCATGCTCAATGTGTTGGTCAAATGACAATCAACTTTTTGCTTACTGTTTGCAAAACTTGGCCTTCTCGTAGAGCCAGACCACTAATGTCATCAACTAAGAGTTGGTCAACAGAGTGTGCGCATGGCCCTCAGATATGGCGTACACACATCGCTCAATTGAAAATGACTCTCAGATACTGTTTGCTTACGGCGCACAGTTCAGAAATGGCCCTCAATCATGGTGCGCACTCAGCGCACAGTGGTGAATAGCACAAAGTTCAGAAAAGGCCCTCAACCAGGGTGCGCACTCAGCGCACAGTTGCGAATAGCACAGAGTTCAGAAATCGACCCTTAACCAAGGTGCGTACTCAGTGCACAGTTGCGAATAGCACAAAGTTCTGAAAAGGCCCTCAATCAAGTACGGTGCGCACGCTGCGCTCAGTTGCGAACACTGCGCACGGTTGAGAAATGCCCAGATATGATCCTCAAGTACGGTGCGCACACTGCGCACAGTTGCGGAATGCTCAGATATGGTCCTCAAGTACAGTGCGCACACTGCGCACAATCGCGAAATGCAAAAGTCAGATATGGTCCTCAAGTAAGGTGCGCACACTGCGCACAGTCGCGAAATGCAAAAGTCAGATTTAGCCCTCAGGTGTGGCGTGCAGGCTGCGCACACTTGCAAACTGCAAAAAATTCCCAATATGGCGTGCACAGACCGTCTCAAAATCGACTTGTTTTCCAGTGTGGCTGTGCAGGCAGTCTCAAAATCGACCTGGTTCTCAGTGCAACTGCGCTGGCAGTCTCAAAATCGGCTTGGTACTCAGAGTGACTGCACTGGCAGTCTCAAAGTGGACTTGGTTCTCAGTGCAACTGCGCTGATAGTCTCCAAATCGGCTTGGTACTCAGAGTGACTGCACTGGCAGTCTCAAAATTGGTTGGCTATTCAGTGTGACTGCGCTGGCACAAACCTCATCATACTTAACTCGAAGTTATTAAAGCCGAGTTTTGCCGTCCAATTGCGTAGTGTCGCACTTAAGTCCAATTGCGCACAGTCGCAGCGAGAAACAATATACTCAGTTTGAGTGCTTTGTAACCAATCATCATACTCTGTTTGGGTGCCTATTGGCACAGTCAAATTTTCATATTCGAATGCTCATTTGTACAACCAATCATCATGCGACACTGATCATGTAACCAAAATAAAGCACTTTGATTCGGAGGCAATACTACATGCTGCGCACAGTCTAGGATCAGCCCATGGATACAATGCACGTAGGTGCGCGGTACTAAGTCAACCCTCAGTTACAGCGCGCGAGGGCACAGTTCATGGCCAATCATCAGATACAACGCTCATCTGCTCGGCTCAAGGTCAACCCTCAGATACACCGTGTGAGCGCATAGTTCAAGACCAATCAACGGATACAGCTCAGGCATAGTGCGCACATATCAGATACGGCATGCACACAACCCATGGAGGGTGAGTGAAAAGGAAATGGAGGCGGTTGGAAAGAAGAGAGAGTGAAAGGGAAGAAGAGAAGAGAGAGAAGAAAAGGGATGAGAAAGGGAAAGTGAGGGACCAGTCTTGCCCCCCCCCTTTTCCTTATCCCTTCCCTGGCTTGCCTTCTGCTCGACTCTCTTGCCTCCTGCTCCGTGCTCTTCTCGTGCTCCTGCTGGCAAGTCGCTGTTCTATGGCTAGTGCTTTCCGCCCCTTGCCGTTCCGCCAAGGCTGTAGCACTCCCACAGGTGAGGGTTCTCTCACAGTCTGATCCGTGCCACGTGTGCCACGTATACTGATCTGTCTTCTTGGGTGACGTGGCCTTTCTTTTATAATGGAGAGTCCAGGTGATCGGGGCTGAGTGCTGCAGTTCCAAGGTCGGGGCTGTGGTCAAACTCTAGACCGGGCCTGTGCTAAAAATAGCAGCAGTCCCGACCTCGGGATATGAACAGTCAGTCCCGACAAACGAACAGCCAGTCCCACGCTAAAAATAGCGTGGGACTGTGCGAATTTTAGAACGGAACTAACGCAGGCCTAGTCCCTGGTAGACGAACAGTCAGTCCCACGCTAAAAATAACGTGAGGCTGTGCTAATTTTAGAATGGGACTGGCGCAGGCCCAGACCCCACGTAGACGAACAATCCGTCCCATGCTAAAAATAGCGTGGGGCTGTGCTAATTTTAGAACGGGACTGGTGCAGGCCCGACTTTGGGAGACGATCAGTCAGTCCTGTGCTAAAAATAGCACATGACCCTATCTTAATTACTCGGGCCTGGCTGTTCATCTATATGACTTCTTAGGGCTGTTCCTTTTCAAGCCAAGTTATGCGGTCGTGTCGGTCCGGTCCCAACCGGTCAAACTTGAATATCTCACTAATCCTTGGTCCGTTTCAGGTGCCGTTTGGACCGGACCCTACAAATTGGCCCATTGCGGTCGCGCCGGTCCAGTCCAATGGGGACGATTCAGGTCTTCGGGGAACCATACCGCCGCGCCGTCTTTTCTTCAATTTCGGCCTAGGGGAAATGTAATCGATATGTTAGGGTCCAGTTTGACCATGACCGTGGACGTCCTAGGCGCGATTTTGACGCAGCGCGGGGTTTGACTGCGGGGAGTCAATTTCCGCTGCTGCGCCGCATCGTCTTCCGACAACGCTGCATATCAAGTCGGCGCCTTATCAAAGAAGTCTCTAAAACAGAGACATTGAATCCCCCATGTGGAGTGTAATTACTATCTGCGGGGGATGCAAAGTCGGGTTATCGCCATATAACTGACGTTCCTGAGCATCAAGATCGGTATATGTTAGTAGCAGAGTGAGTATATAGTTCTCGACGATAGGCTTGTAAGCAGATGTTAGTAGCAGCGAGGCCACACAAATTCGGTGGAGGCCGGTTAGGCGGATTTTATACAAAATCTCCTATAGTCCACCTGCCAAGTTCATCCTCGGATGGTCCCTCGCCATCACCGCTCCTATTTTGTGTTTGCCTCGTTGCAGAAAGGTCTGCAGTCGAAGAGCGTCGCAGTCGTGGTAAGGATGCTTAGGGCGGCAAACGACGGGGATGGGATGTTGGGGAGGGTTTTGGTGAGGAAAATGAACGGGTACTTCTTCGTCCAAGAACAGAGATGGACGAAAGGGGAGTACGCTGAGGTTGGGAAGTAGTCCAAAGTCGGCGTCTAGGACGGTGAAGTAGGTTTTCTGCAGGGGCAGAACATGATGACGGAGTCTGTGTGGAGGAAGTGGTTTGTGGATTAGGAAGAGGTGTAACGTATAGAGACAAAACCAGGGGAGGTAGGAATGGTGAAGGCAAGGGTGATAGAGGAGTTGGAAGGTGGGTAACAGACGGAGATAAAACCAGAGGAAATAACGGCGGTGAAGATGGCGGGGATGAAGTAAGGGGTGGTGAAGTGGCTGAAGCAGAGACATAGGTGAAACCCCGAGAGGGGACTCTGCAGGTGGTAATGCAAGCACGGCCATGGATGTCATGGAGGAACACACCGACACCAAGGTCGACACAACAGTTGCGGTGGCCACGGATGCCATGGAGGAACACACCGAGACCAAGATCGACACATCAACTGAGGGTCGAGTTGCTCCCGCGGAATCAATCGTAGAAGCAACCAAGGACGATGAGGAAGAGGCTGCGAACCGAAAAGGGGCAGCCAGGATCACAAACGACATGGAAGGGGTTACTAAGACTGATGAGGATATATATTTTTTTGGCAAAATCATAATTGGTGTGAAAAATAGTTTTGCATTTCGTACTCCAAATGTGATTTCGACATTCCTTTTTATTTTTTCTTCCACAACAATTTTGAAACACCTAATATATATATATATATAGATTGAACGTTTTATTCCTAACGGTGCATTTTTCTGACGGATTTTTGTATGCATACTGTGACATTTGAAAATGTCTAAAACTGTCCGAGACGGCTCTGCCGCCCGTGTCACGACCAGCGTGGCTTCTCCGCAGGGGACACCCTCGGATGGCCACAATGTCACTCAATCTCCATGTGCTGCGTAGGGATTGTTGGGAGCGTCACCGTACATTGCTCGTGAGGAAGTGCGTTTGAGGAAAAAACGTCGTGTTGACGTTTCGCCGACTACAACCGGCGTCGGTCGACCGGTGACAATCTTTCGTTCGCCATTGCCAAGTTTGTTGGGGTCTTCTCCGCTCGGTTTGCAAACAGTTCCTAATCATTTCGTGCATGATGGTGTGCTTAGTGGTCTATTGTTGTCGTCCCCTTTCTTCCCTGGACGGTTGAACTACGGTCCGGTTGTCCTTCTAGCTCATGTTTGGATACATGCGGCAGATCCGACATGTCCAACTGGTGCCGCTGCCATTGGGGAACAATATGGCGATGTCGACCGAGCCCAGACTTCGCTGTCACGACTCGTTGGCCCGTCAGCTAGTCCAAAAAGGCAGCCGTCAATCTATGCCTCTGTCGCATTTGACGCCACGCCTTCCACAGACAATGTCGATTGAGCAGCGCTCGCCGGTGATACACAATTTTCCACAATGTGAAGGAGGGATGTCAAAGGGGATTGTATGCATTCCGCAATGCTATGTCAGGTGTGAGTGACAATCATGGACCCGTCAATGACGTCGTGGATCGTCCGCTATACTAGTCGTTGACAACTATACGGACCGAGTTGGGCGGCGCCATAGTTGCTGCAATCTCAGCGACATAACCGTCACGAGTGTGTGAACCAGATTTTCGGTTGGGAAATGTGCCCTATGATTCAGGTGCCAACTGCCATGATGGGGGTGATGATGCTGGGGAGCGGTGCATGTGAGGATCGCACGGCAGGTTGCAAAGCTCGTCCCCACAATCGGGCCGTGGTTCACCGTGTAGTCAGGGAGGGCGTGGTCGGCCCTGCAGTGCAGGTCGCTCCACTTCGACGCCTGCACGCAGGCAGACATGGTCAGATTGTGGGGACGGTGTTGACCAGTGCGGTCCTGACCCTAACTGAGAGTGTGTACTCAAGACGATGGGATTATTGGAAAGACAAAAAATACGAGATGTTGTGTTCCTCAAACCGGCGAAGCTGCTTTAATTGTTAGGATTGTTTTATTTTTATTGCATGTGGCATGGTGGCGCGTGTTGTGTGCATGTGGATTTCTTATCATATTCTGACTAGTTCTGTCAGTTGGTGCTTGTTTGTGATCGTCGTTGCAAATGGACGTGGAATCGGCACTTGTGGCAAACAACGTGTATTCCTCTCGATTGCTGCAGCAGTTGTATCATGTGACGGTTACCGCGGGATTGACGTACACACTTCTGAACAACTTGTTGTGTTGCGTTAGGGATGTGCTCAGTACACAAGCCCACATTCTATAAGTTCATGCGCACAGAGGTTGATGTATCGGGGGGGTGAAATTTAAAGGTTTGCAGACAAGGACTGCGATATTGTGAGTTGGCCATAGATACAGTGATGCGCTGTGAAGAGCATCTCACTTTAATGATTGATGGTCGGTATGACTCTACCGGATCTGCGCAACATTGCACTGTCACCGCCATCGAGTACGAGACTCGCCTTGTCGTGGCTGTCAACACACTCCGTCCCAAAACAGAGGGCAAGGTGCGCACGAGGTTGGGATGTGGTTCCTCCGCGCTTGTGAGCTTTGCAGGGACGAGGGTGGAGATGCTGACACTTTGCACCACGATATCATGATGATCATTGAGCATTGGGCTGGAGATCATTCGAGGTGTGTCGGCGAGAGACAACTTCTATGCGAGAAGGCAGGTGACCTAGGACGATTGCCTTTGTATTGTCGCGCGAACAGTGTATACGAAGTCATTCTTCACAATGTCAGTGATGAGTTCGAGGATGCCGGTGTCGGGCGTGGCAGTCCCACATCCAGACGTAAAGTAATTTTTGTGTCGGACCTCACGGTCGCATCACGCAGGAGTTTTAGAAGCGTTTCAGCGAAAGACCAATTCCGATCGTGCGCGCCAGCTATACCACTCGCGGTTCCCTGTGACGGGAAAGAGATCCCGCGAGGTACAACTCACCTCCACTTGCGGGAGTTGTCACCATCCCTCAGGTGGGCGTATCCCTGCTGAGCTACTGACTCACGTGCGAAGGCTTTTACTTGCAATCGCAGAGGTAAGCCAACCGAGGGCGTGTGCTCGATCGCCATAGCATAGGCATACGCGCGGTTGAACGCCTAAGACTAACCCGTATACTCGTTGGGCATCAGGGCGCTGATCTCCCAGACCGACTTACAAATCAGGGCGACTTGACTGACGAACTTTCGCGCATACTACGCTTGCCTAGAAATAGTTTCTATAAGTAAAACTCATAACCTATCCCGTTTTCAAAGCAGGATCCCTCTCATTACTTAAATTGTCAGGGGTTGCGCATAAGACACATACCCTATCCTATCTAGTGATTAAGTCAATTCAACATATCTCTCTATGAAAAACCCTTCAACCATAGGATACATACATGTGAAGTAAGATAAGGCTGAGTAATTAGGCGAGGAGATGTTATATACACATAACACATTCACATAAACAGTCAAAATTCATCAAGGGAAAAACATAGGTCTTTGAGCTTCTAGACATGTAAAAATGAAATGAACATGAAACGAATAAGGCTTGTCGCCTTAGCAATAATCCTAATTTTTTTTACAATCAGGGAAAAGGCGTAAGGCTGGGTACTCAAACCAATCGCGTACTGATGGAACATTTGGATCAAGGTCCAGGATAACATAAGCCTCTCAATGAGTTATAGTGAATAGCGTGGTTGGTCGTTTTACTGACCTGCAAACAAAACCAAATGCATTCCACAATTCTAACAGAGTCAACCCTTTATTCACTTTCACCCGCGTTACTTTTACACTTCCAATCCCTTCAGCCAGACATTCCCTTTTCGACTTAGTCATTTAGCCTTATCTGACTTTAGTCATTTAAGGACCCTTTTTGACCAAACACAGACCCTTTAGACAATGACCCGAAAAACAGAAATGCCTTTCAGTGCAAAAGGTCAATGCAAAGTGTGGGTGTTGAGGGTGAGTTAGGGTTGAGTTGGCAAACCAACCTGTTACCATAAGGTAACAACATGTAGTCTTGTATAGACTCATAACGAGTCGACCTGATAGTAAAGGTGACCAGCAATCACACACAGGTCAACACGATCTCAACACCTTCTTGCCGTCCACATGATTGTATCTGAAGTTCAATATAGTGAACTTCATTTTAGTCGGGAATAATACTACATCGACGTAACTCCCTCTAGGTAGTCTCTCTAACTTCTTATCAGACCATTTTCTAGAGGCAGTAACCTAAAGAAGAAAGTATAAGCTAACATCGCCAATACTTTCTACCTCATCATATGATTCCCCACTTAAAACATGCACAGACAAAGCATCATCAATCTTATTTGGAATAGAATCATAAGATTGTCATCAATCAAGAGGTTAAGGTAGCAGGATGGTTCACACGGGGCCACATTCCTTCTACCTCCACCTCAGTAGAATCAAGAAGCGGTCTGTCAATAATGAATCGATCTCTTCTCAGGGCTTTCATTGTTTCTTGTCCAGAAGATTAGTAACAGTATGGTAGATCACTCGAGATCTACTCATCTTGACTGGGCGTCTGCTTGTGATAGGGCGGATCTCATGGCCTTGCTTCGCCTGTCTAATGTCTTGCATTAGATCAAGGTCATATGGTAATAAGGCGAGCTTCTCGGAGCCTCGCTACTCTTATCACCTTCCGTAGCACTATTGCGATAAGGCAGGTTTCTCGGAGCCTTGCTACTCTTATCACAGCCCGTATTATTGTCGTGATAAGGCAGGCTTCTCGGAGCCTCGCTACTCTTATCATCGTCTGTGTTATTAATGCGATAAGGCAAGATTCTCGGAGCCTTGCTACTATTATCACATTGTTAGTGACATCATTGCGATAAGGCAGGCTGCTCGGAGCCTTGCTACTCTTATCAAATTGTTAGTGACATCATCGTGATAAGGTAGGCTACTCGGAGCCTTGCTACTCTTATCACATTTTTAGTGACATCATTGCGATAAGACACGTTGCTCGGAGCCTTGCTACTCTTATCACATTGTTAGTGACATCATCGTGATAAGGCAGGTTGCTCGGAGAATTGTCACTCTTATCACATTGTTAGTGACATCATTGCGATAAGGCAGGCTGCTCGGAGCCTTGCTACTCTTGTCACATTCAACAAGTTTTACCACGTGACTCGGTCGTTGCTTTTGACGCCACTTGAGCCCTTGATCATTCAGAAGCCTTTAAGACCATGCGGGTAGGCCATACGAGACTTATACCCTCATGTCCTAAACTCGTCCGTCTGATCCCTGACTGTGTTAGCTTTGGACTTTTTGAGAGTATGTAAGCATAGTCAAGAATTAGTTGATGAGTTCCATTATTACAGTGTCTGATCATACCATGCATAATTCTTCAATCCACCGTGAATCCCATCTTTATCACTAGTCAGATGGTCTTTTAAGCAAGGGAAGACTGCACGGAATCGATCCCCCTGCGACCACATCCCCCCAAAGAAACATTCACATAGCGAGACAGTTACTCGGAACTTCTCGTTTTCGCTATGTTTATCAGTAACAGTTAGTCCTACACAATCTCTTTCTGCTAGATCATGACAGATGAACTGCGCACCGCATTGTCCCACTCGATTGGCTGCGTACAGTGTCTGCTCACTTAATTGGTTGTGCGCTGCACTGCTCACCCAATCGGCTGCGGACAGCCCCACCTACTCGCGACACATCGATTTTTGGCCAACTCATGGCTATAATCGGTGATAAAGAAAACGAAAATAAAATATGATAAATAAATACAATCTGAAAAACAGATATGCAAGAAATATGAGTGGGAACGATATACTGAAAGCCAAGTCGCGAAATCACACAGATGTCTAAGTAATCGTGTACGAGCAGAGAGCACCAATGTACCGAGAGTCCGTCCAAATAACATCAATACAATGAACTCTTGACTCAATGTTCATGCCCTCGGGCCACACCAACACAGTATCCAATGTCGCTGCTCTTTGTCCAGCGCCCAGCCTACACTACTCGCCTATCCTTCTACAACCGCATTCACGCATCAGACTCACTTCGACTTTGAAAACCACTGTGTATAAAGTCAATACCATAGTCAACCTCTCACATACACCAGGTGCGTATCCCTCTCTTTCTTTCTCTTTATTTTTCCCTCTCTGTCTCTCTCTTTGTGTGTATGTTGTCTCTCTTTGTGTGTGTCACAATGTACCGTGCGTCTTTGTGTATGTCACAGTGGCTGCGTGCCTGTTTCACTGCGTCTCTGAGTGCATCACTGTGTCTCTGAGTGCATCACTGCATCGCAGTGTATCTGTGTCACCGTGCACTACGTGACTGTGTATCTGCGTGATTCACTATGTATATCATGACATCTGTCCACGTCACAGCATTTGTCTGTGTGTGTCACAACACTTGTGTGTGTCACTGTATCTGTCTGTGTCACAACATCTGGTTGTGTGTGTCACAACACCTATATGTGTGTCACAGTGTATGCCACCTTGACTGTGTATGTATGTTGTGTGTGCGTTCACTATGACTGTATGTGTCACAGTGTTTGTTCTCATTGTGTGCATGTGCTTCACTGTGTATGTCACGGTCTGTATCTTGCTGTGTATGCCACCGCCTGTGTCATTGTGTATGTTACAGCGTCCGTGTCGTCGTGACTTTGTGTCTGTCACAGTGTGTCTATGGCACAGTGACTGTGTGTCTGTCACATCGTGTTTGTGGCACTGTGACTGTGTAAGTGTCGTAGTGTATGTCACAGTCTGTGTCACTATGTCTGTGTGTCACTATGTCTGTGTGTCACAGTGTCTCTGTGTCACAGTGTCTGTGTGTCACAGTGTCTGTTTCACTGTGTCACAGTATCTGTATGACTGTGAATCCGTGTGTGCGTTCACTGTGCACTGTGTATCTGCGTCACCGTGCACTGTGTGATTTTGTCTCTGTATGGCTCACTGCGTTTTTGCGTCAGTGTGACTGTGTGTGTGTCACAGTATCCTTTCACTGTGTATCTGTGTCACTGGTTTGTGTGCGTTTCATTGTGTCTTTGTCTTTTCTGTCTGTTTTTTTATCTGTGTCTGTCTGCCAGTTCGTTCATCCGTGTTTGCCTGTCTGTTTTCTTGTTTGTGTCGACCCTTGTCTGTTCTGGTCCAGTCAAGCAAGTACCGCATGGGGCTGTGTGCACTACGGGCATGGGAGAGGGCCAGACCATCGGGTTACGTAAGTATAGCACAAGAGGCAGCGCCCAGTCATTCATTCATTCCTGCGTGAGTCATGCGGAAGTGCTGCTACAGCGACCCGTGCGAGGTGGTCTGCAGTGAGCCCGAAGACGAAGTGGGCTAAAAGAAAGAGCTTAGCCATAGTGATAGGTTAGCAGCGGCCATAGCCGCCATAGCTGTAGATAGAGTGTAGCGTGTGTGTGTGTGTATGTCCTTGTATATCTGTGTTACTGTATTTCCGTGTGTGTATGTCCTTGTATATCTGTGTTACTGTGTTTTCGTGTGTGTATGTCCTTGTATATCTGTGTTACTGTGTTTCTGTGTGTGTATGTCCTTGTATATTTGTGTTACTGTGTTGCCGCTGTCTCTTATACACATCTAGATGTGTATAAGAGACAGGTGTATGTCCTTGTATATCTGTGTTACTGTGTTTCTGTGTGTGTATGTCCTTGTATATTTGTGTTACTGTGTTGCCGTGTTGCTGTGTTTCTGTGTGTGTATGTCCTTGTATATCTGTGTTACTATGTTTCTGTGTGTGTATGTCCTTGTATATCTGTGTTACTGTGTTTCTGTGTATGTATGTGCGGGACATCCGGGGAGATCCAGGGGTGTGTGTGCAAACAAGTTGCTAGAAGTACAGTAATCGGCCATAGCCGACCGAAACAATTTTGAATCGGATCTGTGTTTCTTGGTTTCGTTTTCTCCGAACTTCAAGTTTGTGTATGCGCAAGTTGCCAGTTTCGTCTTCATCTGTTTTGCATGCATACTAAAGTGTCGGAAAGTCGAGTCTGATTGTACTTAATATTAATAATAATAATAATAATAATAATAATAATAATAATAATAATAATAATAATAATAATAATAATAATAATAATGATGCACAAAAAATTAATGATAGCGAACTTCAGTAACCAAGCAGCATCATACACATGAGACCAGATAGTCGTGACTTCGAACCAGAAGCAAAGTTTGCATCACGGTCCCACTAAATAAGAGCACAGCTAAAGCTCATAATTGACAATGCTGGAACATTCTCATCATCGTCAACGAAGAACCAATGTTGATATCCTACCTGGTGCTCAGCACCTTGACTAAAGATGGCAGATCCTATCTAGCCTAGACTACAATCCCAATGATGACGATAACAGTTCTCTTGAAGTGCGAGCAGATAGCGGCCAATGCCGCACGCTTCCAGCACCAGGTATGTCTCTCGCATCACTTACAACCTCGTTCCCCAACACGGATTGCACGTGTAAGTAAGAAAGAGCATAGTCTGATTGTGAATTGGAAATAATAATAATAATAATAATAATAATAATAATAATAATAATAATAATAATAATAATAATGATAATAATAGCAAGAAAGATGAGCAATAGCGAACTTCGGCAATCAAACAACATCATATACACAAGACCAGATAGTCATGACCTCGAACCAACAGCAGAATTGCTTCACGAGTTTCACCAAATAAGAAGACACCAAGAGCTCAAAATTGACAATGCTGGTAAAGTCTCATCATCATCATCAATGAACAACCAATTTTGATATCCTATCTGGCACTCGGTGCCTAGACTACAGATGGCAGATCCTATCTAGCCTAGATTACAATGTCGTTGATGACGTCAACAACTTCCCAAGTATGACCAGATCTCGGCCAATGCCGCACGCGTCAAGCACCAGGTATGTCTCCCGTATCACTCACAACCTCGTTCCCCAACTCACAGATGCCACATCCACCCAAGAACCACTATCACCCCATCCAACAAACAGCAGCGCAACTCTGCTATGGCTGCCCGCTCCTTCTTCTTCTTTTTCTTCTTTTTTTCCCTTTCCTCTTCTTCTTACGCACTTCCTCTGCCACGCAATCACCTTCCCTCTACCACGCAATCACCTTCCTCCCTCTGCGCAATTCCTCCTTTTGCACCGTACCCGGCTATAATGTCGGCCAGGTTCCATTCAATCGGAAAAGTCGATTCCCCCTCCCCGTCTCTCTCTTTCGGACTCTCTGTGTGCTTTCGCCGACTCTCTCTCTCTCTCTCTCACACACACACACACACACACACCTACACATATAGTAGTGAATATTTCCACATTCTAGTGGTAGTTTCATTCGATTTTATTTTTATTTATTTATTTACTTATTTTTCCTATCGAGGGAAGTACCATGAGGTAAGCCGTGTGATCGTGGGCTTACCTGCCCTCTCTCTCCCCGTCGTCGATCGAGTCGTCGTCGTCGTTAGGCGGTCTTCGTCGTCTTCGTCAGCGTCGTAACTCAAGTACAAGGTCCCTCGCCCGGGACATCGCCATCACCGACTACAGGGGTACGTATCCTCTCCTCCCTTCTCCTTTTTCTCCTTCCCTCCTCTTCTTCTTCTTCTTCTTCTTATTTTTTCTTCTTCTCCTTCTCCTCCTTCTTTCCTCCTACTTCTTCTTCTTCTTCTTCTTCTTCTTCTTCTTCTTCTTCTTCTTCTTCTTCTTCTTCTTCTATTTCTCATCTCCTCATTGTGCGCCCATTTCTTAGATCCCCTGCGTGTGCACTCCCGCACGCTCTACTTCCACTCGCGCAATTCTTTTTCTTCCTCCGCGCGGTCATTTTCTTCCTTCGTACGATTTCTCCTCTTACTCAGCGCGATTCTCTGCGATTCTCTTCTTCCTACGCGCTGTTCTCCTCTTCCTCCGCGCGATTCTCTTCTTCCTCCGCTCATTCTCCTTCTGCTTACCGCTTCTCCCCTTCGCGCCCGACTCTCCACTTTGCGACTCTATCTCCATCGCGTTCGTTGTCTCCTCCATGCTCTCTGCGCGCCTCGCATTCTTCTGCGCACTTCCTCACCACTCCGCGGTACTACCTCTGTCAGCTCTGCAAAGGTGAGTCGAGATGCCCCGGTAGGATTCCCGAGTTTTCGACCGCGGGCTAATCGAGTAGCCCTGACTCGAACGAATCCACCCTCAATAGTAGGGTAGATTCGTTTGAATAACTCGTGAAATTTTTTTTTCGTAAAACGAAAAACGACAAAATTAAAGAAACAAAATAAAATAGAATAAAGGGAATAAAGGTAAGTACAGACAAAAAAAAAAAAAGGAAAAAATAAAAAAAACATAAAAGAATAAAAACGAAAACTGCATCTAACTACTAATCCTCTCGTGGAGCCAACTTTCGGATCCGGGGCCCATGCTCAACTGACCTCTAACGAACCCCCGACACGGAGGTCACGGGTTCAAGTCCCGGCCAGTCCGCGGGTGAAACGAAAGTAGAGCTCATCATAAAAAAAAATTAACTCGGGGTCAGGGCAAATTCGATCCTTGCATCTCCAGCTTGACAGTCTGCCCCGAAACCTACTGAGCTAGTTCCTACTTCGAGTTGAAAAGGAGCAACTCTTGTATATGTGTAGGGGTAGGGCTCAGTTCGACCAGTGGCCTGGGCCCAAATCCATATGTGCACGTGTGCACGGCTGCCGGGCTGCGTGCCTGTCTGAGTGCTTATTGGCTTGAGTGTGTGTGTGACCCGCGAAGGTACTCGGTTAATCGGAAGGCCCGAAGGCCGGTACTTAGTTGTGGCCGTGACATTTGACAGTCGCGGCGGGGAAAACACTCAAGCGGTGGCAAAAAGGCCTGCGACACTTAAGAGTCGTGGAAAACACTCAAGTTGCGAGTAGGCAGTACCACACCAAGTACAGTTAGATGTGTCGGGTACTCGAGGCCGAGCAGAAGAAGACAAAAGTTGGCATTTTAGAAGCCCAGTACCGATAGATAGGTGGGGTACCAGTTCAAGTAGCCTGAGTCTAGGGCATACCTGGACGATACAAGGACCTACATGATGTTTCTATCGAAAGGGAGGAAATACCGGCTGCTTGGGTGCCAACGAGGTCAGGAAGTCATCGTCCAAGAGGCAAACGCCCCCTTGGGAGGCCGAGCGAGAGTCTCAACCTTACTTGCAGTATACGAGTAAGGTTAGAGGTACCACTCGAATAAGCGTGGCAATCCGAGCACTCCTGTAACCTGATAATCATACATTTTTAATCGCTCGGACCGTACGGTCGGAGCGTATATTAATTTATCCTGACTAATGTACCAACGATTAAGTCTCAGTGTGTGTGTCGTAGATCTACCCGACACAATACTAACCCGATCAACCCGTCGGCCTCTTCTGTCGAAGGGCCATTACTACCGATTGTAACCATCACAGCGCGAATCATAACAACGTGCTCACATACTTTCGAAATTTTATCACCAATTCGCCCTGACCTTAATAGCCAAGGAAATCCTTTCAAGTGCCACGCCAAAGCGTGCACACCCTTTTCATCCCAAACTAGCTCCGTCATGGTAGCCGACGCCGTCACCGTGTCGAATGCCAAAGCATGGTCAAATACCCTTGTAAGGGTATTTGGTCCGACACCGGGATTGTAGGTGATGATTCCGGGAAAGCATCGACCTCGGAATCGGGGCATGACGATATTGAGCTGCACAGTGTTTGACTTGTAGTGCCTCTAGGTTATTATGCATTAGAGTCTTGTTAGTGTTTTACGTACTATTTCAGCACGATGTGGTTACCCTCTTAGTGTTTGTGATCAGTGTTTGTTTTTCGTTCCTTTTCGTCTCCTTCTCGTTGCTCTCTCTCTCTCTCTCAATATATATATATATATATATATGGGTTGAGGGGTTTGATGAAATACAAAGAAATATTTTTTTGAAATCCCATGGCAGCGGTTGGACCTGTGATCTTTGCAAAACACATTTACCGGGTACCGTCCATGTTTGCAAGACGTTATCTTCGCGTTTTGGCCTCTTGTTATGTGCTTATGCGTGTGTGAGATAGAGATAGAGAAGGGAAACGTCAAGCGGGAGAGAGAGAGAGAGAGAGAGAGAGAGAGAGAGAGAGAGAGAGAGAGAGAGATGGACTCGGCGAACCTCGCCAAGATAGGCCTCGGTATGACGCAAAGTATCACAACTTGCCATGGGGGAAGAGAGATAGAGAGAGAGAGACTAAGAGATGCACAACTCGCCGTTACCGGTCACACCAATGATCACATCAACTCACGGAATGCATTATTTCATTACCTCTCTCTCTCTCTCTCTCTCTCTCTCTCTCTCTCTCTCTCTCTCTCTCTCTCTCTC
>BFEA01000473.1:1193437-1216072 GCA_003427395.1 Chara braunii
CAAGCACCTACCCACCGAGCCACTTCAAGCACCTTCCCACCGAGCCACTCCAAGCGCCTACCCACTGAGCCACTCCAAGCACCTACCCACCCCGCTACTCCAAGCACCTACTGACYCAGCGACTCGAAGCACCTACCGACCGAGCGACTCAAGCGCCTATGGACTCAGCGAATCCAAGCACCTACTTATCGAGTCATTCCAAGCACCTACCGACTAGGCCACTCCAAGCACCTACACCCCGAGCCACTCCAAGCACCTACACACCGAGTCACTCTACGCAACTGCCCACCGAGCAACTTGAGGCACCTACGGACCGAGCCAATCCAAGCACCTACTGATCGAGCCACTTCAGGCACCTTCCGGCCAAGCCACTCCAATCCCATTCTTCTTTTCTTTCTCCTCTGTCTCTCTCTATTTGTGTCTCTCTATGTCTCTTTCTCCTCTCTCCCTCTCTCTCTCTCTCTCTATTTCTCTCTCCCTTTCTTTGTCTCTCTATGTGTGTTCTGTTCCTTGAATTTGTTAACAATACTGAAATTTAGCAGTTGATTTGGGCCTAACTTTTTTTTTTTTTTCTTTGTTTTTTTTTTGCGGGCATTGCCCAGACCGCTCGCACCGCGGGCGCTTAGCTAGTTATTATTATTTATTCCAATTATTTTGCTATTGCTATTAATGGACATCATATGATAAAACTAAGGTCAAAGAGGAGGAGAGTGTTGGGCATTGGAGAAGAGAGAGACATTATCACTATGTGATGGTGTCGGGCTCCTCCATCCTCCTCCATTCATGGCTTTGATGGATCCTCCTAGACACCTACCTCTTCTTCTATAAGTGTTTGATGATGACTTCCACTGAGATAACTCTTGTTTTGACAACTTTAAAGGTCCGGACAATTTAATACGTAGACTATACAGGACCGATACCAGAGCGATTGCGAGAGCTTTGCCGGTGTTCAGGAGGAACTCTGGATGCAGGGAACCATGAGGTACGCGTCACCTATCTCTTTCCCATATACCCTTACAGGCTACGCCCTTTTACTTGACTGCCTATATGACTTTGTGATAGACCGTTTATGTTTCTTCAGGACTAAGGTTAACAAAAGGGGAAGTGAAGTATGATTGAAGTAAGAATCTTGCCTGGTGAAAGGAAAGAAACCTAAATTAACCTAGAAGGAACCTAAACTGTTTGGGCTTGAAGAACAAAGTAGGGTGATGGAGGCTCATGTGTGAGCCGTTGTGCTACTTATGTGTGCGCTGACGTGACTAAGGGTTGGCAATGAGGTACTCATGTGTGAGTTACCTTACTCTCTACCAGATCGACTGTTGTCATGACGGGCAGAGGTGTCTGACATTAACTTATAAACTAAATTAGGTACTCATATGTGAGTTACCGTAGTCTCTACCGGATCGACTGTCGTCGTGACGGAAAGAGGTGTCTGACATTAACTTATGAACTAAATTAGATACTCATGTGTGAGTTACCTTACTCTCTACCGGATCGACTGTCGTCGTGACGGGCAGAGGTCTCTTACATTAACTTATAAACTAAATTAGGTACTCATGTGTGAGTTACCGTACTCTCTACCAGATCGACTGTCGTTGTGACTGCCAGAGGTGTCTGACATTAACTTATGAACTAAATTAGGTGCTCATGTCTAGGTTACCTTACTCTCTACCGGATCGACTGTCGTTGTGACGGGCAGAGGTGTTTAACGTTAACTTATGAACTAAATTAGGTACTCATGTGTGAGTTACTTTACTATCTGCCGGAGCGACTGTCGTCGTGACGGAAAAATATGTTTGACACTAACTTATGAACTAAATGAGGTACTCATGTGTGAGTTGCCTTACCGGATCGACTGTCCTCGTGAATAATGAAGGGAGGCTCTTGTGCGGGGCGCCCTGTTAACACCAGACCAGTCTCAGAAGGCGGTAGAAAGCCCATGTGTGGGTTGGACACTTGCCTTATGAAACTGGAACGATTGGCACAATCTGAGGGCGACGGTACTCATGTATGTGCTACCTCACCATCTTGAGTAACTAGGATCTGTTTGACTGTCAAAAGTGAATTCATGATATTTCTGTACTAACTTCCTTTCTTATTAACGATTTAGAAAAATTCGATCTTTGCACTTATTCAAGATGTAGTAGGGGGCTCCAGGGAGGGTCATCCTATTCACATGCTTGAGTCTAAGGTCAGCTAACAACCTGCAGAGACTAGGAAATCACATTGCTACTCTTTCTTTCCTATCTTACTTACCCTCAGACAGTCCGACCACCAAACAGGTAGTATAAAAGTTTTTGTAGGAGTCACCCTATTACTAGTTTAACGGATGGACTACTCATTACCCAAGAAAGTAGTAGGGGGCCGCTTGTTGGGGTCTGCCTATTACCTTCTTGATTCAATATTAACTTACGAGGAGGGTACTCCTGTAGGAATACCCTGAACACTCGTCTTCTGCCCAAACTAACCCGGTTTCGGGTCGGTCTGCTTTGGAAGGGCAACATGATACCCTTGTAAGGATTATCCTTAATGCTCTCATGAAGAGGACCTTGTCACGTGATATTAAGAGTCCCTTGCCGCTCTTGTGCAGGTCGCCTATTATTCACGGAGACCGCTATTAACCTCTGGGAATGGGCTTCTGTAGGGTGCTTCTGTAGGGGCCTATATTTCAGACCGCTATTAACCTCGGGTCGCCTATATTAACCTAGGGTCGCCTATATTTCAGAAGGACACCTAAAGCAATTAGTAGGGTGCTTCTGTAGGGGCCTCAACTATTTGTTGAAGGAAGGACACCTAAAGCAGACCACTATTAACCTCGGGTCGCCTATATTTCAGAAGGACACCTAAAGCAAGTAGTAGGGTGCTTCTGTAGGGGCCTCAACTATTTGTTGAAGGAAGGATGCTCATGTGTGAGCAATCCTGATACTCTGATTAGATCATGTGTGTACATTGAGTGAGACTTAAAAGGGGATCAAATACTCATGAGTAACTTACTCGATTGTCTGCTTGATTAACAGATTGCTTAGTATTTATAAAGTAGCAAGAGATTCATGTCTGAATCAACCTGCTACTTAAGAATGTTAACATAAATAGAAGAAAAAGGAAGGAACAATGCTCCTGTTGGAACAAGATCTCAAAGACCTCGAAAAAGAATAAAGAGAAGAGAGTTAGGGCCGCGCGAGAAAGAAGTTTAAGAACCACCGCGTAGTTCATATTTGTTCATGGATTCCGGATGGAAGGCCACGACGATGAATGAGTTATACCTTATCTACATGAGCGCCAAATGGTGCGCTTATCTCCAAGACAAAAAAAATGCAAGGACCGAGAGTATGGAAAATATGAGTTTCCTTAAGACGACTTAGGACACAGGCATGTGACTCCTTGAGTGAAAGGAGAGAGTGACATACGGTTTAGGGAAGGGTTGTGAGAGTAAAGCTAGGGATTAGACATGGGATGTCGATCCCAGAGCTTATTACCCATGTCTAAGGGCTCGACCCTTAGATATCAATATGCGGGGGTGTTAAATCTTTGTTGACCTGTGTGTGTAGGTCCTTGTTTATCTACCGCATTTTCAAGGAAGAGGTTCTACAAGAAAGGACCCAAATTTCAATTATCTCTCGATAAGAGGTCGGTTGGTACCGATTCAACTTTTTCCTCTTTGACTTGATACCCACCTCTAAAGTTAAACTCTGTTGTCAGTAAAACTGTCACCTGTGGTCATTGCCTAAATGGTCTTAGTCATTCTCAAGGGTCCTTTGAAGAATTGTGAGGGGGTTGGGCTTACATCTCATGAAAGACAAGGATGATATACATGGTTTGGGAAGTGAGGGACAAGGTCAATGGTTGCTGGTTGACGCCGTTAGTGCATGGCATGTGAACTGTTTTTGCATTATTCTGTACAGGTCTGTTTTGTGCGTGATTTTGGATTGAACTGGACCTAATCTGTTGAAGAGTCTCGGACACACGGCACTTGTGAAAGTGGGAAGGGTTCTTGGTGGTAATAGCCCCCATCCTTATTATTATCTTGTATAACTTCTATACTTCCTGATATTCAGATAAGTCATGGTCTGATAAGAAAGATAGGATGCCCTTTGATAGAAAGATGGTTTGAAGAATAATTCATTACGCAGTAGAGGAAATAGACTGTCTTTTAAAAGTTCGACTTGAATATCCAACGGGTCAGTTCTAGGCGTCTTACCGCGCGTACCCCATTTTATGCTACAGCAATCTAGCAAACGCCCTCGACCGACCTACCGCTACAAAGGCATGTAAAAGCCTTCGCATGTGGGTCGGTAGCTCAGCAGGGGTACGCCTACCTGAGGGTGGTGGCAGCCCCTCGGGTAGAGGTAAGTTGTACATCGTGGCTCCCCGACCCGTCGTGGGGTGTCGTGAGAGGTATAGCCGGCGCGCACGGTCGGAGTGGTGACTTGTTGTTCTTCAAGAAATAAATTCTGTGTGACATGACCGTGAGGTTAGGCGCTCCCAGCGGGGTGAAGGACCGCCGCGCGCGACAGGTGGCACCGTTGCCGAGGATCTTCGGTTGCCTGCCGGGGTCCTATGTGAACGGACCTGGGTCTGGCTAATTGAAGCCCTAGCAAAATGATAAACATAAGATGAGCTACTGTATATCCTCCGCTAGTAAGTAAGTAAGCCACTGAAAGTAATTGTCGGTCTGAGAGTAGAGCTATGCCTATCGTTCCTGCAAACCCTAGTCTGCTCTTTTGATAGGTAGTAGCCTTTGATAACGGAAAAACCAATTGGTGTAATAGGATTTGACAGGTCTTGTTAAGGTTGTCCGGGAGATTGTTGCTACAATATTCCCTTCTTATAATAACACATTTTGACGATCTGGCACACCTTCATTTTCAGAAGTCCTTATTAAAGGTTGCTTGGGTAGCCTATATTACACAATCAAACTTATCGCCTTGTTAAAGCAGTACTAGTTAGGCGTTTGGGAAATTTATCAAGGTGCGACATCCACTAGCCATGCTGCGCAAATCAGGAGCTGAGAGGGGAAGAGGAGGACGGCAAGGGAAAGCTACAGATAGGCCTATTGATTTGACAAAGGCAAGAGAAGAGCGGGAGGAAGAAGAGGAGGAGGAAGAAAAATGGGAAGGGCCGCGTTTGCGACAGTGTCAGGAAGACTTCCGCGAGCGCACGCCGTCCCCTGGAAAAATGACATTTAATTCTTACAAATACGAGCAACATTATGGTGTCCCGCCTCCGCGATTTGAACCGCTTTCTTCTCGATCCTATCCAATGGCGTATTCGTCACCATCCTCTTCCATGGCATGCCGTCTTCAACATCTCGAAGTAGTTCCCCAATCACCTTGACCGGCTCTTCCACCTCTGACTCCATTTGTGCCTGATCGTCCCATAGTATCTCAAGACGCGCCAGCAAACCATAGGCTATGTATTACCTTAGCATTATTCTTCCTATGCCATGTTGAGTTATGCGGGTTGAGCTCATACCTATTATATAGGGGGATTATCTGAAGAGTGTCTTGATAAGGAGAAAGTAGGTCACGAAAAATCTAAGACTTTCCTCATTTTTGTTGAATGTGATAATCCGCCTGAGTTGATGAAAGGTATATTAACTTGGTGGACATAATAGTACCAGATCCAGATATTCATAATCCTTGATCGACTCAGTCAATTGGAGCAAGAAGAGAAGGTGGGAACAAGTCCCTGCAAGAAACTAAAAGAAGTCAAAAGAGTGAAACTTAAAAATGCAGGAATAAAATTTAAATAAAGGTCTTAATAGGTAAAAACGTAAGTTGAGATGTTCCTTAGTAAAGATTTCATAAGTCAATAATTGTAATAAAAGAGTCAGTATATTAAATGGGTTGTCCCTTTCTTGCCCTTTTGTATAAACAGATCACTAAAGGAGGGTTGTTCGGATTCGATCAAGATGCCTTACGGGGAGCAAATTTCTAGGGTCGAAGCATCAGTTAGGAACGATGATGGGTTAGAAATGACACTGCCAAAAGGAAGGGGCAGAGCGGAGTTTAGCGGGTCGTGGTGGGGCAACTCGTTAGAAAATGATGCATTTATATGGGTAGAAACGAGTTGGGATACGCTGGTGGCGTAGTGTAAGGGTCATCCTCTACCTGTCTACCCGTCTCTAGCATGATCATGAATCGGGCCTCGGTCAAGGAGAGGAAGAATTTCTACTACTACGTACAAAGATGGCAGAAGCAGCGCTCAACGTCTGGAGCCCAGAAGGTCAATGGCAAAACATAAGAGGAGTTATAAAGGAAATCAAAATGCTTCCGGCCAAAGACTTTGTTCTTCCAATCCATTACATTAGAACCACGCTACCTGATTTCATTATCAATGAGGTGTTTTATGGTCAAGCAAGAGTGAAGTTGGCCGCTGAAGCCGCGCTGAGAGTACCTAATAGAGGATACGACTTCACCTCCCCTTATATGATCTACTGTTTATTCCTAGAAAGGGGGCCCGAGCTAGCCGAAAGTGATTTTAGCAACGTTTTGTCCATCATAGACGCGTATGTCCGTACTTATTTTATGGAAGAAAGATTTGGGTACTGCGAGAAGTTAAAAGAGGAAGTATGCTCAGGGATCTGCGTGGATGGTATTCCCACCATGTTTGGGTTGGTCTATAACTTCTGGTCTGAGGACTGGGTGATGGTAGGTGAGATGGAAGAAGAAGAAAGGGAATACGCGTCCTTAGAGAGGAAAGGGGAAGGCAAGTAGATATGGGGAGCAACACTCATGTCTCGAATAGAATTGTAGGAAATAGAGAATTGATAACTATAAAGAGGGGGAGTATGACGCCATTAGTATGACTTACGCATAAGCATTGTGTGTTTTTGTCTCTTCCTTTTTTGCACCACTAAGGCCACCAAAGATCACTCAAGATGTCATACGCCACTCAGGGGGTCGGGGTTTAGCTGCCCATCCGTACCCGACAGGGATCAAGAATGTCATTGCTCAAGGACTAAGCATGAGGGAAGACGAAATCACCGCATGGTAGGTAGCCTCAATTGGGCCGAAGGCGTTCGTATGGGTAGAAGTTGGGCACACCCCAGACAGAGAAAGTATAATAATTTGGGCGACCTTGTATCCCTCATCATGCTTATAGAGGATGCACGGTGTGGATTTGGCGGTAGGACATAGTCAACCACTATCTAGGTATATCCTGACTACAGGGCGATCCTTGAGGACAAAATTCGATAGGAAAGTCGAGCGGAGTTCCGGCCAATTATGCCGATGATAGAAGAAAGATGGGCGACAAATTTTGTTTATCCCACCAACTACGTGAAGACTATCCTTCCGGACTTTATCGTTGATGCAGTCTTTCACGGCCAAGCTAATGTAGAACAAGTAGTCTTGACTGTCATAGCCATACCTCTAGGAGGGTACGAATGTTTTACGCCCAAGGTCTTTTATTGCCTGCATTTGAAAATGGGACCAGATTTGGCTAACAAAGACTTTGAGGAAGTCCTGTCCACGGTAGATGCGTACGTCTGTGTCCACCGTATGGAACCAAGGCAAACCTATCGGAGGAAACTTAAGACCGAAATGAAGGCCAAGGCTTGCATTTTTGGTATCCCTATAATGTTCGGTATGGTGTATGATTCCTAGACGGCGGACTGAATGTCTGCAGAAGAGATTGGAAGGGTAGGTTGGTAAACGAACTAACAGTAGAAGGATAGAATCCAGCCCGTTTTTTACGTATAATCAACCCTCTCATTTAAACAGTAGGGATAGTGACTGGAGCGCGCAGACTAAGGAAACTAGTGTATACCAGTTAAATGTAAGAAGGGGAAGGAGGATGAGATAAGAATAGAAGAGGGAATATGTAAGATAGTTAGGACCATGAGCTGGATGAGTTTTTAGATGGCACCTTGGAATGGGTAAAATGTCCAAGGCAGAAAACTAAAAAGAAAGGAAGAAAAACTGAAAGGTAATCTAAAAACCCGTCGTCTCTGCATGTGTATGACAGATTGACTGAGAACTGTGGAAAGATGGGAGACGCGAATGGAGGACAGGGATCCATTACGGTCACCGAAATCGTGCGGCTACTGGAAAATAGAGCAGTCAAAAGATCACAACTGCCAAGGATAGAAATATTCCCCTTCCAAGGAAAACGGGTGTCCCACTAGTTAGGGTTATTGGAACAAGTCTTCAATCAACTGACGTCAGCTGAAAAATTTGCTCAACTATTTGAGTACGTATGGTGGGAGTGTCGCCCGGAAGTCGAAAAGATTGTCACAGATGTCCAAGGGGGTTGGATCGAATTCAAGAAGGGAATGCAGCGGAAGTACAAGTTGGGACATGGGTTGCTAATAGTCGACTATCTTCATAACTTGAATAGAAATGATTTTACTACGATAGGGGCATTTGCAACGGCCTTTGAAAATATGGCAGAGAGAGTCACGGGACTTTCCGAGGAAATGCAGTGTATCATTTTCTTGGGGAAGTTCTCAGGGTATGAGGCAATGGAACTGACACGAGGAGGTTGCCGGGTGGAAAGACGTTCTGGGAAACGATAAAAAGAAATTTGGCATCCGGAGACTTGGATCAGGTGTTCCACCATCAGGTAAAAATGGAAAGGAAGAAAAGAAAGGAAGTAAGCGCGATTCAGGGAGCAAATTTAGCTTTATGAGGGGTCTTGAGCAGTGTGGTGGCTCAACTCAAGCAAATGAAGGAGCAAATGACACCGAGGAAGGTGATGATGATTGGTCAAGTAACGAACAAAAGGAGGTATGAGAAATAAAATGAAGGAGACAAGGAAGAAGAGGAAGATGAGCCGGAGCAGATAACCAAGGCAAAAGCAGCCCAGAAAAAGACCACGAATCAATCAACGGAAAAACAAGGAACTGGTAAGGCACAGGGCTCTCAACAAGGTGTGGTGCCCTACGTTTCAGAAACACATACTCTCACAACCCAACTCGCCCCGTGGCCGGTTGTGGCTCCTATGGGGGCATGACCCAGATTTTTCCCAGGAAATCAGTGGTCGGGGTTTGACCAAATGGGCCTGTATCCGAATCTGCCCCAAATGCAAGGAGCAGGAGGGAGCACAGGTCAAACACAAGGACGAGGAACGGGCAGAGAACTACTGCAGCAAACTCAGCAAAGGCACGATAATCAAAACCAGAATCAGTTCCAGGGACAAGGACACGGACAAGGACAAAGTAGAGGTAGAAGCGGAGGAAGAGGAAATGGTCAAGGAGAAAGATTATTTGGAGGAAGAGGACATGGCGGACAAGGAGGGAACTGGGGCAATCAAGGAAGCCCTCAGTCAGAGAATTATAATCAGGTGAGCTTTAACCAAATCGGGCAAGGGTATAACCAAGGTTACAGCCAGAGCTATGGTCAAGGCTATAACCAGAACTATGGCCAAGGGTTTAGTAGGAGTGATGGGCAGTGGAATGGTCAAGGATACGAACGAGATCGGATATATTATAGTGAATGCACTTGTACCCATTACCAAATCAAGGGGCATACCGTGAAGAGACGTCAAGCATAGATGGGGATGTGTATGATAAGCGAGGAACCGTTATTGACCCTAACATCCCCGGAGGCACAAGGAAGAAGGCGCTCAGGGTTGCAGGACTAGGACCCAGTGCCCTCGTCATGTTCCGGATATGGTAAGAAAAAGAAAACCCGGTAGTCAAAATAGAAGATGTGACCGAGTTAGGGGAACAACTCAGAAAAGGACTTAGGATAGGCCAGGAAGAAGAGAATGCCCCGTTGATCGAGCTTGAATCAGAAGAAGAAGAAGCAGGTAGAGAGTCAACAAAAGGACACCACGGAGAGAATGGAAGACCTAATAAATAAGATAGGAAGGCTAAACACCAGGATGATAGGTATATGCGAAGAAGTCAAGATTATGAAATTCAGAGTCTCGCACGTATTTATCATGAGTCAGGGAAGTGGAAAGAAAAGCCCCGAAAACCTAATCCGAGAGCGCTAAGGGCAAGCTTGGTTGCAGGACCCGAGGCGGCTTACCAAGCCCTTAGGAATTTTGTGCCATATACTGCTCGTCGGACTAAAGGAGGCAATGCTGCTAAGGAACAGGAGCAGGCTCCGCCGCCGCCTCCTGGTGAGCCCTCTATTGATATAGGCGAGGAGGAAGAGGATCAAGATGAACAACTGAGAGAAGAGGAGGAAAAGCGCGCCGAGCAGGGGCCCAAGAAACGTAAGCAGAATATTAAGGAAGGAAATAAGAAGGTCGGGAAAAAGTCAAAGAAAAAGTGGAAATATCAAACATCTATTGAAGAGGGGGTAGACCTGGAGAATTTGGTGAACAAGCTTCTCAACGGACATAACGAGTTGTTAAACCTGAAAGAGATTTTGGCAATGGCCCCGACGCTCGGAGAGTTAGTTAAAGCAAAACTGACAAGAAAAAGAGTCGCGATGGTAAGATTGAGAAATTTGATCCCTAAAGAAGCCAACTGGACGATCGCGGGGAATAAGATGGATTGGAAATCTGTGGGGACTGGATCTATCGAGGTTAATATAAGGGGAAGAGGGTGCCCTTAGATGGTAGATACCGGGGCAGAAATGAATATTATGAATGCTGAGATAACTGAGAGGCTGGGACCAGAAGTTGATAAGAGTGATTTTGGATACCTCAATGGAGCAAGTGGAAAGTTAGGTTATACAGGTGTTGCGTCAAATGTTATCGTAGAAGTGAGGCGGGTTAAGGTCATTTTTGTCGCGATCAAAAGCCCTCATCATGAATAAGCATGATGAGACTATGTTCGTAATATTGTGCAATCCGGCATGTGAGAATTTCTAAGTGCTCATGTGTAAAAATATGGGTCCCCACTGTTCAAAGAATCGTCTCAACGCAGGATCGTACACGTTTGAAGAATCAGAGGATAGGAGAAGAGAGTTAGAGTGGGGATTAGGTGAGGATGAAGAGGGTGAAGAGGATGAAGAGGGTGAAGAGGATGAAGGACTGGTTCTGAGCTTGGCTAACATAGACCAAGCAATGTGTATGGTCTCTACCTATGAGATGGCAGACCAAGAAGCCATCCTGGTCTTGGCTGACAGATTGGACGATTATCCCGAGGGTGGAAGGATTGACTTAGTATATAGACCGCCCCTTCGAAATATAAGAATGCGGGGGATATATGCTCAATCAAGCGGCCAACATTTTTTAGAAGTGGACTCAAGCAAGGAGGAAAAAGGAGGTACAAAACAGTAGACAAGAAGAGTCGTCCAGTCCCAGTGTTAGTAACACACGAAGAGAGTGTGTACTATGAGCAAGAAAAAGAACTAATAAGGCAAATGAGAGAAAAGTGGGAGGAAGAAGTCTGCCATATCAACAAAGGGACGGAGAAGGACCTGATCATTGGGGAGTCCGGTTTTCTAACCAAGCAGGAAAGGGCGTTGGTGATAAGTTTAATGAAAGACAAACATTGCGCCTATGCTTTTAATGATGATCAAAGAGGGAGGTTAGATGTGGACAAAGTGGGAATGATCCGGATCCATACAGTCTCACACCAGCCTTGGAATATCAGAGGAGTCAGGTACCCGAATCCTGATGATCAGAGGAGAGTGATGGAATACCTCGATGGAAAGATTGACACGCACGTGGCAGGATTTTCTAGTGGGCTGTATGCTTCGTCATCGTTTTGTTTCATCAAACCAAATGGGGTACTCAGATGGGTCCATGATTTGCAGAGATTGAATGTTGTGACAGTTAGGGACGCGGGAGGACTTTCTCACGCTGATCAGCTTTCTGAGGCATGTGCAGGGAGGTATATCATCTCACTCAAAGATCTCTACTCCGGCTATGATCAGTTTCGAGTTTATCGGACTGATAGACCGATAACTGCAATGCACACTCCTAGGGTACTGATCCACATGAACGTGGCACCTCAAGGGTGGACAAATGGGGTGGTCATGGTTCGAATGAGTATGGTCAGAGTAATGCAACCAATTAGTCCCCAGATCACTGAGCCCTATATCGATGATCTTGCAGTGAAAGGACCGATGATGAAAGATGAGCAAGAAGTTGGACCCGGCATTAGAAAGTTCGTCTGGGATCATGTGAATGATTTTAGAAAAGTGCTTGCTCTCCTGCAGGAACACAACCTCACGACAAGTGGTGCGAAGTCCAGGCACTGCAGAGAGGCGACCATCCTAGGGTTTGTGTGTAATGAGCAAGATCGTCGTCCAGACACCAAGAAAACGAACAAAATTCTTGAGTGGCCGACACCATCCAGGAATATAGGCGAGGTGAGATGTTTTATTGGGACATACGGGTCCTGGAGAATATTCATCAAGAGGTTTGCCGCTAAAACTGAGCACGTGAGGAATTAGTAAGGAAGAATCAAGAATGGGAGTGAGGAGAGAAGCAGAAGCAGGTGGTAAGAAACTTGAAGAAGAAATTTAAGGAAGGAGGTCTGGTACTAGGAGTTCCAGAGTACGAAGCGATCATAGAGCGTCCCTTCATAATAGAAACTGTCGTCGGACTCACTGCTTTGGGACGAGTATTGATACAGGTTGATCATGAAGGAAAGGAACGACTTTTGGGCTTTGAGAGTCGAACCCTCAATTCAACTGAAAGGAATTACTCTCAGTTCAAGAAGGAAGCCTTTACGGTATTACACTGCCTACGAATCTTTAGACATTATCTCTTTGAGAGGACATTCATTCTAAGGATATATCCGACCGCTCTCATCTATTCCCTCAGGAACTTCTCTCCAGTTGATCCTACAGTTGCCAGGTGGCTCACCTACATCTGAATGTTTGACTTTCAGTTGGAGCACATTCCTGGGAATAAGAACAAAGTTGATAGGTTGAGCAGGATAGAGTGGGAGAAGCCTGGAGAGGTTAAGGAAGAGACACCGCCTGTTGACGGATTCTTGGACGAAGACGACATGCAGCTCCATGTTAATGCATGGGCTTTGAGGATCAATGATAATGAGGTGCGAGAAGGAAAACCTACGTGGTTCGCACCGGCGACTTTTGTGAAGGATGAGAGGTTGGTATTAAAGCCTTTCGTCCAAGAAGACCCGTGGGAAGAAAGGAATAAGGAATGCATGGCGGAGCTAACCTTAGCCAAAAGTTACAGGTTGACAGACAAACCTGTTACGATTGAGGCAGGAACAAAGCAGGTGGATCGACATTTATTGACGGTGGGGAGAGTACATTACCTTGTCAACTCTCTCCTACAGGTTCGGACCGAAAAAGAATGAGAAGCAGTAAAAGCTGATTAGATAGTATTGGGAGATGACCCTGAGTTCGATGAGGAAATGGAAGGATAAATGTTTGAACAGGGTGAGATCTCGGAAGATTTTCGGAAAGAAGAGTACGATGGGTTTCATCTAGAGATGGGGCTTCTTCTCTCCGACGACAAACGAGAAAGAGAAGTTGGTGATAAGAATATCTGCATGAGAGACTACTATAGTAAGGGGTGGCCATCTCTTCATCAGGGACAAAAGAGGACCTCCTAGAAGGATTATCTGTGGCAGAAATTGACAGATTGACATCATAGCTGCCCTCCATGACGGGTCTGTCGGTGGTCACAGGAGTTTTGTCACTACCGTCAAGAAGGTGTCTGAACTGTACTTCTGAGATGGTATGTACGAGATAGTTCGAAAGTACTGTCAGTCATGCGTGCCTTGTCAAATCAGATCTCCGATCAGGTATAAGGAGCCTCTGCACCCGAGGTATATCAAAGATGTGAGAGCGGTAGTTCACCTGGACCTGTTGGCGATGGCATTGGGGCTTGGGGGATACAATTACATCTTTGATGCGACAATCTCACTGGATTTGTTGATGGGAAGGTCATCCTAACCAAGACTGGGACAGTCTTGGCCAAGTGCATCAAGGAGTATTACCGCCGATATCCTTTTGTGGTGGAATTTACGATGGATAGATAATCATAATTTACATGAGGAGAAGTTAAAGAATTGTTGAATAATCTTGGAGTAATCGCGAAGTATACAACCAAGGCACACCCTCAGGCTAACGCACAACTGGAAAGGGAACACAATACCATCACCAATTTATTGGCAAAATAGACCGCGGGGAAACCTAACTTGTGGCCTAAATTCCTACGAACAGTGTTCACCGTTGAAAATATCACAGTCAGGAGAATCACGGGATATGCCCCTGCGACCTTATGGTATGGGAGACACGCCACCTTTCCAATAGAAAGTTTTCTGAAAACCTGGCGGAGACAGGATCTTAAAAACAGCCTGTAACTCGAAGAGTTGCTTGACATCCGAGCAAGGTAGCTCATTATAATGGAAGAAAGGATTCAGGAAGCAGTCGAGAAAGTGGCTAACTGTCGAGGAAAAGACAAGTAAAGGTGGGATTGACTTCCTCGCGTACGAACCGAACCATTGACGATTGGGGACGAGGTACTGTTGTACGACTCATCCTTGGAGAAACAATGGTCAAGGAAGTTTGACAAGAGATGGTTGGGACCCTACAGGGTTTGGCGCCAAGGGAATCATGAAGCTTATGAACTGAAAGAAATGGATGGAACACCAAGGCGAGACTAGGTATCTGGATCAAGGCTGAAGAAATTTAGAACGAGGAATGAGGTCAGTCAATGAAAACTTAAGGATAAATCAACTTGATCCACTTAAAACACATTGTGCTAGCATCATTGCGAATCTGGTCTTATTATCTAGGTACTAACATTCTTTTTGCACCTTTCACCCTCTTCTTTCTTTTCTGTGTGCAGGCATAATCCTGTGAAAGGAGCAGCAATGACACAGAAGGGAGGGGTGGCGATGCCTTCCAGGTCAACTTCTAGAAGGAAAAGGCCGCAAGGGTTACGACAAGTAACCAAGGATTCCAATGGGATGCCAGTCTGCAAAAGAGGGGACAATTTGAGGTTGTTCCTAAGATAATTTTTTATGTCTTTAGGAGGGAGTGGAACACCACAACCATGTTACTCAAAGTAACAGGTGTGGGAGAATGTCAGTCGACGATTGAAGTGATTATCTCCAACTGTTTGGGATGGATGACTTTCAAAACAAAGATGTGAGCAGAATATGGGGACTTGAGAAGAGATGAAATCGAGGATGATATCATTTTCGATGGGACTAACGCGGAGGATTTTGAAGCAAAAATTTAGCTTTGTACAGAGAGGAAAGGATGGAAGGAGAAGAGGAAGCTGGAGCAGATGATGATGAGAGTGGTCCCCAGGGAGTTTGAGAATGTGAGAAAGATTAAGGAGGAGTCAGATAACTGGGGGAGGGTTCTTGTCAATTTAAAAAAAAACTACCCCTGCCTGTACAAAGGCAGAAGAAAAGGCAGTTGCTTCAAGAGCAGGGATTGTGGGTAGGAAGGAGAGGAGAAAGGATGGAGAGGAAGGTTCGACAAAATATTGATGAAGATGATGTACCTCTCAAACAAGTGCTTGACAGGAAGAGGACAGCAACTCAAAGGAAAAATGGATCATCGAGCAAGACTGCAGGAGTACAAGAGGAGGAAAGAGGTGGGGAAAAGAAGCAAAATAAGGAAGAAAGCGAAGAAATGGAGCAGGACAAGGAGGAAGAAGAAGAAGGGAAGAAATAAAAAGGGGAGGTAAAAAAAGGAGAAGAAGGACAAAGAGAAAAATGAAAGAAAGGAAGAAGAGGAAAATCAAGTGGAGAAAACGACCAGGGTGACAGCATCTGAGAACCCTCGTAAGGAACCAGGGTCAAGAAGAATGATCAAGGAAGAAAGAGAAATGAGGGAAGAGGCAAATAAGGAGTGGAGGAACCAAATAATCGCATCAATGAAGGAGGATAAATTGCCAGCAGATGTCCCTTGCAGTATGAGGCTCGAAAGGATTTTATTGTCTAAAATGATCAGTAGCTCCAAACTGGCATCAAATATGGATAGGTTAATCAGGTTGCATGAACTGCTTCGAGAAGATTGTGAATAGATTCTTGAGGGAGGAGCAAAAGTGACCGAGAAATTGGAGAAAGCAGAAGGAAATCAAAGAAGGGACGACAGGGCAAGAAGGCTGAAAATTTCAATAAAAGAACTTCAGGATAGAGTAAAAGAGAAAATAGAATTATTCACTCAAGGAGTAGCAAGTCATATCCCTGAAATCCTAAAAGAGATCCAGAGACTAAGAAAGAGGGAGGAAAACAGGGATGCACGGGTGGAAAGGATGGGAAAAGAGGTGGAAAGTCTGGAGGAAGAGATAAGCAAAGTAAAGGAGGAATAAAAGAGATTAAAGCAGCAGGTGGAGTCATTAAGAGTTGCCTTAAGCAACAAAGACAAGGAAATGAAGAAATAAAAAGTTGAACGAGAAAGATTGGAGAAGAAAATTGGCAAGTTGGAAGGGAAGGTCAATGAGCAAGAAAAAAAAATAGGGTCTGAACCGGAAGGACAGAAGAAGGAAGGAAAGAAATGGGAGGAGAGGTGGAAAAAAATAGTGAAAAAGGTAAAAGATCTCAAAATTGTCAGTCAGGGAGAAGGAGCAGGAGCGCCTACTAAAGTTATTGAGTGGAAAGGTGAGCTGAAATTTGAGATTAAGAGTGTTACAGGGGCACTTCAACCACCAAGGCAAAGTTCAGATGGAACGGACCGAGAAGTGTTGGGACAGAGAAGGGAAAACAGCGATCAACTCGTTGTCATCTCAACTCTTTCTGACAAGCGTATTGAGTTGATGACATCTGAAGTAGTTGCAAAGTCCTCCAATGAAGGCGAATCAAGGATTAATAAAAAGAGACCTTGGTCTGAGATGGGAGAAGTAGGAGGTGAGAGGGGGATGACATTTTCACCCCCTCCGACCGAAAAGACAAGAGGAGAGGACAAGAAGTTGTGCAGGTACTGTATGAAGGGGATGCATTTGAGAGAAGATTGTCCAGGGTTTAAGATTGATGAGGGGAAGGGCTTAGTAAGGTTGGATGAAAACAAGAAACTTATTGACAAGGAAGGAAACCCTGTTAAGAAAGCCAAGGATGTTCAGGCTCAATTATATAGGCAGTTGAACCTCAGCATGGAGGACTAAGGGAAAATTATGCGCATTGATCATCTAAGTTCTCAACAATCAGTCAAACTCCTTTTTTTTCTTCTAATGCGGCATTGTACACTAGGGATCAGCAGTGTAGAGTGAGAAGAGTTTTTATCTCCTTTAAGATATAATGTTGTACTTTAGCAACAGAAAGAGAATCAACAAATTTTGAAACTTGTGTTTCTGATATAGATTTTAGCTTGGCATGTGTATTTTAGTAATTGATGATAGGAGAGGTATGTAACTTTTTTCAGAATTCATTTTTCTTTTTAGAGGGAAGACCGCTTCATTCTGTCTTTCTTCTCTTGAGTTATTTATTTTGGATTTCATTTATGGGGTATGCCGACGAGAAACATTTTCACTTTCACATTTGGGTTGGTCCGGAGTCTAGTTTGTGTGTATCTTAGATGTGTGTACAAGTTGTGCTATCAAGTTTTGAACTAGGATGATCATAAAAACGCCTAAGTGTTCAAGAAAGATAGAATGAAATGTGACATGTACGGTCTGAATGTGCTTTGACATTGTTGGTCAGTCTTTGTCTTATATTATTATTGTTGAGAGAGACCTTAAAAAAAGGGTGTAAAAAAGTTAAAAACTTTGATGCTTTTGAGAAATCCTGCGAATCGGGGAAATATATGTTATGAATGGAATGGATGTGTTTTCTGCCTTCTAACAAGACAAGGAGTCAAACAAATACCTTTACAATTTTTTTATGGATATTTGGTTGGTTTTCTTGTTGGTTGGAGATCCCCGAGACGTGTGTCTGTCCAGCCTGTGATCGAGGTTTGGGAGACACGACCCCTAAGTGGCTCTGACGATGCCCCTCGTTCAGTGACAATATGACTATCATGATATATCATTATTATTGGTGGATTTTTTTCATATATACTTTCAAAAATGTTCATTCATTAAATTTGACAAGGTGGGAAATATTTTTTGATCAAATTGTTTTTATATATATTTTAAATGATCATCGTTCATCCACTCTAGGAGGTCAGTCTGAGGGATTTGAAATTACCAAGCCTATGGTGGAAAATTGACATCGTTGGGACGTAACTCCCACCGTGGGCTGCTGACCAAGTATAACCAGGCAGCGGACCTTCCGATTACGGCTTGGAACTAAGACCTGAGAGGCGGCCGCCTTGATGATAGGATTAGTTAAGGTAGATATCGGAGGCATCAAGAGTCACGTTTAGAATGATAGGAGGATTTTAGTCGATATTGCATAACCAATACGGGAACCGCCGCTAAAATAACAACGTGGTGGGCCGCAGTTTCGGCCTGATTAACCAACTGTGGTGGGTTGAGGCCAAGGTCGCCAATCCCCTCGCGTTAGACTTCGGGTGGGATGATAAATTTTAACTTAGGTTAAGACCCGCGTCTAAAGAGTGGATTCTATTCTGATTCCTAACTCCTCGGACACCCAACGAAATGCTGACAAATAAAGTCTAAAGTTGGGGGAAGGAGTTATAATTGTCTTCCTTGGTGACCCCCGCAATTGTAGTCGGATTCAGTATTCCCACTCGGATTTATATAGAATAATCTTTCTTGGGCATTATCATTTTGGATATGTGGGAGACCCAGGTTAAAATTCTGGCAGTAGGATGCACCAAGGGGGACAGTGAGGGTCTTCAAACCGCAACTTCATCTAGGAAATCAGATTTTGACCACTTATCACATCAAAAGGTTTTTGTTTGCATTTAAATTCCCCAGCGACGGGGACGGCGCTTAATGGGGTCTGGAAAAACTGTAAGAGCAAACACCCTTACAAGGGTATTTGCTTATGATTTTGCATTCGATAAAGTATCGACGCTGATCGCAGTGCTGGAAATAATTTTTGGCATAGCGCCGTGAAGCAAACTTCTCGATCGTTGAAGCCGAGGTTGCTAGGCGGTCATACATAGTGATACGACACGTACGACAACGGGTACAGATTAGTAAAAATTAAAATCATTCGGCCGCGAGGGTCGGAAGGTTGGGAAAGAACAAGAAAAAGGCCGCACGAAAAGCGGCAACGATATTTCTAGTTAACATAACTAAGAGAACTAGTAGGCTCGGGTCTGCAGACACCGAGTGCACAGGAATATGAAAAGCGGTAAATTAATCACGCCAAAAACTCAAACAGGAAAGTATATAGGCCCTGGTCGTACGGCCGCGACAACTATAAGAATCAAGTTGTCTGCCGTAACAAGCGATGGCGGCCAATGACCGTCCAATTTTACCTTAAGAAGCAGGCTTTAACCTTGCTGTACAGACTATACTAAGTCTGTACTCTACTTATATTGGACTAGCTCTTATTTTTACTGATCTAGGAGCTAGCCCAGCAGGTACTGGTATGGACTGATAAACGAAGGATACAGGGATTGAATCCGCCCGACCTCCCAGGCTAGCTCTTTTGTGGTGAGGAGCTAGGTTCCGCCCGACTGCTATTTCGACTCGCTGTAACTAGGTAGGATTCGAACTTGCGACTTGTGGGGGTTAGACCGAAGAAAAGTTCCTCCCGTAAGAGGAGCTCGACAGTTGTCAGCAGCAGGTGCCTTTAGCGGTAGTACGGTTAGATTTTCAGTTTTTTTTTTTTTTTTTTTTTTTTTCAATAACCGTTACCTTTGTTGTTTTCCTTGGATGCCACCCTGAATAATCCGTGAATAACAGGAAAGATTCATTTCCAGGGTAAACAGGGAAAAGGAACGCCGCAGAACAACCACCACGAACTACGAAAACACCTGGAACGGGAAACATCGCCACCTAACCGATCAAGCGAGGGATCGATGTAGGTTAAATCATCCGCTCGAACATAGAAAGATATACTGATATACCTACTAAGAATAAACAAATAAATAAATAAGATTTCAGTAAGTTCGCGAGGGACAAACTAATGTATGTAGTTCGTTAACACATTTAGATTCATAAAACGAAGTGAAAACTAAAAACGAATGACCTTCCTAGTGGTAATACCATAGAATTTTAGAATAATTACTATTATTTATCCTCGTAAAAATAAGCAAACAAGTCAGAAGTGAACCTGCTCAGGGTTAGAAGTAGGTTCATCAGATAGGAAGGGTCGACGGAACGAGGCTAGTAAAGTCGGGAGAGACCACGAGCAAGAGAGCTCGGACAAGGAAAAGCAGGTTCAAAACTGAGGCCCAACAACAAGCGAATAGGCCAGCGCACTGGAATGGGCAGAAACAAGGAAAATGGGCGCAAGAGCAAGCGTTCGCGAATGCGTAGCAAGCGACCTTGAGTACGAGCGAGAGTGCAAGTGAGAGCGTGAGCATGAGCAGAAGCATGAAGCGCAAAGCTGAAGCCAGCCAACCAGCGAGCGACCGTGAGTGCGAGCGGGAAGGGCGAACACAAGCACTAGCAGTGAAGCATACGAAAACGGAGAAGCAAGGGAAAGGTTGCGAGAGTGAGCAAGCGAATGCTCGGTCGTCGGGACGAACGGTAGAGGAGGCACTAAACGTAGCAAGCGGAAAGGACGAAAGGGTACGGACCCGAGCAAGAAGGGGAGCCCCGAGTGATCAGAAGTACGGAAGAACCTAAGAGTTAAAAGGGAGGGGAAGAAGAAGAGAGAGAAAGGAGGAAGGAGGGAACGATATGTGGAGGTGAGGAATAGGACAAAAAAAGGAAAGCGAAGGAAGGGAGGTGCGAACGAGAATGAAACTCACCTTGATTCCTAGGCTACCTTGAAGGCGATTGAAGGCAGGTATCGGGAGACGGGGAAACAGGATCGGAAGTCCGTTTCACGATCTCCTTCGTGGATCAACACGCAGCAAACGCACAGGTGAGTAATCATATCATTATAAGTCTTATAACAAACGATGAACGATAGCGGGGAAAAGAAAAAGGGGAAAGAAAGGAAGAAGAATAGCGAGGAAGTGATTGTCAGATTGATATCGTACCAAGTCTTGATTGAAATTATGATAACTATTGTTATAATGATACTATTGAAACCAAATAAAGATCATTAATTGCAGAGAGGAGGAAGAAGAAAGGAGAAAAAAAGGAAGAAGAAGATGGAGAGGAGGGAGGAGAGGAAAAGAGAGAGGGAAAGCGCACTCACCTGGCCAGACTGTCGGAAAAGGCGGCATACCAAGCGTGCAGGTGATGGAAGAAGGTGCCCGTCACCGGCTTTCAGCTTCGACACCATCATCCCGTAGGTTCTTGGGAGAGCGGTTGCGGTTTAGTTGTGGTGTTGTCTTCCTGTCCGCACTCACAACGGCGTGTTTTCGTTTGAAAGGTGTCTCGACTTAGTAAAAAGGAGGACGTGGGGCAAGAAGGGAGGCGCGCAAGGAAGAAGAAGAAAGTAGACAAAGAAGAAGAAGAAAGTAGACAAAGAAGAAGAAGAAGACGAATAAGAAAAGGGGAGAGGGATGCTCACCGAGTCGTGCACACGCTGCTTATGAGAGGGTGGAGATTCGCGGGATGCGTAATGCTTCCACCGAAAGCGCCGCGAGGTAACATCGTGAGATTGGCTCGCCATCCATCTGGCTTGATTGGCATGCGAGCATGTACCTGTCTTATCCCCTGCGTTGTAGTCTTGGAGTGATTGCGCGCCTTGGCAACTACGAGGACGAGGAATAAGAACGGGTGAGCCTCAGACCCTGCGGCTATCTTCAAGCTACTTCCATAGATAGGATGAGCAAAAACGAATAAATATTCCGCAAAAACGTAGCAGAATACATTACTGCTTGCAAATATGTGTGTGTGTGTGTGTGTGTGTGTGTGTGTGTGTGTGTGTGTGTGTGTGTGTGTGTGTGTGAGCGTATGAATGTATGTCTCGCGACTGAACGACGTTGCGCTTCGATCGATGGCCTGAGCAAAATCGTATGAATCTCCCGCTACAACATGGCAATATACACTGACATTTTGCGCCCGCCCGCGCGTCGTTGCGCTTTCGATCCCACTCGCTTGCGGGTTGTTAACTGAGTATGGGTGAGTGTGCGTGTGTTAGGGAGAGAGAGAGACGAGAATGTGAGACACAGAGAAAAAAGGAAGAAAGAGGTAGAGATGGAGATATTACTTACCAAACCGACAGTCTCCTCTCGCCTGCAATACCTCTATCAGACCAAGAAGATAGTTTTTATACATTTGCTGCTACTATATTATAATATTATAAATTATTTATTGCTATCGTTTAGTATTTCTAACTATTAGTATTAGTGGAGGCATTATTATTATTATTATTATTTATATTCTCCTATTATTATTATTATTATTATTATTATTATTATTATTATTATTATTACATTGTTATTATTATTATTATTTTGTCTTGGAAATTGTGTGTGCTCGCCTCCCCCTCTCTCGTTTCATCGTTTTTTTTTTGGCATCTTCGCTCGCGGTCGAACCAACCGTGAAGGTGTTCGTTCATTTGTTTTTCAGTGCTTTAGAAGGCACTTGGACGAGTGTGAAGGCGGGAACCTTCGTTCCTGACTGCGAATGCGGCCACGTATGGCTGATAGGAATAAGAGTAAGGGAACATGACAAGGAATAAGGGAGTGAGCGCAGAGATAAAGGATGCAGGCATGGACAAGGGGAGGGGGAGGAAGAATAGCAAGAACACGAGAAAAGAGAGCACAGAGAGGGAGAAAGCACAAAGGAGAACGCGAGAGAGAGAGAGAGAAAGAGAGAGAGAGAGAGAGAGAGAGAGAGAGAGAGAGAGAGAGAGAGAGAGAGAGAGAGAGA
>BFEA01000473.1:1216088-1239866 GCA_003427395.1 Chara braunii
AGAGAGAGAGAGAGAGAGAGAGAGAGAGAGAGAGAGAGAGAGAGAGAGAGAGAGAGAGAGAGAGAGAGAGAGAAGAAGGGAAGGGACATTTACAGAGAAACAGAAAGGCAAACAGAAAGCAAAAGACAGACGACTGCGACATAAAGAAAGATACGGGCAACAACAGATAACGAATACAGATTACAACAGGCAAAAACAAACTACAACAAAGACAAGATACGGGTAGCAACAGACAAACAAACAGATGGTCAGACATGCAGGTACGGATGTGGACAGACATCCAGGAACGGACATACAGGAACAAACATACAGGGACAGACAGACAGAGCCAGATGCATACACGGACCAAACACTGGCTGTGGGAAGGAGGATAGCGGACAACCATAGTCGGGCTTGCCTGCCTGTAACTAGATAGGATGCATGGTGACCCCTGGGTACACGTGGCATCTGTGTGTTGGGGAACGAGGTTGTGAGTAAGGCGAGAGACATACCTGGTACTGGAGGCGTGCGACATTGGTCGCTGTATGATCGTACTTCGGGACAACTGTTGTCGTCATCATTCGGCATTGTAGTTTAGGCTAGATAGGATCTGCCATCTGTAATCTGGGTGCCAAGCGCCAAATAGGATATCAACATTGGTTTGTTATTGATGATGATGATGAGACTTTAACAACATTGTCAATTATGAGCTCTTGGTGTCTTCTTATTTGGGGAAACTCGTGATGCAATTCTACTGATTGGTTCGAGGTCACTACTATCTGGTCTTGTGTATATGATGCAGTCTTGATTGCTGAGGTTCGCTACTGCTCATCTTCCTTGCTTATTATTATTATTATTGTTATTATTGTTATTACTATTATTATTATTATTATTATTATTATTTTTATTATTATTATTATTAGTAGTAGTAGTAGTAGTAAACTCAGACTCGCGTTCATTCACTCTTCTCATGGATGCAAACAGGTGCGCAGCAAACTGGCGACAAGCGCCTCCTCAGATCTCAGAGATATGGTAAGTGAGAACACAGCTCAGATTCAAGTTCACTACAGTGGCTATGATGACTCAGCGCCCACATAATTCTCCTTGTTCACATGCTCCGGATCACCTTGGATTCCCCATGCACACACTCTGCAATACTCACATTCACACGCCTATCATTGTCTACTGCAGCTATGGCCACCGGCTAACACTAACTACTAGCGGCTATGACTGCGCGAACTCTCTTCAACCCACTTCGTCTTCGGACGCTTTTGCAGATCACCTCGCACAAATTACTGTGGTAGCGCTTTTGCACGACTTCTGCGGGAACGATTGAATGGTTGAACGCAACCTCTTGATTTATACTTCCGTTGGTCGTTGGTCTGCCCTTGTGAAGGTTGATTTATACTTCCGTTGGTCGTTGGTCTGCCCTTTTCACCAGGGCCTTGGTGCACACAGCCCCACATGGCACTTCCAGATTGGACTAAGTGATACTAAGAGTGGATACAACCGACTAAGCAAGTTTGAATCACCCTTTTGCCTCTCTGGTCAGCCGTGGGCCACGCTCGAAAAGGGCGTGTTCCGGACCCTCCGGAAGACTGCATATTTGCCCCTTCGGTACTATAGCAGCTACAACAACTTCCGCTACTTAAACCTCAGAATTCGAACTTCAGGGTCAAGGGCCCTAGGCCAAAAAAGGCCAAGTCGGTGCGACTCAGGGAATTCACATTCGGACGCCTTAGGAAGTCAAGCCTACCAGATGCCCGGTGAACAATCACATCCCAAAAGCTAAAAGTCACAGCCCAAAGTCAAAAGATATGTCTCACAAGTTCAGAATTATGACTCCTAAGCACAAACCGTTGTGCACAGATGAAAACTCAGGGAAGGTACCAAGCCCTCGACGACAAACATTGGTCTGGGCGCAAACACCGAAGCCCACACAGATATTGAGTGATGTGGGTAGCAGCCGGACAGCGGGATGCTAAGCAACGGGTGAGTGGCACGCAGAGCAGCTAGCCCACACTGCTTTGTAGTAAGGTAGGACAACAAGCACACTACCTTGCAATAGGCATGCGGGACAGCGAGCGTTTGCAGAGACCAGGGTTGAATGGCGAAGGCCAAAGGGACTAAAAGAAAGGGGGATACCAGAAATAGTGGTGTAGGAAGAATAAAAAGGAAGAAAGTGAAAAGAGAAGGAAAGGTGGGAAAATGAAGAAAAACGGGAAAAAGAAGGAAGTGACAAGGTATTTTCTCTTTTTGTATTTATTATTATTATTATTTTTACTATTTTATTATTATTGTTATTATTAGTATTATTATCATTATTATTATTATTATTATTGTTATTATTATAATTATTATTATTATTTATTCCAGTTACTTTGCTATTGCTATTAATGGACATTATATAATAAAACTAAGGTCAGAGAGGAGGAGAGTGCTGGGCATTGGAGAAGAGAGAGACATTATCACTATGTGATGGTGTCGGGCTCCTCCATCCTCCTCCATTCATGGCTTTGATAGATACTCTCATACACCTACCTCTTCTTCTATAAGTGTTTGATGATGACTTCCACTAAGCTAACGCTTGTCTTGCCAACTTTAAAGGTCCGGACAACTTAATACGTAGACTAGACATGACCCATACCCGGGCGATTGCGGGAGCTCTGCCAGAGTTCAGGACGAACTCTGGAGGCAGGGAACCATGAGGAACGCGGCACCTATCCCTTTCCCATATACCCTTACAGGCTACGCCCTTCTTTTGGACTGCCTGTATGACTTTGTGATATACCGTTTATATTTTTTCAGGACTAAGGTTAACAAACGGGGAAGTGAAGTATGATTGAAGTAAGAATTCTGCCAGGTAAAAAGGAAAGGAACCTAAATTAACCTAGAAGGAACCTAAACTGTTTGGGTTTGAAGAAAAAAGTAGGGCAATGGAGGCTCATGTGTGAGTCGTTGTGCTACTCTTGTGTGCGCTGACGTGACTAAGGGTTGGCAGTAAGGTACTCATGTGTGAGTTACCTTACTCTCAACTAGATCGACTGTCGTCGTGACGGGCAGAGGTGTCTGATATTAACTTATAAACTAAATTAGGTACTAATGTGTGAATTACCGTACTCTCTACCAGATCGACTGTCGTCGTGACGGGCAGAGGTGTCTGGCATTAACTTATGAACTAAATTAGGTACTCATGTGTGAGTTACTTTACTCTCTACCGAATTGTTTGTCGTTGTGACGGGCAGAGGTGTGTGACATTAACTTATAAACTAAATTAGGTACTCATGGATGAGTAACCGTACTCTTTACCAGATCGACTGTCGTCGTGACGGCCAGAGGTGTCTGACATTAACTTATGAACTAAATTAGGTACTCATGTTTGAGTTACCTTACTCTCTGCCGGATCGACTGTCGTCATGACGGGCAGAGGTGTCTAACGTTATCTTATGAAGTAAATTAGGTACTCATGTGTAAGTTACCTTACTATCTGCCGGAGCGACTGTTGTCTGTCAGTCTGTCTGTCTGTTTGTCCAATCCTTATGTTTGCGTGTTTTGTTTGTCTGTCCATTCTCTCTTTTGAGTGTGTATAGTAAGTAGCATTGTGGGATAGACAGGGTGATCCTGTGTGTACGGACAAAGTGTTGTTGGGGCGTTGTGGCGCCATTGCCATTCGAAGGGAGCCTGCAATTGAACTATATTCCTTTCAATCATATTTCTAAGATTCCAGTCGGGCCCCTGTCGTCATGTTTGGTGTGTCGCTTGTCTTCATGCATGTGAGGTGAGAAAGGAAGTCAGTCTCATTCAATATAAGATAATAGTAAAATAATAATAATAATAATAATAAGGGAAATAAAAAAAACAAGAAAAATGAACGATGTTGAACTTCAGAATTCAAACAGCATCATATACATATGTCCAGTCAGTAGTGACCTCGAACCCAAAGCAGAGTTACATTTCCAGTTCTACCAAATAAGAACACATTAAGCTCACAGTTGTCAATGTCGGAATAGCCTCATCATTATCAATAGGAACCAATATCGGCATCCTACCTGACGCTCAGCGCCCAGACTAAAGGTTGCAGATCCTACCCAGCCTACCCTATAATGTCGCCTGTTTCCTCATTTACGTAAAGTGATAACGGGGCAAACTTTATCTGCAAATAGTAAAAGCAGACGAAAATAGTAGTAATAATAAACGTAATAAATAATAATAATAATAATAATAATAATAATAATAATAATAATAATAATAGTAGTAGCAGGGAAGATGAGTGATAGCGAACTTCAGAAAAGCAGCATCATACACACAAGACCAGATATTTGTGACATCGAACCAACAGCAAAATTACACCGAGTTTCACCAAATAAGAAGACATCAAGAACTCAAGTTGGCAATGCTGGAATAGTCTCATCATCATCATCAATGAAGAGCAAATGTTGATATCCTGTCTGGCACTCGGCGCCCTGACTATAGATGGCGGATCCTATCTAGCCTATCTACGATACCACTGATGTCGTCAACATCTCCCGGCCCCCCGAAGTACGAGCAGATCTCGGCCAACGCCTTTCGCCTCAAGCACCAGGTAGGTCTCTCGTATCACTCACAACCTCGATCCCCCACTCACAGATGCCATATGCACCCAAGGACCACAGTGCAAATAATAATAATAATAATAATAATAGTAATAATAATAATAAATACGGAAGAAAGATGAGAAATAGCGTATTTCAGCAATCAAAAAATATTATATACACAAGACCAGATAGTTGTGACCTCGAACCAACAGCAGGATTGCATCACGACCTTCACAAATGAGAGGACACAAAAAACTCATATTCGACTTTGCTTGTAAAGTCTCATCATCATCGACGAAGAACCAGAGTTGATATCCTATCTGGCGCTCGGCGCCCAGACTACATATGGCAGATCCTATCTAGCCTACACTACAATGCCGAAGTTGACGACAACAACTCCCCCGAAGTACGAGCATACGACCAGTATCGCACACATCCAACACCAGGTATGTCTCTCGCCTCACTCACAACCTCGGTCCCTCGCACACAGATGCCACGTGTAACCAAGAACCTCCATTCACCTACTCTTCTTCCATTTTTTTCCCTCCCTTTCTTCTCCCTCTCTCTCGTACACAATCTCTCTCTCTCTCTCTCTCTCTCTCTCTCTCTCTCTCTCACGCACATCCGCACGTATCTAGACATATTAGTGGCTTAAATCAAGATGAGATAACAATAAGAAATAACAATAAAACACATCAGGAAATAAAAACCATCGGCCATATAGCAGTTGTGATGGCCGGCACGATTGCTTTGTGATCTTACTTATAACTACCTAGCCATAATCGTGGCCTATAAGCGCAATTACAACTCAAAATAACAATAAGATAACGACATAATAAAATAATAGTGATGATAATAATAATAATAATAATAATAATAATAAAAATAAAACAAAAACAGATAGAATGTATACAAGCTATCTTTATGACCCGATGTAGTATCGCCAGGGTGCGTTGTACTCGGAGTTGACAGTCAGTCTCTCTCTCTCTCTCTCTCTCTCTCTCTCTCTCTCTCTCTCACACACACACACACACACACACACACACACACACACACACACACACGAGTAGGCGGTGCATATTTCGATGTTCTAGGGGTAGATACATTCGATTTTGCTTATCTTATCGATAGGAGTAAGGGGAGATCAACCGGAAAATCGAAGACTAACCTCTCATGCAAGGCTGATGTCGCGTTGCCGTCGGCGGATGCAGATGCATCACGCATCCCGTGAGTCTCCAACTTCGCAACGGTAAGTAACGGATGCAGGCCCGCGACCATCTGAAAACGACTAGCCCATCCTTCGCAAACTAGAAACCATCCAGAGTGTGTGTAGATAGTCTCTCGTTTCTCTGGTACGAGGTCCCGAATCCCAAGTCTGGAGCGTCGTCATCATCGACAGCGTGTCAGGTGAGTGCTCTCTCTTTTCTCTTTTTCCCTCTTTCTAGTCCTTCTTCTCCTTCTTCTCCTTCTTCTTCTTCTTCTTCTTCTTCTTCTTCTTCTCCCTATACTACCGCACATGATCTTTCCTCTCCGCTTCTCCTCCTCCTCCTCTTCGTCATTCTTCTTCTTCTTCTTCTTCTTCTTCTTCTTCTTCTTCTTCTTCTTTTCTTCTCGTGCGCGTCGCTTTCTGGCTGCGCCTCTCTTCTCTCCGCTCGCGCTACCTCCCTGCGAGCCTCCTTCTATCGCGCGATCCTCCTTCTTCTCCATGCTGTCGTCTTCTTCCTCCGCGCGGTGATCTTCTCCTCTCCTCAGCGCATTCTCCCGCTTCTCGCTGCGCCCTGCAGCTTAGCGAGTTCTCACGACGAGCAGCCAATCTTTCGTGACTTCGGCCAGTTTGAGATCCCTGCCACATGGTTGAACCGAATTTGCCCGGGTTCAGAGGCAGATTAATAAAGGCAATATTAAAAAAAAACAATCATGGGAATCGAAAGAAAACAAAATTATTATTTTTTTTTTTTTAACTAATAAAAACGAATCTGACTAATAAAATCAAAGGAAAATAAAAGGAAAACAAAGAAATCTAACTACTAGCCACCCCGTTGTGCTAATTGTCACAACGGGCACTAACTGTTCCTAACTCTAATATTGAAGTCACGGATTCGAGCCCCGCCTGTCCGAAACCGGAGCAAACAAAGTAGAGACCCCTTCCAAAAAGGGAGTTAGCTCAGAGAGCGGTAGGCCTCGATCCCCACATCCCCCACTTGTCAAGCATCACCGAAACCTATTGAGCTAGCTCCCACTTTGAGTAGAAGGGGAAGAACTCAGTGTGTATGTAGTAGTGGAGTGAGGCTCAATCCGCCTAGTGGTCCGAACCCGTTTCCTAAGTCTGCGCGTGTGTGCACGCGTGCTGGTCTGCATGTCTGTCTGAGTGCTTGTCGGCTTGAGTGTGCGTGTGTGTGACCCTCAGGGACACTCCATTGCTCGGAAGGTCCGAGGGTCGGTACTTAGTCGTGGCCGTGACATTGAGGGTCGTGGCGGGGAAACTCTTAGGTTGCGGGAAACCTGGGAAAGAAGCCCGCGACACTTGAGAGCAACGGACACATTCAAGTAGCAGGTAGGTCGGTACCACACCAAGTAGAGGCAGATATGTCCGGTAATCGAGGCCGAGTAGAAGAAGACAAAAGTTGATATTTTTCGACACTTGGCGCCAGGCCAAATCCCAGCGTGTGTCGTAGATCTATCCGACACGACACTAACCCAATCAACCTCTCGACCTTTTCGGTCGAAGGGTATCACTACTAATCCTAACCATCACCGCGCTCGTCATAACAATGCGCGCACATATTCTCGAAATTTTCTCACCGATTTGCCCCCAGCTTCAATGGCCGAGGAAATTGTTATCAAAGTGTCCCGCAAAAACACGTACACTTCTAAGTTAAGACTGACTCCATCATGGTGATCGATGCGATCGATGTGTCGAATGTAAAAACATGGTCAAATACCCTTGTCCGACAGCATTCCCAGACCCTATTGAGCGACGTCCCCGTCGCTAAGGAACTATATGCAAATAAAATTTGTTTTCAGACAAACAAATTATCAAATCCGAATCCCTGGAAAGAAGTGCGGTTTAGGATTGGCATCGGCACCTCACTTTTCATTATTACTGCGGGGATTTTAACCCGGGTCTCCCACATTACAAAATAATTTCAACGACTTGAAGTGGGGATACTTGATCCGTACTACAATACATGAAATAGTCAAGTATGACGGAACTTCCTCCTGCCCCACACCCTTAGACTTTGGTCCATTTCATTCATTGTTTGTTTTTAGGACTAGTGTCCGCGTGCGAACTCAACCCCTCAGACGCGGGTCCTAACCGAGACCTTGGGTGTTTGACTCTTGATATTACTATCCAAAGTTGCATGTTGTCCTGCCCAAACCCTAATACAGGAGGACAACGGTCTCCATCATGTCCCACCATGGTCTTGTTTATCTGGCCGGAGTTGCGGTCCACCGCGTTGTTGCTTATCGGTGATTACCCTCGTTGGTTGCGCAACGATGGGATATTCTTCCTATCTTTTCAAAAAAAAATCACAGATTTCAAGACTAATCTCGACCTCTTCGACATCGACCTGAATAGATCCTTTCATCGGGGTGGCCACCTCTCTAGTTTATTTTCGAGGCCATAGTCGAAGGGTCCGCTGCCTGGTTATGCTAAGTCAGCAGCCCACGCTGGGAATTACGTCCCAACGATGTCAATTTTCCACCATAGGTTTGGTAATTTATGCCCTCAGGTTAACCCTTGAGACGGATGAACAATGCTTCTTTTTAAAAGATAGACAAAGTAGATAAGATTTCAAAACCCAATTGAGCTATCATCAGATTGTCATTCAGGGTTGTGCCCTCCAAGTCTTTGATCATAGCTCGGTGAGGCACGCACCTAAGGGTCATTTTTTTATATATAAACAAAAAAATAGAAATGAAATCAATGGTTGTTGACTCTTTGCTTGTCTGAAACCAACAAAACAAACATCTCATTCAAAAAAATGATTGCAAAACGTTTTAACTCATTGAAAGAGTTTGTCGATGTCGTAGCATGGTTTCTCAAACATGTACATATAATGAATCCTTCCAACATCTTGGCCATACAACCTTTTATTGACTTTCACCCAAGGTACTGATCCGCCCGTTCCTCTACCACCATCTTTAGTCCTCAGATGAGTCCAATACTGATAGACAAAGGGAGATACTAACGCACAAAAGACTCAAACCATAGACAAGGATTCACTCACAATGTCACCAGCTCATCCCCTTTGGATACATATATAAATACAAAGTATGCTAAAATGAGTCAGACTTGCAACTCATCTCTCTCATCCTCATATTTATCCTCAAAAGTCCATGCATTTTCTTATACTATCGTCTATTCTAAATCTTTATCCTATCAAAACTATCAAGGAGAAGAAACTTATCCCTTTTTCAGACTGCACTCTACTCACCCAACAAACACCTCAATTTCTCTAAAAGTTCATACATCTACTTGCTTGTAACATAAGAAAGTGATGGTCAGCCTCAATATCCGATCAAGCTTCGCTCTGCCACCCTCGGATTATTATGTTAAGTGATGGCCACCAATCTTCCTCGTAAGTGAAACTTAGTCATTCCCAACTCAATATACCTTGCTAATAATTCACAATTATCCCTGAAGTGCCCTTCTTTTGTGCAAAAGAAGCATCCACTTCTGGTCTTATTCCCTGTGGCATTTTTCTTGTGATGCTAAGCTAAGGTTTCTGCCTAACTCCTTGCTCCTTCTGATGTATCAATGTCAGACAACCCCCCCCTCTTGGTTCCCTCCTGCTGAAGTAAGACCAAACATTCACTCTTTCCTTTTCTGACAACAACCCCTTTTCTCCTTGCTCTCCTGCATTTCCTTTGCCTCTCCTCTCCTTTGGGATGGATCCTCACACTCCATCCTTCTCTCTTTCTACCTCTTCCTCTTCCATTGTCTTATCATTTTTCATCTTTGACCCTTTTCTCACCCTTTCTCACTTCAACCCCCTTTTCTTTCATTCTCAACTGATTTTCTCACTTCAGTTTTCTTTGGCTCTTGGAGCCCCACTCACATACTGAGGTCTCCTTTTTATCAGTTTTTGCTTCCTCTTCTTGGCCATGGGTGAAAGCAGTTGTGAAGATCTCTTTGTCAAACACTTTGTCCTCTCAAGAGACCGACCTACTACCCTTGAGTACGACCTCTTCTCCCATGTAGACTTTGAGGTATTCTCCAACTTACGTTTGAAGTTAATGACGCAACGACTTCAGAGGTACTATGCGACACTATGGTAATAAGTTCATTTCATTATCCTTTCATTCCTCTCTCTTTGAATTCTCACTCTTCTCCCACCCTTATACCAGAAGTGTTATAGCAACACCCCTATCATCAATCTCTACTCCTATTTTCACTCAATTACCTTGGTAGGCCCCATCATTCTCTTTTACTGATAACTGAATTCTCTCTAAAATCTTTCATCTTCTTCTTCATCTCATTTCACCCCTTTTCTCTCATTGATCATACATCATTTTCCCAATCTTTTAATTCTGACTTAATCTCCTCACCTTACGTGCTGACCTCTCTACATATCTTTCCTCCCTCATTATTCAATATCTCTCTTGCAGTTATCTTCTTCTAACGGAAACGTTTCTATTTTTGGTAGTTACGGTCCCTTTACGACCTTATTATCTAATGACCTTGCAATTTTCTGTCACTAATACAGGTCCTTTGTCCCTATCCGTCATTCGTACTCTCGTCGCAAGGCTTCCTGTCTCGTCCCTCCAAGTATGTTTGGGTCAATGGGGTTTCTAAACCTGTCATAAACATTTCCTTCAACATTGGTGCTTATTAGACCATTTGCTTCATCAGTCTTCCTAATATGGCAAAACCTCATTATGTGCCCTTCTTGGGCCCAATGCCTGCAGTCCGCACTCTTCCAACCCACTCTTCCTTTCACAAGTCCTTGACCACTTTCCATCCTGATGGCGTTCCAATTTCTATTATCATCTCCTTTATTGCCTTTGCTATCACTTCCTCTACCATTGCTTATGAGGCCCCTATTATCATGACCACCACTTCCTCGTCTACCATTATTTTAACCTCTTCCCCAATCTTGACCTTGATCGCGGTCATGGACCATTCGAGCTCGGTTTCTTGCCTTCCGCTGGGCCTTGGTCAACTTCCGAGGTCGAGGTTATTCTTCTATCTCAATCACGTTTTCACCTCTTTCTCCAACTCGGTTATCACATAGTTTTCTTCTCAGCTTTCGCAGGTCGGAGAGAACCTTGATTATCATCATTCGTTTTTTCTCCACTACTACCAGCTAGTCCATCCGACATCCCCTCTGAGACCTTTTGCTTGCCTTTTCTGTCCCTTTCTAGTTGTGCCATTCTCTCTTCCAATACTCTCACCTGTTTCTGTATACTGTCTAGTTCCCCTTGTGCTGACGCACCACCGATTATTCGATCGGGGTCTTCACAATGACGGCTGTCGATTTCGTGCTCGGGAAACCTCAAGCTCAACAAACTTTCCAGTTCACTCAAGGTTCGTGATCTCAGCATGAAATCGTATACTTCCTCGCTCAATCCCTCACATACGAACAAGTGGAACATAGTCAACATCGCCCTCTCATCCCACTTCAGCTGCGGTAATCGCGGAAAAAGTTAGGCAAATTTTTCCCTTGAAACAACAAAGCTCTAAGGTCTGGAGGCATTGACTCGTCTACAGATTCGCGTGTCAATACTTTAGCGAGAGAACAATTCCTCCGAAGAAGGACCTTATCCAGACCACCATCTCCAGCCATGACCGCCACTGCTATCCTGTACAAATACTGCAAACGACGAAGCGTAAGGCCGTAAGCCGAAGATGATGTCCAATAAGCTCCTCTATTCCCACCTTAACAAGTCCAAAAGGATACAAGGGCATAAACTTTAGACATCCATTTGACGGAGCAATTATTCTCTGCACTGACCTTAAGGCGTGAATAGCGCAAAAAGATGTATGAAAAGACACGTAAATAAAACCATAAGTCGTTAATCATGGATTAGAGGAAGTAATAACATTCATCTGCTTGCATTGTCGTGACGAAAAAAGGTGTTTGACACTAACTTATGAACTAAATGAGGTACTCATGTGTGAGTTGCCTTACCGGATCGAATGTCGTCGTGAACGGGAGAAGAGTATGACAATTAGAAATAATGAAGGGAGACTCTTGTGCGGGTCGCCCTGTTAACACCAGACCAATCTCAGAAGGCAGTAGAAAACGCATGTATGGGTTGGACACTTGCCTTATGAAACTGGAACAATTGACACAATCTGAGGGTGGCGGTACTTCTGTGTGTGCTACCTCACCATCTCGAGTAACTAGGATCTGCTTTATTGTGAAAAGTGAACTCATGAGATTTTTGTACTAACTTCCTTTCTTATTACTACCTCAGAAGGATTCGGTCTTTGCACTTATTCTAGATGTAGTATGGGGTCTCGAGGGAGGGTCATCCTATTCACATGCTTGAATCTAAGGCCAGCTAACAACCTGCAGAGAGTAGGAAATCACATTGCTACTCTTTTTTTCCTATTCTACTTACCCTCAGACAGTCCGACCACCAAACAGGTAATAGAGAAGCTTCTGTAGGAGTCACCTAATTACTAGTTTAGTGGATTGACTACTCATTACCCAAGGAAGTAGTAGGGAGGCTGCCTATTACCTACTTGATTCTATATTAATTTACGAGGAGGGTACTCCTGTAGGAATACCCTAAACACTCGTCTTCTGCCCAAACTAATCCGGTCTCGGGTCGGTCTGCTTCGGAAGGACAACATGATACCCTTGTCAGGATTATCCTTAATGCTCTCATGAAGATGACCTTGTCACGTGATAGTAGGGAACTCTTACCGCTCTAGTGCGGGTCGCCTATTATTCACACAGACCGCTATTATCCTCTGGGAAGGGGTTGACATCCAAATCTTTCAGAAGGACACCTAAAGCAAGTAGTAGGGTGCTTCTGTAGGGGACTCAACTATTTGTTGAAGGAAGGATGCTCATGAGTGAGCTATCTTGCTACTCTCATTAGATCATATGTGTACATTGAGTGAGACTTAAAAAAGGATCAAATACTCATTAGTAACTTACTCGATTGTCTGATTGATCAACAAATTGTTTGGTATTGATCAAGGAGCAAGAGATTCATGTCTGTATCAATCTGCTTCTTGAGAACGTTAATACAAATAGAAGAAAAAGAAAGGAACAATGTTTCTGTTGGAGCAAGATCTCAAAGACCTGGAAAAGGAATGAAGAAAAGATGGTTAGGGCCGCGGAAGAAAGAAGGTTAAGAACCACTGCGTAGTTCATAGTTGGCCATGACTTTCAGATGGAAAGCCACAACGATGAATGAGTTATACCTTATCTACATGAGCGCCAAATGGTGCGCTTATCTCCAAGAGAAAAAAAAATGGAAGGACTAAGAGTAGGGGAAATATGAGTTTCCTTAACACGACTTTGGACAGAGGCATGAGACCCCTTGAGTGAAAGGAGAGAGTGACAATTTGTGAGAGTAAAGTTAGGGATTATACCTGGGATGTTGATCCCAGAGCTCATTACCCATGTCTAAGGGCTCGACCCTTAGATATCAATATGTGGGAAATCGATTGGGGTGGTCAAATCTTTGTTGACCTGTGTGTGTAGGTCCCTGTTTATCTACCGCATTTTCAAGGAAGAGGTTCTACAAGAAAGGACCGAAATTTATGTTATCTCTCGATAACAGGTCGGTTGTTACCGATTCAATTTTTTCCCCTTTGACTTGATACCCACCTCTAAAGTCAAACCCTGTGGTCAGTAAAACTGTCACATGTGGTCATTGCCTAATTGGTCCTAATCACTCTCAAGGATCCTTTGAAGAATTCTGAGGGGGTTGGGCTTACGTCTCAGGAAAGATACAGTTGTCATACATGGTTTGGGAAGTGAGGGACAAGGTCAATGGTTGATGCTTGACGCCGTTAGTACATGGCATGTAAACGTTTTTTGCATTATTGTGTGCAGGTCTGTTTTGTGCATGATTTTACATAGAACTGGACCTAATCTGTTGAAGAGTCTCGGACACACGGCACTTGTAAAAGTGGGAAGGGTTCTTGGCGGTAATAACCTTCATCCTTATTATTGTCTTGTACAACTTCTAAACTTCCTGATATTCAGATAAGTCATAGTCTGATAAGAAAGATAGGACGCTCTTTGGTAGAAAGATGGTTTGAAGAATAATTCATTACGCAGTAGAGGAATAGACTGCCTTTGAAAAGTTCGACCTCAATATTCAACGGGTCAGTTCTAGGCGTCTTACCTCGCATACCTCATTTTATGCTTACAGCGATTGAGGAAACGCCCTCGACCAACCTACCTTTACAAAGGCATGTAAAAGCCTTCGCATGTGGGCCGGTAGCTCAGTAGGGATACGCTTATCTGAGGGTGGTGACAGCCCCTCGGGTAGAGGTAAGTTGTACCTCGTGGCTCCCCGACCTGTCGTGGAGTGTCGTGAGAGGTATAGCCGGCGCGCACGGTCGGAGTGGTGAGTTGTTGTTTTTCAAGAATAAATCCTGTGTGACATAACCGTGAGGTTCAGCGCTCCCAGCGGGGTGCGGCACCTCCGCGCGCGACACCGGTTCGTCTGTCAACTTGTAGCTTTCTGCCAAAGTCAGTTTTGTCATTCATTCTCTATTCCTTTCTCCCCATGGGTCTTCTTCAACGAAAGGTTTGAACATCAACCCTTCAATTTTTACAAAAGTTGTTGGCGCAAACCAAATGGGCTTTCCTCTTCTCACTTCCTTGTCATTGATACTAAGTTTTCATAAGTTTACATGAAGTTGCATATCGTCTTCATCCAATAATTCATTTACTTGTGACGTTTCCTCCTTAGCATCTCCAAACTTCTCTCATTCTATCTTGCTTAACCCATCAACTTTGTTCTCGTTTCTCGGGATATGTTCCAACTGAAAATCGAACATCTAGATGTTTGTGAATCATCTGACGATTCTCGGATACGTGGGTGAAAAATTATTGAGGGATACATAAGAGCAGTCGGATCTATCCTCATGACAAATCTTCTCCCGTAGAGGTAGTGTCTACAGATATGTAGGAAGTGTAGTACGGCCAATGCCTCCTTTTTGAATTGAGAATAGTTTCGCTCGGTAGTATTAAGAATTCGACTCTCAAAACGCAAAGGCCTTTCTTTTCCTTTAAGATCTATCTGTATCAGAACTCCTCCTAAGACAGTGGGTACGGTATCAGTCTCTATGATGAAGGGTCGCTCTATAGCGGCTTCATAGTCTGGGACCCAGAGCACAAAACCTCCTTCCTCAAATTCATTCTTCAAACTTTTCACCAATTGTTAATACTTCTCTCCCAATTCTCATTCCTGATTTTTCCTTACCAACTTCCTTACATGCTCAGTCTTAGCAGCAAACCTCTTAATGAATATTATTCAGAATCTGCATGTTCCAAGGAAACATCTCACTTTGCTGATGTTCCTGAACGGCGTAGGCCGCTTAAGGCTTTTATTCATTTGCCTGGTGTTTGGACGACGACCTTGCTCATTGCATACAAACCTCAAAATAGTGACCTCTCTCATGTAGTGCCTGGACTTAGCTCCGCTCGCCGTGAGATTACATTCTTGTAACAGATCAAACAATTTTTTGAGATCATTGACATGATCTCAAACAAACTTCCTTATGCTCGGTGCAATTTCTTGTTCATCTTTCATCATTGGGCCTTTTACTGCAAGATCATCGATATAGGGTTCAGTAATCTGCGGACTGATCGACTGCATAACCCTAACCATGCTTCGTTGTACCATGGCTACCACATTCGTCCATCCTTGGGACGCCACGTTCATGTGGATTAGTCCTCTTGGAGTGTGCATTGCAGTTATCGATTTATCGACCGAATAAACTGGAAACTGGTTGTAACCAGAGTACAAGTCTATGAGCGAGATAATAGATCTTTTTGCACATGCTTAAGAGAGTTGATCAGCGTTGGGGAACCCTTCAGCATCCCTAACCGTCATAGCATTGAACCTTTGAAAATTTTGCGTCCACCTGAGTACCCCATTTGGCTTAATGAAGCAGAACCACGGTGAGGCATAAGGTCCGATTGAAAAACCTAGTACGTGAATGTCAATCTTTCCATCAAGATATTCTACCACCCTTCTCTGATAATCGGGATTTAGGTATCTGACACCTCTAGTATTCCAAGGTTGGTGCGGAACTGTGTGGATCCTGATCATGCCTACCTTATCCACATCCTCTTCTTCTTCGACATTTCCCCAGTCTTCTTCTTTCCTTCCTTAATATCATGCTTTCGTTTCTTAGCCCTCTGTTCAGTGTGTTTGTCCTCTTCTCCCCTAAGTAATTCATCCTGATCCTCCTCCTCTTCCTCTATATCAATAAAAACTTCCCTTTGAGGTGGTACATAAGCCTGGGTTGGTTCCTTGGGCGCATTACTTCCCTTAGGTTTTCATGAGTATGAGGGACAAAGTTTCTAAGAGCTTAGTAGGCTGCTTCTGACCCAGTAGCCAGAGTGGCTCTCAGAACTCTGGGGTTAGGGATTCTCAGTTCATCGTCCTCTTTCCCCTGACTCATGGTGAACACATGCGGAATTCTCATTTCTAGATCCTTCACCTCCTCACAAATACTAGTCATTCTTGTATTTAATCTACCTATCTTATCTATCCTGTCCTCCATCCTTCCTAAGGTTTCTTTCGCTGAATCTCTGCTTACAACGTCTTCTTCTGGCCCAATCTCAATCAGTGGGGTATCATTTTCTTCCTCACTTATCTTTACTCCCTTCCTTATTTGGTCACTCAGCTCATCAATTTCCTCTACTCAAACAAACGGGTCTTCTTTCTTTTGCCATATACGAAACATGGTTGTGGCACCGAGTTCGAGCCTCGCAATCCTGATTGCTTCCTTCCTTGTGCCTCCGAGGATGTTTGGGTCAATCGGTTTCCTCGTTTTTTCGAATACATCCCCATCGATGCTTGACGTGATCAATCCGTCTTGTTCATCCATCTTTCTAACATGACACATCTTCATAGTATGCCCTTTTATCGTACAATGCATACATATGCACTCACTATAATCTATCCATCCTCTCCCGGTCCCTTGACCGCTCCATTGCCCATCACTCCTACCGAACCCCCTACCATATTTCTGGTTATAGCCTTGACCATAGCCTTGACCCATAACCTTGACCATAACCTTGATTGTATCCTTGCCCGATCTGATTAAAGATCACCTGACTGAAGTTTCCAGATCGAGCACCTCCTTGATTACCCCAACTTCCTCCTTGTCTGTTACTTCCTCTTCCTCTGAATCCTCTTCCTCCTTGACCAGTTCCACGTCCTCCATTTCTACCCTTACTATGTCCCTGTCCATATGCTTGCTCATGAAACTGATTTTGACCTTGGTTGCCTTGCGGCGACAGAGCGTGCTGTGGTTGACCTCCATCTGTTCCTTAACCTTGTGATTGTCCTGCCCCAGCTTCCTGTACTTGGGGCAAGTTTGGGTACATCCCAACCTGACCGAAACTCGGCCATTGATTCCCAGGGTAGTACCCAGGCCATGCCCCCATAGGAGTCACTACTGGCCAAAGCCTAAATTGAGATGACGGGGTGGGTGCTCCTGGAACACTTGGTACCGCAGCTCGCTGCGAGCATTGTCCCTTTCTTGCTCGTTGCTTCTTCGATGCCTGGTTGTGGTTTTGCTTTAAAGTTTTCTTAGACTGTACTCCGGGCTCAATTTTTTTCTCTCCCATATTTCCTTCACCTTCCCCTTCATATCTCCTTTTGTTCGTGTTGCTTGTCCGACTGCCATTACTTTTCCTTACTTTACTTTATCCTTCAATTCTTTCAGTTGTGTTACCATATTGCTTAGTACCCCTCTGAGGGCAGAGTCTGCCCCTTGGATGACATCTATCTCTTTCCTTTTCTTCGTTTCTATCTTTACTTGATAATGAAACACCTGGTCTAAGTTTCCAGATGTTAAATTTTTGTTTATTGTTTCCCATGACGTCTTTCGTCCTCGTGCACCTCCCCGAGTCAATTTCATAGTCTCATAGCCCAAAAAAAATTCCAAAAAGATAACACACTGCATCTCCTCTGAAAGTCACGGAACTCGCTCCTATTGTAGTGAAGTCATTCTTGTTGATGCTGTGAAGCTGGTCGATTGTCAGTAACCTATTCCCCAACTTGTACTTTCTTTGCATTTCCTTCTTGAAACTGTTTCATTCTCCCTGGGCATCAGCCACAATCTTTTCGATCTCGAGGCGAAACTCCCACCACACGTATTTAAACAGTTGGACGAATTTTTCCGTCAGTGTTAGTCGATGGACAAATTTTTCCGTCGGTGTTAGTCGATTGAAGACTTGCTCCAGCAATTCAAACCAGTGCGATACTCGTTTTCCTTTGAAGGGAAAAATATCTATCCTGGGCAGCTGAGACCTCTTGACATTTTTATTATCCAGTAATCACGTGATCTCAACCGCGGTTATGGACCCTTGTCTTGCTGTCTCATTCTCACAATTTCTAGTAAATCTGTTTTGCACATGCAAAAACGACGAATTTTTAGATTATTCTCAACTGCCTTACTTTTTACCTTTTTAGGTCTTTTCCTTTCTCCATGATATCATCCAAGATTCTTTTTACCTACAGTTCTAGCTTTCTCTTCATGACTTCTCATCTTCCCCTCTCTTTTAACACAAACTGACACCCACTAGCTTTGCTGTTACGTGCTTTTTAATTAATACCCCTACTATGATCAAACATCAGAGCCGACTTTCTCCGTCATTTAGATCAAAACGAGATTGACTCGAGACATCTTTTCGGATTTCTTTACCATTCTACCCTTCCAATCTCTTCAGCTGACATTCAATCTATCGTCCATGAGTCATACATAATTCGAAATATTATAGGGATACCGCCAATGCATGCCTTGACTTTTAGTTCCGCCTCAAGTCGTTCTTAATACGTCTGCCTTGGCTCCATGAAATGGACACGGACATAAGCATTTACCGTAGATAGGATTTCCTCGAAGTCCCTGTTAGCCAACTCTAGTCCCATTTTCAAATATAGGCAATAAAGAGTCTGAGGTGTGAAAAATTCACATCCTCTCTGCAACGCCGCTAGGCTGCCAAGGCTGCTTGCTCCACATTTACGTGTCCTTTGAAAACTTCATCAATGATGAAGTCCGGAAGAGTGGCTACTATATAGTCGGTAGGATACATAAAATCTGATGTCCACCTCACTTCTATGATTAGTGTGATTGGTCGGAATTCCCCCAAGCTTGTCTCTCTGATTTTGTCCTCAAAGACTGTCCCGACTATTAAGATATATCGTGATAGGGGTTGACTATGTCCTATTGCCAAGATTACCTTGTGCATCCTCCATAGATGCGACGAAAGATACAAGGTTGCTCGTACTATTATACATTCCATATCTCACGTATGCCCAATTTCTACCTATACAAACGCTCTGGGTCCGATCGACGTGCCCCACCATGCGGTGATTTCTTCTTCCCTTTCACTTAGGCCTCGAGGTAGTGACATCTTCAACCCCTGTCGAGTACGAAGGGGTATCTCAACCCCAAATCCCTATTTGGCGTACGACATTTTAGGCGATCTCCGGTGGCCTGAGCGGTGCAAAGAAAGAGACAAAAAAAACATACAATGCTTATGCGTAAGTCCTATTTAGTAGCGATATATTTTTTCCCATTCTAGTTAATAATTATCTATTTTCTTTCTTAATCTTACTCGAGATATGAACGTTTTTAACCAAAGGCTTCCTATCTCTTTATGTCATACCCTTTTCTCCTTTTAGTACACTCATTCATTACTTCTTTCTCCTCTAGCAACTTTGACAAACAAATGTCTTCCTTCAGCCTCCTCATCTTCCCCTTTTTGCTCCTTATGCTCTCTTATCATCTCAGCACCCTTCCCTATCATTCTTAGAATACAAACCCTCTCTCTTCTTCTTTCATTTCACTTACCGATACCCAGTTTCCAGACCAGAAGTTATAGACCAAGCCAAACATGACGGAAATACCATCCACGCAGATTCTCGTGCATACTTCCTCCTTCAACTTTTTCCAATACCCAAATCTTTCCTCCATAAGGTAAGTTCATGCATATGCGTCTACGATGGACAAAATGTCGCTAAAATGATTTTCAGCTAGCTCGGGGCCCATCTCTAGGTATAAGCAGTAGATCATATGAGGGGTGGAAAAGTCGTATCCTCTATTAGGTACTCTCATTGCGGCTTCAACGGCCAGCTTTACTCTTGCTTGACCATTAAACGCCTCATTGATAATGAAATCAGGGAGTGTGGTTCTAATGTAGCGGATCGAAAGATCAAAATCTTCGGCCAGACGCATTTTGACTTCTTTTATAACTTTTTCTGCTTCTTGTCACCGACCCTTTTGGCTCCAGACGTTGAGTGCCGTGTCTGCCATCCCTGTAAGTTGTAGTAGATGTTATTTCCCTTCTTGACTGAGATCCATTTCATGACCATGTCAGAGACGGATAGACAGGTAGAGGATAACTCTCACACTACTGCATTCTTCTACCGTATTCCAACTCGTCTCTACCTACATAAATGTCTCATTTGCCAACGAGTTGCCCCACCATGACTCACAAAGTTCCGCTCTGCCTCTCCCCTTTGGCAACGTCATTTCTAGCTCATCACTGTTCCTAACTGGTGCCTCGACCCTGGAAACCTGCGTAAGGCATCTTGATTGAATTCGGGCGACCTCTTTAGTGACCTGTTTATACAAAAAGCAAGACAGGAACAACCATTTAATGTACTGATTTTTGTTATCCCTATTAAGGAGTAACCTGACTCACGCTGATACCTGTTATTAATCAAAAATATTTATCAACACTAGATTTGCTCCTGTATTCTTAGGTATATCCCTCGACTCCTTAGTTCATGGCTGATATTTTTTGCTTATTTGACCGATAAGTCTAGTACGAGATAGGCAAGGGCCATGAAGGTCTGAATCGCACGTTATCACTTCTCCTCAGTCTGGATTCCTTTTCCTTTACCAACTCTGATGGATATCTTCAAACATAGTCCTTAATAAGAATGGGGGAAAGTTATGGTTTTATCGTGACCTATTTCATCCCTTTCGAAGCGTTCCTCAGATATCCCCTCTGTATAGTAGGTATGAGATCAACCCGCATAACTCTACCTGACATAGGAAGAATAATGCTAAGGTGGTGCATAACCTATGATTTGTTGGCGCGTTATGAGATACCACGGGTGAATCAGGTATATTCGGCGGTGGGGGCGGAAGAGCAGACCGAGGTGGTTGGGGAACTACAGTCAGCTGATGAAGCCGGCGTGCCATGGAGGAAGATGGTGAAAAATATGTCATAGGATAGGATCGAGAAGGTGGTTCGAATTGCGGAGGCAGAGCGCCATAATGTTGTTCGTATTTATAAGAATAATACGTCATTCTTCCAGGGAACGGTGTGCGCTCGCGGAAGTCTTCTTGATGCCTGCGCAATCGTACTCCTTCCCATTTTTCCTCCTCTTCCTCTTCTTCCTCCCGCTCTTCCCTTGCTCTTGTCAAATCAATAGGCTTATCCATGGCCTTTCCTTGTCGTCCACCTCTTCCCCTTTCAGTTCCTGATCCGCGCGACATAGCTAAAAAGTGTTACTTAGAGAAGTGTCATAAGTGCCTAGTCACCCAGTGATTAGGGCAATGCCTAAGACTGTGGACACGTATTGATTCGAGAAAATATTAAAATGACTGTGTAGCATAAGCTATCCGACTGATGAGCCTTTAATAAGGATATCGGAAAGTAATGGTATGTGATTGTTGTAGGGATAGGAAGTGTCACAATCAGAAGGGACTATCGTAGGAGAAACCTTTTGAGCGATCTTGACGAGACCCGTCAACTCTTATTATGTAAATCGGTTCTTCCGCTATCCCTATCTATGAAGGTTTCTGTATATTTACCTCTTATCTGTATGTTCTCTCTTCAACAGGCAAAAAGAACAAGTGTCTCCCCATGGAGCGACAAAAGTTCAAACTAAAGCTCGCCGTAATGTTACACGAGGTACTTCAGCTTGCACTTGTCGTATCTCAAGGCGCTTCCTCAGACACAAAGCTTGTACTAGCGAATAAACAATTATTCTTATTATTATTTCTACTATCTACTGAAAGTTTATACACTACTCTACCCTTTCACTTGTTGTTTTATCAGAAAGTCAATTAACCAGACTCAGTGATGTTCACATAGGTCCCCGGCAACGGCGCCACCTGTCTCGCGCGGTGGTTCCTCGCTCAGATGGGGAGCGTTGAACCTCACGGTCATGTCACGTAGGATGTTTTGTTTGAAAAGAACCAGTCACCACTCCGACCGTGCCCTCGTTGTCTCGCGCGGCGGTCCCACACTCAGACGCAAAAGTAATTTTGTATCAGACCTCATGGTCGTGTCACGCAGGAGTCCTTTTGTCACCTCCATGAAACACCACTCCGACCGTGTGCGCATGCTATACCTCTCGCAACACCCTACGACAGGTTAGGGATCCCGCGAGGTATAACATACCTCCACCCGCGGGAGCTGTCACCATCCGTGTCCCTGCTGAGCTACTGACCCACATGCGAAGGCTTTTATATGAAATCGCAGAGGTAAGCCAGCCGAGGGCGTTTTCTCGATCGCCGAAGCATAGGCACACGGGCGGTAGAACACCTTAAAACTGACCCGTATATCGTGCCTCGAGGTGCTAACTACCCCGAACCGACTATCTAATCAGGACACTTTTCAGGACAGTCTTCCACGCTTAGTTAACTAAGATAAGGACTCTATGCCTGTTTTCTTGACCATATGAGACAAGACAGAGTCTAAGCCTCTTTTGTAGTTTTTTATTCTCTCTACACAGAAAATCTAGATAGTAACATTCCTAAGCTCAAGCCAAAGTATGACCTTGTTCAGATATATATATATATATATATATATATATGAGTATATATGTAAAACAAGGGAGGTGAATGAGCAGTAGACCTCACTTTAACAATTGTTGTGCCCCGTGTTCAAATATCCGAGATGATCCCAAATTCAGAAAAGACATCTCAATGCCCAACATTTGTGCAGATGCAAGGAAAACGCATACATGCATACAGATGCAAACACAGAATGTGCTACAAGCGTCAACCTTTAACCCATTCATAGCAAGTCCCTCACGCCCCAAATCCTTGAAAACAACATTCCTTCCTAATCCTAACTCCCTTTACCAAGCCCTTCATATTTTCAAAGACCTTCGAATGTGATTTGGACAATTTAGGCATAGATATAGGAGGAAGATCTATATGTTTCCTTCTTAGGTCTTGTCTTAGGTGTGGGTATCAAGCCATGTGGAAGTTGAGTCGGAGTTCTACCGACCTGTTATCCAATGATAACAAAATTGCAGTTCCTTATGGTTCTCTTCCGTAATCGCCTCCAAGAGTGATGAACCTATAAACACAACACAGTTTGAAAGAATCTTAACGTCTTCTCTCCGATGTTGGGATTTAGAAGATCTCTTTTAGACTTGTGACCCAGAGTTTTGTGCTCATTGTTGACCTACCGCCTAACTTCTACCCTCATCTAATTGTCAATCCACTGCCCGGTCGATCCAGGCGACGAACAGAGTTCATTCCCAACCTCTTCGTCCCAGCGGTTCTACTTAGTTTTTCTTTTTAATAGGTCAATTACAAGCCTCATGCGTTTAGTAATCACAAGTAATACCATCTACTCAATTCAGAGAGGAATCACGTGATAAAGATCAAATCAGAATTTCAAAGGGTGATAAGTCTCTCCGGATCAAGATCTCACTTATCCTTCCTTACTAGAATCAGATGTTAGCGAGTTAGCAATGGACTGAATCAATTATACGGAAGCATATATCCGGTGGTAGATCGATCAGGATACACTCAAATTTTTATTAGTATCAGGCTTTGAGAGTAGATGGTGGTAAGGCAAGTTTCTCGGAGCCTCGCTTCTCTTACCATACTAATTATTATTATTATTATTATTATTATTATAAGGTAGGCTTCTCGGAGCCTCGCTCACTCTTATGACCTAGTATATTTTATCATTATGGAGATAAGGCACGCTTCATAGAGTCTCGCTCACTCTTATCGCCTAGTACATATTACGGTGATAAGGCATGCTTCTCGGAGTCTCGCTCACTCTTATTACCTAGTATATTTTAT
>BFEA01000473.1:1240611-1255611 GCA_003427395.1 Chara braunii
AGCCTCGCCCACTCTTATCGCCTAGTGTAAATTATTGTGGTGATAAGGCAGGCTTCTCGGAGCCTCGCTCACTCTTATCACCTAGTATATATTATTTTTATGGCGATAAGGCAGGGTTCTTAGAGCCTCACTCACTCTTACCACCTTAATTATTAGCATTTGTCCCTTACGCCCCTTTGAGCCTTGGACCGTCCGGAAGACTTCACGATCATTCATGTAGGTTAACGAGACTTGTACCTCATGTCTTAAAACCGTTCGACTGATCCCCGGCTGGGTTCGTTTGGACTTTTAGGAGTACGTAGGCATCGGTTAGTCACATGATAAAGATTTATCGAGGCAATCCAACATCTTAATATCTGATTACATCATGCATAAGTTCTGCAGTCTACTATGATCCACCTCTCTTATCACATTGTTAGGCGGCCAATAAGCAAGGGAAGACTGTAAGAAGTCAATCCCCTTGGCCATCATACCCCAAAAGAAACACTCAGTGAGATCATGTTTTTCTTCCCTTACTCAAGCATCATTGCCTCCCCTTTTGTCTTCGGGTTCAGCCTTGAAGGACCCCTGACTCAAAGTACTTCATTTATTAATGCAGTGATTAGGTAATTACTCTAAGGTTTATAGATTTAGGGTTTAAGGCTAAGGCAGAAGCGTGCGTTCCTCTCTGTTCCCTGCCTCCAAAGTCCCTCCTGAACTGCGGCAGAGCTCCCGCAATCGCCCTGTCACTGATCATGTATGATCCATGCAATGGATTGCTGACCCTTAGATTTAGTTGAGGCCATGATTAACTCAATGAGAATCACGTTATCAAACAATTAAACTGATGAGGCAGGCATCTGAGAGGAGCAAACAAAGATAAGTACGGAGAAGGATAAAGGAGGTGGACACTTATCGCAAAAGGATAGTGTCACCTCCCTCTCCAATGCCCCATGCTTTCTCTTCATCTCTGACCCTGTCTGATGCCTAATGGTGACAATTAGAATAACGACACGAAATAATAATAATAATAATAATAATAATAATAAATAAGATAGTAATAATAGTAATAATAAGAACAACAGTAAAATTAGGTAATTACCGGAAAGGATGAAATAACGACAATTTGATTTGGCACCAGATATCCATGAAACTTCATAGGTATGAACCTGACAAGGAATATAATCAGATTCAACTTTCTTTTGATCGTGGTTGTGACACACCACCCTTAACAGGGTATCTCCCTGTTCGCTGCACCCCACTAATTTGTTTGTACATACACACAACACACTCTCATTCAACTAGGATCTACCCTAGATGTCCCACATACGCATGTACACATACACATCCTTGGACGCACGCTTGTTGTTCTGCATTTCTTCGCCATAGCCATTGGCGCCCCGCTGTCCGCGCACAGGCTCATACTTTACTTTACTATCCTACCTACAGTTGCATTCACGCAACAGGCTCACTTCTATCTCGAAGACCAATGTGCATGACGTCAACACCATAGTCGACCATTCACTCACATAGGTACGTATCTCTCTCCCCTTTTCTCATTCTCTCAATCTCTGTCCCTCTCTTCCTCTCTTTGTATATATGTCTCCCTTTGTGTGTCACCGTGTATGTGTCCCTGTGTGACTATATAGGTGTCACTATTACTGTGTCATCGTACACGTGCGTGACACTGTGCAGTGTGCATCTGTCACAGTTTTCACTATGTCTGTGTCATTGTGTGTCAGTGCCACTTGTGTATGTGTTGTAACTGTGTATCTGTGTATCGTCGTATATCTGTGTACGTGTGTCACTGTACATCCGTCTGATTGTGTATCTGTGTGACTGTGTTTTTCGGGTGTATGTGTTACCGTTCACTGTGTGTTCCACTTTGTCTGTGCTTTTGTCACATTGTCTGCGCGTTTGTCACAGTGTCTGTGTGTGTTCTACTGTGCCTGTATGTGTCTCACAATGTCTGTTTTACTGTGTGTGTCACAATTTCTGTTTTCACTGTGTGACTGTGTTTTCACTGTGTCCGTGTGAATGCCACTCGCCTTTGTCACCGTGCACTGTGTCACTGTACATTTGCGTGAGACAATGCATGTCGCATACCGTAATGGTGCAGACCAGAACAAGAACCGACCTCTTCTACATAGTACATGATAGCGCATCGAAAAACCAAAGTACCATTGATCAAACCAATCAAATGTTCGTAATGCAGACCATGCATACATCATCATCATCCGAGTCACAGGGTGTGAAGTCTGTCCGTATGCATGTAAGCGAGAAGAGAGCAAGTCAGATTGCAGGAATAATAATAATAATAATAATAATAATAATAATAATAATAATAATAATAATGAAACGGATTTTACCATTTGCAACAGCTGATGCAGACCCAAGACTCGATCCCTAGTCCCCACCTTGCCTGTGTACAGTATGCCCGAGTGTTTGAACCTGTGACCTGTGTCGTAGTGGTCCTTAGGTGTCTGTCGTAGGCCGTAGTTGCAGAAGTCTAGAAAGGTCCAGCCAACGTTTTGAGAGAGGCAAGTGAGCAAGTGGTGAGCCAAGTGGGGACTAAACTGCAGTACTCGGAGTTCATCCCAGTATTCAAACCTTTCATCCGGATTATGGAAATCAGTGTAGGTGATAACAATGTAAGTCGTGCTTTGAAGTTCTTGGTTGAGGAGCACGGATCCCAGCTTTAGGTACAGACCGTATACTACCTCGCTTCTATAATGATTATGTCCTCATTCTCGTACTACCAAAGCGGTCTCCGCTGCTGACTTTATTTTCTCTTTTTCCTCCAAAATACTCCTCTACAAGGAACTTAGCTTAGACGGCTTGCAACGACGCTGAGGGGAACACAAATTGCTCAACACCTCTAACTTCTATAACAATGGATATTGACTTCTCTCTTTTCCGCCATATTCCTCTTGCGCACTTTGTGACAACTATCTCAGCTAGCCTTAAGGGTCTCGCGAGCAGACTCCAACGTCCCAGTGTCAGCTCAATACCAAGTGTAACCCAAAAGGATGATGAGATGTATATAGTTACTTGCACAATTGCACTGTCTCCAACATCGTCGAAGCCAGATTCACTCCAAATAAAGATATCCTTATTCAAAGATGTACCCCACCAAGAAGAAATATACTCATTCTCCCTGACTCGTCTTGACAAGGACATGTCTAGTCCGCACCACTTTTCAATAGGCAAAATTGTATTGGGGTCCCTAACATACGGCATCCTGACCTTCTTCAACTAACCCTAGATCCTGTTCACACAGACAAACGTCCATCAAACACCTCCCATCACTACACAGAGTCTCTCCTTTCTACAATATTTTTCCTGAAAGGTAATATTCAAACCATATCTTACTACCATTGCTAATTTCCAACGCATAAGACCATTCAAAAGGAGGTCGTAATAATATATTGCGATAGCAATGCATTTGCAATTTCTGAAGGTCAAAAATTATTATAATGACTGTTACTCGTAGTGGGACATACTGCCATAGTAATCTCAATAGTTAATAATTATAATAGTTGCGTATGTAAATAGTTTTCGCAAGCGAAGAGACAAGTTTAATAAGCATATCCATGCATTGGTGAAGACAAAAAACTTATGGTATCTGTTACGATCATAGACAACAGATATGTTATAGTCAATAAATTTTTTAATGATAAATGTTTTTGGATGCAAAAATAATGAGAGTAGTATATTCTACTCCCTGAACTTTGACAGGAGTATATTGTGTCAAGGGGCAGTGTAATCCCCTAAAGAGATAACATCTTAGACTCCCGAGCCCCGCTCAAGGACCAAGCCTCACTACTTCACCATCCGATTCCAGTATCCGTTCCTTGCAAACTCTTGTCAATTAGTAGACAACCTCACCGTACACGTTCTAGGATGACATATCCTTTCTCGTGATGACGAACCCACTTGACACAAAGATAGTTGGGGAATCACCCCCTACCTCCTTGCGGCATGCAGTAGTTGCCTCCATCATAGACCATAGTCTAACAAGGTTCAAACACTTTCCTCCTTCTCAGTAGTAATGTAGTCACCATTCCTCAAACGGTCAGGTGACAACACCTCACTATGGACAAGGAACATAGTTCCGGCGCGGACCTCACTACTACCTTAGAAGACGGATTTATAGCTCATTCAAGTCATCTGTCAGGGAAAGGATAACTTAAGATTGTAACTCCCCCAAGGATAGATTCTACACATTGACCACCTCTTGAGAGAATTTTTTCTCCCAAGAAGTCGGTCATTCCATTCACCTCCGATCCCGCGTCGGACGAGGATTCTGCGTAGTTTCTCTATCCTTTATAAGGAAAGCAATCCAGACAAATGGGCTAAAGTGAAATAAATATAGATGAATAGCGAAACTTGATTAGTTCAGACGGATGAATTTAAGTGCACAGTCTGAAGTAAATAAACTCAGATAGACAACTCAAGCAATTAACCATGACTAAAATGCATCAGATAGATAGTTTCACATGAATAGTATAAAAATAGGCTTACCTCAAATAGACTGACATGAATGGATAATTCTAAATGGATAAACTCAAATGAATGACCTTAAGAGAATGAATTTAAGCGCTTAGATTCCACTGGGTATATTCAAGAAGATGGTCCAGAGTGGATGAGTTTAAACAACTGTCCTCATGCCTGAATCAAGTTGAACATAAACAAGATGGTTTGACACCTACTTCTTGACTGCCCCACTCACTACACTTAGAACTATGTGCCTCTTCTTGCAAGTGACTACAGTTGGCATAATAAGTTGTTCTATCCATTCTGTTCGCCCCTCTTTTTATGGATCTGCCAGATTTCGGACTAAACAGGCCTCCACCTGTAAACTTTGCTCGCAAGTACATTCCTTAGACTAACAAAAGTATAAATGAGTCAATTCACGTGCACGAGTCACGTACGTAATCCACCTCTATTATTCATCTATCCCCTATCTCACTTGTCTTACACTTCAAGTTTTTAGCTTAAATTAACATATTACCACCTTCTTCAACTTCTATCTCCTAACTTTCTCACTTCACCTGCCTACTGTCAATCCTTGACTCTCTTAAATGCTCGTTCAATGCTTCATATAATTGTTTTTACAGCAAGTAGGAGATCAACCCGCAAATCTCTAGTTGACATAACAAGAACATCACAAGGGAGAGGCACAATCGCCGGTCGGATGATGCGGATTGAGAGACGACAGGAGGGTCAGGAATGTGAGGTGTTGGCTGGGACCTTGGTTGGCAGGATTGAGAAAGGATGGCCACTTGTCGATCTTGAGGACGACTAGGTGGTTCAAAACGTGAAGGAGATGCGCCGTAACGATTTTCTTACTTGTATAAATAATAAGTAATTTTTCCCCGAGAACGGGGTACGCTAGCGCTATTCGTCATGATGCCTGCTCGCCCTATCCCCTTCATCCTTCTTTTTGAGCCCTTCGTCTTCTCCTTTCCAATCCTCCCACACTTTGGTCAAATCTATAGGCCCTTTGGCTGCCTTCCCTTGTCTTCCACCTCTTCCCGTTCCTGTACCAGTCCCACGGCCTTTGGTGTCATACTACTGCGAGGACAATAGTTAGATAATAGAGTCTTCTAAGGTTATCTGACCCAATACCCTTGGTCTTTGAAAGATTCTAGATAACCTCAGGTTACTGTCAATGAAATACTTCTCCTTTCACTCTCTAGGGCAATCCTTGTCACAAGTTCTTACCGACTGTCGCCTTACTTGTACCACCTATTTGTTCAAAGAACCTATTCTATTTTATAAATCCCTAAGTGGTTTATACGCAATGACCGCTCTTAGGTACTCCCTACTCGGAATCCTTGACCAATTTCCATCTCGATAAGTATATTTATAATTGTCGTTTGGCCTAGATCATCGACTTATCGTACCCGAGTTCGTTCACTAAGGACCTCGGCTAGGAAGCGAGATCCCGACAACGACACCACCTGTCACGCCCGTCGGTCCCACACCGGGACACAAAAGTAATTTTGTGTCTGACCTCATGATCGTGTCACGTAGGAGTTCTTTTGTCACCTCAACGAAACACCACTCCGACCGTCCGCGCGTGCTATACCTCTCGCGACTCCCTACGACAGGTTAGGGATCCCGTGAGGTACAACTTACCTCCACCCGCGGGAGTTGTCACCATCCCTTAGATGGGCATATCCCCGCTGAGTTGTTGACCCACATACGAAGGTTGTTATATGCAATCGCAGAGATAAGTCAGTCGAGGGCGTTTTCTCATTCGCCGTAGCATAGGCATACGCGTGGTAGAACGCCTTAAGACTGACCCATATATCGTGCCTCGAGATGCAAACTACCCCGGACCGACTATCTAATCACGTCAACTTTTCCGGACAGTCTTCCACGCTGTGTTAACTAGGATAAGGACTCTATGTCCCTTTCGTTGACCATATGAGACAAGACAGAAGCCTTTTTTGTAGTTTCTCATTCTCTGTACACAGAAAATCTAGACAATAACCTTCCTAAGCTCAGCCCAAAGTACGACCTTGTTCACAGATATATATATTTGACGATATATATATATATATGAGTATATATGTAAATCAAGGGAGTTGAATGAGCGGTAGACCTCACTTTCACAATTGCTGCCCCGAATCCGAATATCCCAGATGATCCCAAATTCAGAAAAGACAGCTCAATGCCCAACACCTCTGCAGATGCAAGGAAAACATATACACGCATAAAGATGCAAACACAAAATGCACTATAAGCGTCAACCTTTAACCCATTCATTGCAAGTCCCTCACGTCCCAAAATCTTGAAAACAACGTTCTTTCCTAATCCCGACTCCCTTTACCCAACCCTTCACATTTTTAAAGACCTCCGAGTGTGATTTGAACAATTTAGGCATAGATACAGGGGGAAGATCTATCCGTTTCCTTCTTAGGTCTTGTCTTAGGTGTGGGTATCAAGCCATGTGGAAGTTGAATCGGAGTTCTACCGACCTGTTATCCAATGATAACAGAATTGCAATTCCTTACAGTTCTCTTCCGTAATCGTCTCCAAGAGTCATGAACCTGTAGACATAGCACAGTTGGAAAGAATCTTAACGTCTTCTCTCCGATGTTGGGATTTAGAAGATCTCTTCTAGACTTGTGACCCAGAGTTCGGTGCTCATTGTCGACCTACTGCCTACCTTCTACCCTCATCTAGTTGTCAATCCGTTGCCCGGTCGGTCCAAGCGACGAACAGAGTTCATTCCCAGCCTCTTCGTCCCAACGGTTCTACTTAGTTTTCCTTTTTAATGGGTCAATTACATGCCCCATGCCTTTAGTAATCACAAGCAATACCATCTATTCAATTCAGAGAGGAATCACATGATAAAGATCAAATCAGAATTTCAAAGGGTGATAAGTCTGTCAGGGTCAAGATCTCACTTATCCTTCCTTACGAGAATCAGATGTTAGCGAGTTAGCAATGGACTGAATCAATTATATGGAAGTGGATCTCCGATGGTAGATCGATCAGGATACACTCAAACTTTTGTTAGTATCAGGCTTTGAGAGTAGATGGTGGTAAGACAGGCTTCTCGGAGGCTCGCTCCTCATACCACACTAATTATTATTATTATTATGGTGATAAGGCACGCTTCTCGGAGCCTCGCTCACTTTTATCACCTAGTATATTTTATCATTATGGCGATAAGACAGACTTCAAAGAGTCACGCTCACTCTTATCACTTAGTACATATTACAGTAATAAGGCATGCTTCTCGGAGTCTCGCTCACTCTTATCACCTAGTATATTTTATCATTATGGCGATAAGGCAGGCTTCTTAAAGCCTCGCTCACTCTTATCGCCTAGTACATCCTACGGTGATAAGGCAGGCTTCTCGGAGCCTCGCTCACTCTTATCACCTAGTATATATTATTAATATGGCGATAAGGTAGGCTCCTTAGAGCCTCGCTTCTCTTATCGCCTAGTATATATTATCATGGTGATAAGGTAGGCTTATCAGAACCTCGCTCACTCTTATCACCTAGTCTATATGTTATTATGACAATAAGGCAGGCTTCTTAGAGTCGCGCTCCTCTTATCGTCTAGTATATATTATCTTGGTGATAAGGCAAGCCTCTCGGAGCCTCGCTCACTCTTATCATCTAGTATATATGTTATTATGGCGATAAGGCAGACTTCTTAGAGCCTCGCTTCTCTTATCGCCTAGTATATATTATCATGGTGATAAGGCAGACTTCTCGGAGCCTCGCTCACTCTTATCACCTAGTATATATGTTATTATGGCGATAAGGCAGGCTTCTTAAAACCTCGCTCCTCTTATCGCCTAGTATATATCATCATGGTGATAAGGCAGACCTTTTGGAGCCTCGCTCACTCTTATCACCTAGTATATACTATCATTATGGCGATAAGGCAGACTTCTTAGAGCCTCGCTCACTCTTATCATCTAGTATATATTACGGTGATAAGGCAGGTTTCTCGGAACCTCGCTCACTCTTATCACCTAGTATATATTATCGTTATGACGATAAGGCAGACTTATCGGAGCCTAGTACATATTACGGCGATAAGACAGGCTTTTCGGAGCCTCGCTTACTCTTATCACCTAGTATAGATTATCATTATGGTGATAAGGCAGACTTCTTAGAGCCTCGCTCACTCTTATCGCCTAGTACATATTACGGTGATAAGGCAGACTTCTCGGAGTCTCGCTCACTCTTATCACTTAGTACATATTATCATTATGACGATAAGGCGGACTTCGTAGAGCCTCGCTCACTCTTATCGCCTAGTGCATATTACGGTGATAAGGCAGGCTTCTCGGATCCTCGCTTACTCTTATCACCTAGTATATATTATCATTATGGTGAAAAGGCAGACTTTCAGAGTCTCGCTCACTCTTATCGCCTAGTACATATTACGGTGATAAGGCAGGTTTCTCGGAGCCCCGCTTACTCTTATCACCCAGTATATATTATCATTATGGCGATAAGGCAGGCTTCTTAGAGTTTCACTCACTCTTATCGCCTAATACATATTACGGTGATAAGGCAGGCTTCTCNTATCGCCTAATACATATTACGGTGATAAGGCAGGCTTCTCGGAGTCTCGCTTACTCTTATCACCTAGTATATATTATCATTATGGCGATAAGGCAAGCTTCTTAGAGCCTCGCTCACTCTTATCGCCTAGTACATATTACGGTGATAAGACAGGCTTCCTAGAACCTCGCTCACTCTTATCACCTAGTATATATTATTATTATGGCGATAAGGCAGGCTTCTTAGAGACTCGCTCACTTTTATCGCCTAGTACATATTACGATGATAAGGAAGACTTCTCTGTGTCTCGCTTACTTTTATCACCTAGTATATATTATCATTATGAAGATAAGGCAGGTTTCTTAGAGCTTCGCTCACTCTTATCGCCTAGTATATATTATTATGGTGATAAGGCAGGCTTCTCTGAGCCTCGCTCACTCTTATCACCTAGTATATATTATTATTATGGCGATAAGGCAGACTTCTTAAAGCCTCGCTCACTCTTACCACCCTAATTATTAGCATTCTCCCTGACGCCCCTTTGAGCCTGGACCGTTGGGAAGACTTTAAGATCATTCAGGTAGGTCATACGAGACTTGTACCTCATGTCTTAAAACCGTTCGCCTTATTCCCGATTGGGTTAGTTTGGACTTTTAGGACTACGTAGGCATCGGTTAGTCACAGGATAAAGATTTATCGAGGCAATCCAACATCTCAATATCTGATTACATTATGCATAAGTTTTGCAGTCTACTATGATCCACCTCTCTTATCACATTGTCAGGCGGCCCATAAGCAAGGGAAGACTGTCGGAAGTCAATGCCCTTAGCTATCATACTCCAAAAGAAACACTCAATCAGATCATGCTTTTCTTCCCTTACTCAATTGCCTCCCCTTTTATCTTCGGGTTTGCCCTTAACATGTATGGTTAATTGGTGGTGTCATTTTCGACGGATTTTTCACCGAAACTGCCATATTTTTCCGAATTGGTGTTTTTTTTTGTGTTTTGTTTTTTGTGTGATATGTATGTGTTTTAGGGTATATGTATTAAATTTCGATGTATTTGAACCGCTAATAAAAAGTTGGCAAAAACACCAAATTCGTGAAACAAATTGCCGAACTTCGAATGCTACTCCGAATAGGGTGTTATAGTGCATTTTAGTTTTTTTTTTTCATTTTTTTTTGCCGGCGGATTTTTCACCGAAACTGCCATATTTTCCTGAATTGGTGTTTTTTTGTTTTTTTGTTTTTTTGTGTGATATGTATGTGCTTTAGGGTATATGTATATTAAGTTTCAATGTATTTGGACCGCTAATAAACAAGTTGGCAAAAACACCGAATTCGAAAAACAAATTGCCGAACTTCGAATGCTACTCCGAATAGGGTTTTATAGTGCATTTTAGTTTTTTTTTTCATTTTTTTTTACCTTTTTGTTTTTTTGATGTTTGTATTATGAGCCTGCATTGTTTGTTCACAAAATTATTAACGACATTGCTTGTGGTAGTGTGCCGAAAAACACCGAATTTTTGGCCTTCCATTAACCATCTCTCAGCCTTGAAGTATCCCTGACTCAAAGTACTCCATTTATTAATGCACTCATTACGTAATTACTCGAAGGTTTATAGATTTAGGGTTCAGGGCTTAGGCAGAAGCGTGTGTACCTCACTGTTCCCTGCCTCCAGAGTCCCTCTTGAACTACGGCAGAGCTCTCGCAATCGCCCTGTCATTGATCATGTATGATCCATGCAATCGATTGCTAGGCCTTAGATTTAGCTGAGGCCATGATTAACTCGATGGGAATCACGCCATCAAACAATTAAACCGAGGAGGCAGACATCTGAGAGGACCAAACAAAGATAAGTACGGAGAAGGATGAAGGAGGTGGGTACTTATTGCAAAAGGATAGCGTCACCTCCCTCTCCAATGCCCCATGCTTTCTCTTCATCTTTGACCCTGTATGATGCCTAATGATGACAATCAGAATAACAACACAAAATAATAATAATAATAATAATAATAATAATAATAATAATAATAATAATCCTACCCCTTAAGCGCGAGCGGCCCGTGGGGGGAGGTCGTGTTTCGCTACGCGCCGGAATCGGGCCGAAGTTTTCATTCGGGCCGGCGGATGAAGGTGATCGAGGGAGGGGGAGCCCGCAGAGCGGCGCGCGTACCGAATTGTTCACAGCGCGCCAAGAAACGAAGGAGCGCGCCCACGGGGCCGAGCGGCGGCGGGCGTCGATGAAAGGGCATATCTGGAAGCGCCCGCCGTCGGATAGGAAGGACGCCCTCTTTTTTTTTGTTTAATTTGCAAACTGCAGTTTTGTAACTGCGTTCTTAATTTTTTTTTCTTTGCATTTTTTTTTTTTTCAGTTTCCAACTCGGAGTTTCAGTTTTGGGCGGGAAGAAAACGACAAGTCCGGGCGGGAAAGGAAAAAGGAGGACAGTCGCGAAGCACGCCACCCCACCCACCGACCCCACACTCACACCCGCATCCCACCCCACCCACACTCGCACTCCACCCGCACCCCACCAACCCACAGTCATAGCCGCACCCCACCCACACTCACAGCCGCTCCCCATCCACACCCGCACCTCACCCCACCCACCCACACACCTGCACCCCACCCCCCACACACCCGCACCCGCGCCCGACCCCACCCCACCTACGCACACACACACACACACTAATATATATGTTAGTTTTGAAGCTTGCTTGGAGTGGTTGTGGTCGGGTTGGGGTTTGAACTCACACACAGATTTTGAAATACCCAACTGCCCACTGAGATAACCGCTCAGGCAGATTGGGTCCCTATTTGCTTTTGGGGACTGTTTTGTTTTGAAGTGTATCCGACGTCAGGCAGCTGACACGTCAGGATGTGCCTGTGTGTGTGAACCGGGGTTGCACAGTGTGCCTGTGTGTCTGAACCGTAGCTGGCCTGTACGGAGGGGCGGCAACCGTTCGTCACCGGCGGGTCCAATCCCGCCATTTGCATTAGGCAACTTTGCCGATTTTTTGTGCTCAGAAGAATTCATCAAAATGTCTGCAAATTTGAGGGTCCGTAGGTTAGGTCCTGATCTTTCAGGGAAACATATTACAAAAAAATAATAAAATCGTTTTGACCATGAAATATTCGCCGCGCCGATTTGCTGCATTTCCAACCGGCGGTTCAAATCCCGCCATTTGCAATTGGCAACTTTGCCGATTTTTTGTGCTAAGAAGAATTCTGCGTTGCGACTCGTACGGGCCCCCGTATGCGTACGAGAGTACGGATCGTACTCGTACGCTACTCGTACGCTAGGGGTCCCGTACGAGGGTTTTTTTTTTTTTTTTTTTTTTTTTGTTTTTTTTGCAGAATGTTGTATGTTTTTTTTTTTTTTTTTTTTTTTTTTTTTTTTTTTGGTTTTCTGTACGAGGGTTTTTTTTTTTTTTTTTTTTTTTTCTTCCCGGCATCTCCGGTAGACTCCGTAAAGTCCAAAAACTTGAAAACTGCTCGAAAAAACTTGTTTATGGGGGCGCTATGGCAAAAAATGCCCTTGAACAGCCTTCGGGTGTCTGTTGCTGTTTTCCTCACAGTCCAACCTGGCATGGGGCCATGGCCTCGTTTTGTTTTTCCAGTTTGCTTGTTCTGCAGCTTCTGCTAGTCAGGCGTAGCCGTTTTTTTTTTTGTTTTTTTTTTAATGAGCTGCGTTGGAGGAGGAGAGCTGCTGTGGCAGGCCCTCTACCGGCTGCTGACATGCGAGGCAGATAGAGGGTCTGCCTCCTTAGTGTGATGACCCGTCGAAACATGGACTGAAACACACAGCTGATTTCTGAGTTTTGCCCATAGACTGAATGCCTTGCCTAGTTTCCCGCTAGCTACTAAGTCTGTGTGTGTGCACGCTTGCTGGACTGCATGTCTGTCTGAGTGTTGGTTGGCTTGAGTGTGTGTGTGGCCGTGCCTGTCTGAGTGCTGATTGGCTTGAGAGTGTGTGTGGCCGTGCCTGTCTGAGTGCTAGATGGCTTGAGTGTGTGTGGCCCGTAAGGGCACTTGCTCATTGGGCCCTCAGGGCCGATACTTACGGGCCACACACACTCAAGCCATCTAGCACTCAGACAGGCACGGGCACACACACTCTCAAGCCAATCAGCACTCAGACGGGCACGGTCGATACTTACCATTAGGCCGTGCCTGTCTGAGTGCTGATTGGCTTGAGAGTGTGTGTGGCCGTACTCAGAAGGTGCTCATTGGGCCCTGAGGGCCGATACTTACCTGTGGCCGTGACATTGAGGGATTGCAGCGGGAAAAACACTCAAGTAGCGGGTAGGCCGGTACCGCACCTTGATTAGGTAGATGTGCAGGTACTGTAGGCCGAGCAGAAGAAGACAAAAGTGGCATTTTTAGAGGCCAGCCGTTGTAGGCTTTGCGTTGTCCTTTGCACAGCAGGGCAAGGCCCTAGTAGTCCGCCATAGCCTCGGCCCTTGATGAGGAAGGAAGGGGCGGTCATGGCTATGGTGGACCTCAAGTGTTGCTGACAGTAGAAGAGGAACTCGGACATTGATTCTGGATCAGCCATTCGACATTGTCCTATTATTTCTTGTATGAATGAGAGAGGGGGAGATAAGGAGGAGGAGATTGTTGGGCGAAGAAGAAGAGCCTTGTCATTTGTCTAAGCTGGTGTACATCATCTTCTTCTTCTTTCTTACTTCTTCTTCTTCTTCTAATCCTCTCTCTCCTCTCAAGTTCATTCATTTGTTTCTGCAATTGGACGGGATTGTACTATCTGATGGATGTGTATCTTTAAATTGGTCAGGATCATAGCATTAGCATCATTCATTGCCGGTGTCGCAGACCCTCTACCTGCTGTTGACGTGAGTTGCAGGTAGAGGGCCTGCCACGTCAGCATCAATCAAATATTGTTATAATGGCGGACCCTTTATGCCTTGTTCCTAATGATGTGGCAGGCCCTGTACTTGCTGCTGATGGGTGAGGCAGGTAGAGAGCCGACCATGTCAACTAACATGGCAAGCCCCACACAACCTCTGCAGGGTGACATGGCAGACCCTGTACCTGCTGCTGACGTGGGAGGCAGGTAGAGGGTCTGCTATGTCAGCATTGATTGGGAGGCAGGTAGAGGGCCGACCATGTCAACTCGCATTCATACAGACAGATGGCAAACAACTCTGGCGTTGTGCGCCCACTCAAAGCTCAGAGATATAGAAGTCAAAACTCAGTTCAGATGCAACCTAGTCTCAACAGGCTATGGCGCATCAGCGTTGTTCACCCCAACTCTTGTCTGTACACTCTCGCTGTCTGAAGATCACCCTGAATACACACACACGCAGCTCTCTCACACACACTAACTGCTAACCTGTCGTGACTATNAATACACACACACGCAGCTCTCTCACACACACTAACTGCTAACCTGTCGCGTCTATGGCCGCACTACTCTACTAACACTACTACTCCTGCTCTTGCCCTCTTCGTCTTCAGGCACATTGCAGACCACCGGTACCTCCTCTTTTTGGAGGGAACATCATTGCAGACTCTGATATTGCCCCTACAGGCCCTAGACTCAGACTGGTACCCGCTAGACCTAGCCTACACTACCGCCCTCTAAAAATGCCGCTTTTGTCTTCTTCTGCTCGGCCTCTGGTACCTGCATATTTACCCCCCTACCGGGTGCGGTACCGGCCTACCCACTACTTGAGTGGTTTTTCCCCTGCTGCAACCCTTCGAAGCCACGGCCACAGGTAAGTACCGGCCCTGAGGGCCCAACGAACGAACAAGTGCCCTGGCGGGATACACTCACACACACCCATACCAACCAGCACTCAGACAGGCACAGTCACACACGCATGCCAACCAGCACTCAGACAGACATGCAGTCCAACAAGCACACGCACACACAGACTTAGCAGGCGGGGAACTCAGTAGGGCATTCAGTCTATGAGCAAAACTCAGAAATCAGCCGTGTGTTTCAGTCCGTG
>BFEA01000474.1:39953-52358 GCA_003427395.1 Chara braunii
GGTGTGGAGACGAATTCGAATGTGACCCGTTCACTTCGCACTGGAGAGTTCGATCAATTTCGTTGACGGGAACCGCATCCGCTACACCCACAGTAACATGACGGCGCCAAGGACGGCCCAAAGAACGGCCACATGAACCGGGCTATGGAAACCAAACAGGCCATCGACTTGCATTACCAGCTACGACACCTAGAGTTGGCCCCGACGAGCTCTTCGGACAGTTCGCCATTCCAACGGTCCACTGCAGCTTTCCCCAGAAAACGAAGTCTCGCTTTTCGTGAAAGCTTTGGAGGTTGCATCCAATTGCCTACGGATTTGGCGACACCGTCCGCAGGCGAAGAACCGTCTGCCTCCCAAATCGAGTTCCACATTCCTGACGAGGTGCACCCCACAACTTCGGCGCACAACAGTTGCGTGCCAATGACTGCTTCTTTCACAACCTCCGATGACGAGAGTGAGAAGTTGGTGGTCACTGATTACTCGTTTGGACAACAGTCCTCTTCCAGTGCATCTTTGCTTCACATTAACTCCAGTACTACGAAGTTGGTTGCCACCGACTATTCTTCGGAGGAACTTTCCACAGCACGGGCGATTCCAACGCAAGCGCGAAGTGATGATGCGAATAGGATTTCAGTTCAGAGTCAGTCTTGGTCGGAAGCATCTAGCAGGACTGATGCAGAGAGAATGGCGATACTACAAATTTTACCCGCACCTCTGCCAGGCGAAAGACGAACGTATAGCATGGCTAATAGGAACACTAGGAGGAAATAACAGTCCAAAAGAGCGAGAAACATGCTATCCGAAAAAAAATTGTTCATGGTGCGCGACATGGCATGTTGCAAGGCTCGTTGTTGTTACGACGTGTCGCCTGAGGAAGTCCGAAAAGTTAGACAAGGTCTGTACAGTAAGAGTTCGGTAGAGCGAGCTGAGTGGTGGATGAAAAGTATTAAAGATTTCACGGTAAATGAAGGTGGACAAAAACATGTCCGCCCTATGGAGTTAGAACGTTCGATCAGCGTCAAGGCCTGCTGCAATGTACTCGGTGTCTCGCGTAATACGTTTTATAGCTACAAAAAACGCTTCGACAATGGTTTTGTATGTTCCGAGCATGGCCTGACGGGTAGCAGAGATGAGCATTTTTTTTTAGAATTGGCACTTCACCCAACCCGCCCATAATTTTTTAAGCACCGCCCGCCCTAAAAAAAACAAAAACAAAAAATCTCAAGGCGACCCAACCCACCCGAGCGTTTTTTTTTTAATTTCCGCCCATACCCAACCCGCCCGTCACCCGTAAAAAACCTTCACCCTGACCCACCCACACCTGCGAGAACAAAATTACCCGCCCGCACCCGGTTCCTAATTATTTTCCACCCGCACCCACCCATTCCCCATTGTCTCAGTCCCTTTGAACATTTGCACGCACCATAGCAACATGACATCCTTGGACGACGACGCAAAATTTTAAAGCATCTCTGCCTGCAGAAATTCGAATCGTTCCACAAGTTTGAAATTGGGTAGTGAACCTAAGGCTTGCCACTTGCTGTGGTTAGGTCCGATCCTCGCTGTTTTAATGGGAGCGAACACCCCGTTGTCTGGGTCGTGGTCCAACTGCCACCAGTAGAGCGTGACACATTTTTTCAAGGAGGACCCCAAATTTTTAGGTGCCACTTTTTTTTTCAAGGACGATAACTTTTTTTCCCAGGGGCTCCACGGTGGAGACTTTCCATTTCCTGGGCCTCCAACCTTTGAAGTCCACAGATGGACCGACGTTTGAAGTCCACAGATGGACCGTAGTTGGGAAATATGTATAAGGGGGGGTGGGGGGTGGGGGGTCGGGAGGAGGGTTCTTATGGGTTGTCCTGGGTCTGTGGGTTGGGTGACCCAGGCCTCGCATTCACCCGCTTGTCACCCACCCATTCGGGTGACCCTGGCCTAACATTGACCCGTCCGTCACCCACCCAGGCTTGCTCGCCTTGACCCACCCTCATCCTACCCATGCCAGCTTATCAAGACCCACACCTGACCCAATGCCTCGTGGGTGGGGGGGGTGCGGGTGGGTGTGGGTCTGGGTACCCGTTGCTCATCTCTGACGGGTAGATATCGGCCTACCAATAAAACGGTTGCTATGCTTGCCAGTATGAGAACGTTCATCGAGTCTCATGCGGATAGCATACCGAATGAGGTGGTTGATGAAGGTGGGGTTTCCAGACCGAAACTTCGACTGCCGACTGTTCTTACGAAGAGATCAATTTATGAGTCCATCAAATCAGACGTTCTGTCCGCTGGCGTCGCGGTCGTGTCCGAGTCCAACTTTTATAAAATGTGGCGGAAACACTTTTTTCACGTTTCCATCACGCACTCTAACACGTTCACGAAGTGTGCCATCTGTCATGAATTGAAGGAACGTATATAATATGCTGCTCTTCCTCGAGATCGAGAACAAGCTCGAGAGGGTATGAAAAGTCACCAAAGGAGGCAAGTTGAATACAGATTGGACTATAGTCGAGCGAAGACTGATTCGATGGTCCGTCCGAACGAGCGTTTGTGTCTCATCATTGACGGCATGGATCATAAGAAGACAACTGTCCCTCATATTGGTCAGACGAACTACTCAAAAGCACTTAGGCACGAGATGATGATGAAGACGAATCTGACAGGCGTCATTGCACCCGGTAGAGACCCTAGTATATATGTCTACACGTGGTTTTCGTATTTCAAATGTGATTCGAACACAGTCGCTACTTGTCTTATGAAAACCCTTGTCGAAATTCAAGGGAGCGGAACACCACTGCCACCGTTTTTGCGCATTCAAGCAGATAATTGTTGGCGGGAAAACAAGAACAAGTACATATGTGCGCTAACTGCACTCTTGGTTAAGTTCAAAGTTTTTCAAGAGGTAGAAATAGGTTTCATGCAGGTGGGACATACCTATACAGACGTTGACGCTACTTTCAGCGTTTTCTCGAAGAAATTGAAAGACATAGACGCTTATACTATGGACGAGTTCTACGAGCTCATAGAGCAATCCCACAAAAAGCCTCCCGAATGTATTTTCCTCGATACGATGGCAGATTGGATAAGTATAGTAGACACGTGCGTTGCGTCGGACATTACTGGTATTTTGAAACCACACTTGCTTAAATTTTTGATGGTTGGAGATAATTCGGGCATGTTGTACAAGGAGTTCTGCGATGACGACAACTGGTTGCCCGAGGAAGGTCCGATTTATTGATTCAATCAAAACCCCGATGAAAGCTATGCAGGTCCTTCGTGACCATTTGACCCGCCTCTTGTGCAACTCCTTCCTCGAAATGACTATTGTAACGACAAAAATGGGGTTATTCGATTCCGCGAGTTGCTGGAGAGCACGCGGTCAACGTGGTGCACTTACAATGACCATGAGGTGAGTAGGAGAGAAAGAGATTTGTGTTACTGGGAGGAGGTTATCAAACATGGCGATGAGATCATCGCCAACGGGTTGTCCTCACAACCTCTGGAAAGTTTTTGGCCAAGACCACGACTGCTTGAAAGCGATCAACAACCTTCTCCTCGCAGTGTCAACATCGATGACAGGGAACCCCTGTTTGTTGGACGAAGAAAAGATCGCCCGAAGACTAGTTTCGACCCCATCGTGCATGTTGACATGAACACTTTTCTTATCCTTCGCCCCTCCGACGATGATCTGTCCAACGGTGTGCAAATCTGGGTGGGAAAAGTTTTTTCTCGGGTGGTTGTTGAAAAAGATTCGCAGAATTATAATCAAGTGCTGGGGGAATACTAGGTGTCGACTGGGAGAGCAAAGTCGCTCGAACAACTGTATGAGAACGCATGGGAGAAACGATGAAAAATGACTGAGGAGACACAATGGCAGCATGCCGACTCGATTGCTTTTGGTTGGGAGAGACCGGCCCGAGGTACAAAATCATTCACGACTGGACTTGTCATTCCTTCCAATGTTCGACTGAATGCTGAAGCTGCACTTCTAAATTTGAGTCCATCTGGTGAAGGGAGTGTAGATGCAAGGGACAAAAGCGACGAGTGCACGTCCGCCCAGTAGAGTGAGGGAGTATGATTTTTGAAAATAACTGTTCAGACTGACGGGAATTCGGAAGGGATCATATTATTTTTTAACTTAATGAAATGTGATGATTCTGTGGTACGATAAGGTGACAGATTCTGTCCACGGTCTTTTTAAGATGGTTGGATGATGGTTTAACAATTTTTGAAGTCAAGTTAATCGTGAAGGTGATTTTTGTACTTTTTTGACATTTCATTTTCATTTGTGTGTGCATTTCATATCTTTTGTAGGGAGTGCGACAAGAGTCATGGCCCATTGGCATGATTATGCGTTCGAAAACGACTCGTGGATGCGCGTCGTCCTCTTCTTGGACACGCCTCTCGATGCGTGGTCCGAGGCAGAATGTGATAGAACAATCTTGACAAGGAAATATCCATGGTATAAGGAGTACAAGTTTGCTTCCGCGATGGAGTGGGGGAGCCTGATCAAAGTACCTCATTATGCCATTGGCGTCAGACAACTTCCGTCCCTGCGCTCCGCACTCAGACAGGAAGAGTATAAGTAGTTTTACCTTCTCCTAGACAACATCATGAGGTCACCTCGCGTGTGATCTGCAGACTTGAAACAAGAGTTGTTGGATTGTGCATCCTACAATCCATTTTTGGAAGGATATCCGTTGCGTGGCGCCGGAACGCGGCCGTAGGATGTGTCGTACTGTTGCGTACAGTTGTCTTCGGTCGGATCCGACTTTTGCAGAGTGTTGTGTGTGGCATGTTCAAACCGAAAGTGGACTTTGGTAGACGTTGTAATGCTAGTTTCTTGCAACGACCTTAGAATTTATGGTCGCAACACGGAAAATCTGCGTCTTCTCTATAAGAACGGACAGTCTGATTTGGAGATTCCCGGTCAAATTGATGAGGTTCATAAGTGGCGTGAGGTAGAGCAAGTGACATGTTGTGTGTGTGACGTCATCGGTAAGTCCTTGGCAGGTATCGGTACGTTTGTAAGGATGAAATACATTTCGGTCTTCTCGAATGTGTCGACGAAGGGCAATCACAAACCATTGCTTTCGGGTCATCAATGAATGCCTTATACGGTTTTGGTTGTCATGGGACGCGGGCACCCTGGTAGAAACTTTAAATTTGTAAATGGTAGCGTTTTAGAAAGTTTAGATTATTGCCTCTCGTAGCATTTATTTTAGATGTAGTTCGATCTTGAGTTATGATTTTTTGCACGTGTGCACACAATTTTCAACTTTTAAATGCTCATAATTACGATGTTTCTTGAAGTGAAACAGAATCCATGGTACTCACTTAAATTTAAGTTCAATATGACAATGTCATGTCAGTTTATGATTATTTATCAAAGTGTGTCGGAATCCATACTTAAACCATCTTATTTACTGTGTGATTGCATTGACTCTTTGATTGACTTTCAGTTTCTGCTTCACACAATGTCATGTAAAATACGTCAAACTACCGACTCAAAGGTCATTCACAACCTTGTCGTTCAGTGTCTCATTACGTTCACTGTTGAAGTGAATTTCAATGCATGATAATGAGATGCGAGTTACGTATTTTAAGTAAGTTAAACATAAAGTGTCGAAGTGCGGTGGAGTCCAAAATTGTCGTTCAGTGTCTCATTACGTTCACTGTTGGAGTGAATTTCAATGCATGATAATGACTTGTCAGTTATGTCTTTTAAGTAAGTTAAATATAAATTGTCGAAGTGCGGTGGAGTTCAAAATTATCGAAGTGCGATGGAATCCATATTTAAACTATCTCGTTTACCGTGTGATGACCTTTATACCATCTTCGATTGAGTATAAATTTATGCAAGGCACACCAGTTAGGTCTTTTAAGTTAGTCGTACATAAATTACCGAAGTGTGATGACATTCACACTTAAACCATCTCGTTTATCGTATGATTGTCATTACTCTTCGATTGAGTTCCAATTTATGCAAAGGCACGCCAGTTACGTCTTTTAAGTTTAACTGAGTACATAAATTATCGAAGTGCATCGGTGTCGAGCGCATTGGTCCGGCACCGCACAAGGCAGCGCGGGACCCTCCTGGCCACGTCACACAGGAGTTGGTTTTAATCCTCGTTGCGGATATACATGGAGCTTCCGCAAGCCGCTCCGGCCGAGTGCGCCAGCCATACCTCTCGCGATCCCCTAGACAGGATAGGGCCTACGCGAGGCACGACTTACCTCCACCTGATAGGAACTGTCACCTTCCTTCGGTGGGCGTATCCCCACCGAGCTACTAGTCCAAAGTAAGAAAGCTAATTAGCTGCAATCGCAGAGGTGGACCAGCCGAGGGCGTTTCTCGTTTGTTGTACCGTAGGAGGTACGTGCGGTAGTATGCCTCTATCGAACCCGCACGCGAACCAGCATCTTGGGGAGCTGAGGTTTCAAGCGCGACTTGTCGCCGGTCGACTAGTCGCCGGTCGACTAGGACGCATCCCACACGCCACGCGCACACCACTATAAATAACATAAAAATAACACACGCATACCTACACAAACACAAAACGACACAGAACAAACAACGTGACAACACTCCTAGTCCCTTAGTAGTCATCCCATAACTCTCCGACATGGAAATCGGATAAGCGACGCGTGCGAGACTTAGTATAAAACCGCGGGGACGCTGGACTAACTCATATCGACGAGCAATGCAAGCATACGCAAGCAGCCGCAATGATGGCGTATTACCCATACTCATGCGGTCCTCGTTAATCTTGAGAGGCGCATTTCGACACTCAAGTGTTGGCTGACACGCGCCTTGAGGGAATGATCTCTCGATGCTAGACAACCTTAAAGTGCGGTTGAAAACCACACCCTTTTCTGCACCCTGCGAAGAGTGGGTGGTACACAGGTTCATACCTGTGGTGGCAATCGTTTCTTATTGCCCTGGAGACCAGCTCCATCATCTAGGGCCTGAAAAAAGTAAAGAGGTTTGACTTTGACGAACTGCCACAGACTACAACGTCCAACTATCTTAATAAGCAAAATCAATCAGTAAATAAGTAAACATCCAACACTCATATATCAAATCAAAACTTGAGATACAATAAAAGAAGGGAAAACATAGACCTATCAGGTATGCAGATCGTGCCACACATGGTTGTCATTCTCACTGCCTCCAAAGTAAGACTCGTATATCAAGCTCCAAAAATACTAACCTGCATAAAACATAGGCACAAACGATAGTCACATTGCCATACACCAATGTGGTCAACTTTACTGTTCCCTGTAACTCACACCACGCCTCACACACTCAAGCCCCATTCAAAGTTCAACTTTTTCATAAATCTCATAAATTCTTTATAATGACCATTTAAAAGAAGTTCGGTTAAAACCCTCAAAGAAATATATCAAATCACAAGGCTAAGGCGATCAAGTTGAGATACAGGTACAACAAAGTTGTGTCGTGAGCCGACAAGTCGGCGATCAACCAACCGGTTTGTTATCAATGATAACAAAAGATGATCCTCGCACGATCAGACTGAAACTAGTCCAAATCTTGGATCGAATGTCCAAAGAAGGCCTGTATCATACGACATGTCAATGTTCAAGCTAGATCGTCAATGTATGGAGATCAAATCCCCATGACACGTTCTCACTCAAGACTCTCCTGATAGCTAAGTCTAAGTCTACCTCTAAGCCAGTGTCCAAAGAAAGGTAGACCTATGGCAGAATCTCCCTCATACAGAGTGGATTGCCAGAATCGTCACCTGTCAAAATATAATCTATCTCCTCTAAACTAATAAAATTACGGCAGTGCTTCCCGTAGAGAAAGTGTCTTCCAGAATTTATATCAGCCTAAATATGAAAACACAAATAATCTTTCAACTTTTCAAAGTCAAATTTTGTCTAACTCCCTGAATTAGCAAAAAGTTGGGCAGCACCCCTTAGAAAATAAATCTTCCCAAATTTTTACTATGCCATATATATAAAAATCAGACAAGTTGAACTTTGAAAAGTTAAGTTTTGACTAACTTCTTGGATTTGCAGAAATTTCGGCAGCGCTTCCCGTAGAGAAAGTAGCTTACCAAAATTTATACAAAGCCAAGTTCAGAATCTATAATGATTTTGACTTCTCAAGGTCCAATTTTATCTAACTCCCTGAATTAGCAAAAAATTGGGCAGCACTCCCTCTAGAAGAGGAGACTCTCCAGATTTTTACTAAGTCATATATAAAAGTCAGACAAACCAAACTTTGAAAAGACAAAATCTGACTAACTCCTTGACTTTGTAGAAATTTCGGCAGCACTTCCCGTAGAGAAAGTGGCTTACCAAGATTTATACAAGACCAAGTAAAATAAAAGATCCCAGAAAATGCAGAAATCAACCTAAGTAAAAATAAACTTAGCTCAGAAAATGCAGGAATTGAAACTAACTCCTATGGTTTTAGCACGTGGCGAACAACTAAAGCAACTACCTATCAACTGAAAATCAGACTAAGTAGCGATCTCACTCAGCCACATGCAGGCCAAACCACAAAGGTAAGTACTCTCATAATCCCCAAGTCAACCTGGACACACAATAGTTCGTAATCTTTCAATGATTTATCCCTTTATACCCAGCTTACATAAGGCATAAAGCTAAACCACCCAAACTTATGGGAACCTGCCTAGCTCAACCATAAAACATACACAAATACAGGGCACAATAACTTTTCTCTTCTTTAAGCATTTGACTAGACCACCATAGTCGCCCTGAACTGTTCAAGTATCCCAATTTTATATAATTGTCTGCACTTAGTCTTTTGAGGTAGCATATAATTGAACCGATCATCTTTAGCTCAAGATTCAGTCTGCCTCTTCGTACCACAAGTTTATTCTTAATTAATACTCTCTTCAGTTTGTGATAAGCTATAGTCAGACCACCCAAACTTATGGAACCCTGTCTGACTAGCCTGTTCATAAGTAATAGTAATAAAATATAGCCAAATTATAACCTTCTGGTTCCAACATGTGCGAGGCGTTGGACAAAAACCACCCAAACTTATGGGAACCTGTCTGGTCCTCAACCTGGTTTATTCTCTTAAGACTAAAGCAGGAAGAGGCTGAGCCACCCAAACTTAAGGAACATGCTCAGACCTCCTCGTTCAGGAACAAAAGAAATTGACAAAAACCCAAAATAAACAAAGTGACCAGACCACTAAAACTTATGGAACATGCCTGGTCCCTAAAAAATCAATCACAGTCAGCCCTCGCAAGTCAAAGCAACCAGACCACCCAAACTTATGAGAACTTGTCTGGTCCTTCAGGCAATCCAAAATAAACATAGCACTAGGCCCTCCAAACTTATGGAGACTCTCCCAGCCTTTGGTTGACCCAGTCATACATGCAATACTGCCTTCCTCCCATCCTTCCCCCATATGCAATCCCACAATCTACTTTCAGTCAAACAATAAAACAGAAACTGACATTGCACAATCATTCCTTTATCAAGTCTGGTTTTATGTCGTGATGTCAAACAAAAAGTCAAAGTAGGGAGACATGCAGTACATTCAGTCAACCATAGCAAGAGATACAGATAGGGGCTATAATCAGGTTTATAGAAGGAAAGCAATGATTACCTCCCAGTTCCCTGCCTCCAGAACTCCTCCTGAGTTTCGACAGAGCTCTTGCAATCGGTGGGCTGACTCCCCACAAAGTCTTGTTGCAGTCCTACGGGTTGCAATCTCGCCAACCGCCTTCCTCTCGTAATAGGACTAGGCTGAGAGTAAGGAAGATAGAATGAGGGGTTCCAGACGCTCAAGATACAGGAGAGGGACAACTCAACTCCCAGGAGAGGGCCTTGTTACCTTCACTCGCCTGAGGGCCCCGCAATGATGGCCTAAAAGAATTGCAGCCACAAACCAAACTGAAGTCAAACCGCCGAGACAACCTGTTCTGACGATCCCCCAGATCGTAGTGGTGAACTCAACGTCCACGATGCATACCGCCAAACACAGCGCTAACGTCTGCAGACTAGCCATACAGAATTCACCTGAAAACATAGAGACTGCGGTGGTAAATACGTTCGTAGCAACAGCGCACAGTGAGCACTGCAATCCTTCTCGCCAGCAATACCAATCATGCCAGCCGCAACACCCGCCGCATAAGCCAAAATGACAGGCTTGCAGACAGAAGCAACAACAACCTACCCAGTTGCAGCCTCTTCTGCACTAACCACAACTTGACTGATCTCACCCCCAACATACGCTCCCAAAGCTCTTCCTCCCGCTCGGCTCTCGGTGCTCAGACTATCACTACACATCCTGAAGCAGTCTGTACGCAGGTAATACACCTTATTGACATCTGTAGCGACGACCTTGGTGCCTGAAGATATTGACTTCGTGGATTACCGCAAGACTAGGTACACACTTTTTCCTTCTCTTTGTGGCATCCTGCAAAGCCGAAATGGCACAGGCATTAGACTGCCGTTTTCAGTGAGACTGACATACGCAGTCTTCGACGGTTGGTGGGCGTGGCTCAGTCGATAAGCCCCTCACCCTGTGCTCCGGCCCATATAAGAAGCACACAACTGTTGGCGCCGCCTGGTGCTGCTTGTTGTTGCGCTTTACCAGTCGCGGACATGATCCAACCAGGTCAGTATCACTTCTCACCCTTACTCTCTTCTCTCCCTCTGCATGCACTTGCCCATACAACGGGCCAGGTCCAATCGTATATAAGTATACAACTTCACAGCTGGCCCGTTCAGCAGGGAAGTCGCTTCCTCACTCGTGGCTGCCTCACGCTAGTTCCATCAACAGGACAAACAAATTGAATGAATCTTCCGCTAAAACGCGGACAGATTCATGGGCAAGATTCCTCGTCTTCTTCTCCACTCCCGGCCATCTCTCCGCACAACCTTTCTCTCATACCGACTAACTTACCAACTTTCTATCAAAACTAGCATCACACTCCATTTTGCCTCTTCCCAAACCATGGGTTCGATTCTTATTCCGCCAAAATCCGTCAAGAAACAAAAGTACACGATCACTTTCCCTCTCTTCTCTTCAAACTCCATCATTATCTCCCCGCTCATCATTTTCCTACTAACTCCCAAACTACTCACTCACCTACTAATCTGACTCCGGATTCGGATTCGCCCATCCCCAAAACCCCCATTTTGCATCCTATCTCACTCGATCCATCCATTGAGGATCGAGTGAGATTCAACTTTTTCATTACCATCATCTTCCCCCTCCGCCATATCTCCGCACAATATTTTTCTCACTAATCTCCTATTCTACCACTTCATTGCTAAAACTAACCTTACCCTAGATTCGCCCTGGGCCAAAACCAAGGAAATGAGTCTTCACTCCTTCTTTTCTAGCGAGAAATGGGCATGATTCACCTTCTTCCCCGTCTCCATGCCTGTTCTTCTCACCCATCTTCTGCGTTTCTGCTCCGCACGCACCTGGCGCCACTTTTCGTCCGAGTTCGTCTGCCTGTTTTGCCACCCCGTTGGCCTTGCCCTTCTAGCTCTTTGCGCCCGACTGTGCTTTCTGCTTGCCCGGCTGCGGTCTCTGTATTGCCCCCGCTACGATCTCTGCTCGTCCCTCTATTCGCTAGCGGTAGGACCACCCACTACCTTAGCGTTGGCCCTACGCTGCCTCGCCTTACTCCCTCTGCACTCTGCTGCACTCCACAGTCTCCGCACCCGCTGTTCCCCTCTGCCTTGCATGCTCTCCTGCGCAGTCTCCTCCCCGCTGCTGCCACTAACTCAGCGCCAAACACGCCGACGCTTATAGGGGGAGGGGACAGGAGGGGAGGCACCGAGGCCGGCTCATCGAAGAAGCTTGGTCCCAATGCTACCGGCTGTCCCCAGGTCGATATCCCCCCTGCCGCAGCAGGTATCGCACCCGTTAGTGAGTGCATCTCCCACATGTTCCCTCATTTGAGACTTGAGTACGGATGCGGCTGCTACGAGTTCCCCATAATGGTATGCAGGGTTGACTTCGGCGCAGTCACGAGAACTGCCCGGTAAACCGTAGGCACAGAGAGAGTAGAGGACAACACACGAGTCATACATACAGATACATTTATTGCGAGTCGAAGATTTATATTATATGTCTATTTGTATATAAATATTGTATTACATAATATGCTATTACATATAATATTTATGTACAAATAGACATAGAATATAAATCTTCAACTTTCGATACATATATATATATATATATATATCGTCACAAACAGAACTGCCCGGTAAACCGTAGGCAGAGAGAGAGAAGAGGATAACAAACGAGGGGTTGTGACAAACTGTTTCGTCGGAGTTTCACCGACTCATCAGGAGGCTGAACCCTCAACAGTCTGCAGAATCCCCTCACTGATTACACTGTAAATGATAATCTACCTTAACCAAAATCATATATATATA
>BFEA01000474.1:149245-169807 GCA_003427395.1 Chara braunii
TTTTTTTTTTTTTTTTTTGAGGCGTTGAAAGGGGTACGAGGGGGGTCTGTTTTTTTTTTAGGCGTTGAAAGGGGAACTTTCGCCTGTGGGGTATGCTCTAGGGGGAATTGTATGCCTTTTAGGGGGTTGAAGTGTCCGTTTATAGGCTTTTCCGAACTGGGGCCGAGAGGAGAGGGGGTGTCTCCCGGTGGGGGCAGTGTAGGAACAGGGGGGTTGCTTTTTGAGGAAATGAGTAACTTTGATGGTCGCATAGTGAGCTTATTATGTGTTGTGGAGTGCGCGGTGAATGTCAGGACCTGCATCTGAAGAGAGGATAATTTTACCCCTCCTGTCCTTTTTCTGGAGGTAGGTGAAGTTTCCCTAATTTTTTTCAGGTTGGTATATAATTTTTTTTGAGTTTTCGATATAATTTTAAAACTCTTAAAAAGTTATTCGGTAAGCAGGAAGAGGAAGGTTGGTTTTAGCAGGGTGGTGCTCGGGCAGAGAACGGATTGGTGTTCAGGGTAGTAGGTCTATTAGAAGAGCGGGGTAGGGTGACAATGGTCGATGCTAAAGCAGTTGCTCTGTAACCAGGGGGAGCTTGAGACTATTGGAGTTATGTCGAGGGTGGAAGGCATAATCATCTTGTTCAACGTAGATGATGCCGGGGCAGTGACCCTATAACTTCGGGGGTTGTGCAGCTAAGAAAGTTGTTGAGGGAGGAAGACACTTCTTGTCCGTCAGAGCTAGTTCAGTCGGTACTGGGGCAGTTGGTGTTGTCCTGTCACCCTGGCAAGGGGGGTATGAGATCTAGCTAGTTTCGGTATGAGGATTGAATGCTTGGGTAGTAGTCTTCCCTCTGCAGTGCGGGGAAGGAGCTAGATTGTGGGTGAATTTCGTTTTCTTGTCTTCCTGTTTTAGGCTGATCAGACTATTTCATGTATGTTCTTAGTTTAGCTCTCATGAAGCTACCAAAAAAGATCCAAGGTTTGGTCGGATGTTCATGGTTGTCAAGGGGGGTCTTAGGAAGGATTTATAATTATGGGGATTCCTAGCAACTCATCTTAGACGGCTCGATTGCTGATATACTCAGTGATCTGCGGTTGTTCGATGCCAGAACGACGCTTGCCAGTGCTGGAATGTTTCCTTGTAACCTGTTGATGCGGGAGTGTGAGGCCTGGTAGAGAGAACCAGGGATGCTTTGGGGTGGGCATTCCATGGGACAACCAAGGGTTGCTGTTGGGACGACACTGGTCGGAGTTGGGGTGAGTCGCGTTGCCTGGAAGAGCCTAGCAGGGAGTAAGACAGTGTGGGAAAGCCTTAGAAGGGTTGCTAGGGATACACAGGGTCTTGAGCATTCGTAGGACCTCTGTGGTGGCGTGTTTCGTTGTGGCCAGACCCTTTTTTTGAAGTTTGTCGTAGTAATTTTTGAAGTCGTTCAAAATCGTCTTAGCCAAAGTCGGGTAATTGCCTCGGTATCTTAAACTTTCAAAATTCCATGTAAATTTTCATATGGGACGCTGGACCCGGTTCCCAGCACGTGTTGCTCCCCACAAATAGATTGAAGCCTTGTCCCAATTAAAAAAAAAAAAAAAAAAAAAAAAAAAAGTGGGTGTGAATCTGACACCACAATGCCACCACCCGAATTCGTGTCAATGGCTTGCTCACACCCAAAATCAGGTTGCAGAAGTCGGTGAGACAGGGCGACCTGATCGCCCCCTTTCTCTTCGTAGGAATCCCTGCCAACAACCTTGCAACAAGGAAAAAACCTAACGAGGATTCAGATCTCGAGGATCCTAGAGAATGTCATTCTTGTGTATTAGTTGTTTGTTGATGACTTCACAACAATGGTAAGTCTTGCATTCAAAGCATGGAGGTGATACGGAGATGGCGGTCAATTGGGGACACAAGACACTTGGTTGGTGGATGCACAACCAAGAGGGTCGCCCCCCAGAGCGAGAAAAAGTTAACAACAGTCGTATTTTTCATCGCTACTTTAAGACACACTTCACCACTTCAGGATGCAGCCTGGCTAAAATAGGTGGTTTTCAAGATCTTCGTACCTTTCACCACTTCAAGATGCAACCTGCCTAAACAAGTGGTTTTCAGGGTCTTCGACCCTTTCACCACTTCAGGACCATTCAGGATTTTCAGACTGCCTAAAACTCTCACCTCACCACTTCAGGATGCAGTCTGCCTAAACAGCTGGTTTTCAGGGTCTTCGGACCTTTCACCACTTCCGGACCATTCGGGATTTTCAGACTGCCAAAAACTCTCACTTCAGAATTTTCATTCCTGAATTTTCAGCTACCCGTTAACCGTTTGTGCCCAGAGCACCCGAACATCACATGATTTCCACTAGAGGTGTCTGTCTGGGTTCTTGGGGTGAGAATGACAGCACAGGGCCAACTTGTCATAAACGACGATTGGATTAAGACCCCAGCCTTGGCCAAGCTCTGCAACTGAAACAACAAGCAAATCTCACTCTTTGCTTCAGCTTTGGTGATCAATAACGTGGTGCTCACCACCCTATGGTACAAGTTAGTCCTCAGGCCCTTGAGTGAACCATCCCTAAAGTCCCTCAAAAGGCAAGTGGCCACCTTTCTCTGACGGGGGGACAATGAGAAAGAGCATGCTATCAGCGGAGGAGCTCGGGACTCGGTCCTGCAGTCCAGGCCCAAGGTGGGTCGGGCATCCTGGAACCCCACACCCATGTTCAAGCCTTGAGTTTGCAATGGATTCAGCGTCTCAACTTCGACACTCACCCACCACGGTGCCCACTTGACCTGGCACATATCTCCTGTCTCGCCCCGCGCACTCCATAACATGGGTGGAGGACCCGTACTAAAGGATTCCATGTAAAATACAGACGCCAACGAAGTCCAAACAAGACCTTCGACGGGACCTCGTTCGCGATGACTGGCCCTGGCTCCTTAAGATCTGTTGGAAGCTCCCACCTCCCAATTTACCAGAAAGGTGGAAGGAGGTAGCAAGACAACCCCTTTTTGGTAACTGTTGGATCACTAACACACATAGCCAGACCATGTGTAGCTCAGATCTTCCTTGGGGTGTGTCAAACACGGGGTCATACGGGCGCCATTTGGGGATCTGTGGGACGAAGACACTGAAGATTGGACAATATCAGGGCAGCTACGAGGGTCAATCAGATCCCAAAGGCAGAAACGTCTTAGGTACAGAAAATGAGACCATGTTGGTAAACACCCAGCAGCAACCAAGTCCACTGTACAAGGACACAAGTGCTGCCAACTCTCAGTCAGAATTACAGGAAGGACAGGATTTGGTTCGACAGATGGCCATAACAACCCCCGGAGACGATTCACAGCAAACTGAAACTCCAGTGGAGGTCGAAGCCATCTCTACAGGCAGACCGTCAGTACCTGATCTAGGGACACGTGTAACAGCCACCACGGGGAAGATAGAAGCAGGCGCCCACTCGGAAATACAAAAGCAGTCCCAAGCAAGCGTAGGCCCCCTTCAAACAGCCTTGCAAACAGACAACACGTTGGAAGAAAGTACAGAAGTCCAGATGGATCTACATACACATTCCGAAGATAGTACAACCCACCAACATCTCTGGGAATAGTGATTCCGATTGTACAAAATGGGAGAGGCCATCTGGATCCCAAAATGGAAACTCAAACGCATGCAGTCCCCCTGCAAAGCGTTCTCAGCAAACAATGACCCGACCTGGGTCCGAACTACCAGGATTCACAAGAGAAACAAACATACCAGCCACAGTTAACTGACCAGAACATAATGGACCCCGTCGACGAAAACAAAAAGAAAAATGAAATGGGCATGAGGAAGGAAATGGAAGTGAGAAAGGAAAGGAACTTAAAGTGGAATCCAGCGGAGGAGGAAGAACCTCCGCGTCGCGCAGTTAAAAGTATAATCTACCAGCTAAAGCAAGTGGTCTCAAGACTGACTAGCGAACGAAAATTCTTGCTAATAAATCAATCTTCGAATGAAGCAAACAAGACACAGCAGAAAGAGTTGATAGAGGATGGTGCACAGGTAGCAGAAATGAATGGAAAAAATGAAATCAAAATATCATCTTCAAAAGAACCCCCTTCCCCACTCCCGGATAACCAACTAGAAGAAGAAAATGCGGGTTCAAGAAATGTTCCAGTCAATCTGACCATTGTTAGCAGGTCCCCAGAATCAAAAGAGAAAAGGGACCCTCAAGAGACAGAGAAACAGATGATACCAACAATCCAGAAACAGTTTTCACTACCGCCAACACCCCCAAACGAGGGGGCACTAATTAGCAGAAGACAGAAGGTACGTCTGTTAGTCGCAGGGGGTCACGCAGATCTGCCACTGTCTAAATCAGGGATTCTCATCCTCCCAGTGCGATCGAAAGAGGGTATCTGGGAGGTTGGTCTATCTGAGTCCCCGGGATTAGCCCATGGTGACGTCACAGTGCACGGAACGTCAGCGACCCTGATATCTTCTCAGGTGGGCAAAATTTCAGGGGAAGCCAGGTTTAAAGCGGAAATAGCCAAAATTATTCAAGCACAACTCCCTCCTGGCGGAGCGGCGGTGCTTATCCTCTCAGCGGAACCTCACAGGATTTCTGCCAGAGATGTATTCCTTGGATATGATCACACAAGAACAGTTAATTTGCGCTGGTTCACAAAATATTCACTGGCAGAGCTTCAGCAACTGAAGATAAAAGCAGGTGACTACTGGACTGACGTTGATGTCACAATCCTGCTTTCCCGCCTCCTAAAGAACGACAAATCACTGTTGGAAGAAGGAGGTAAGCTGGACTCAGGTCACTGGCTGACCCTGTGAGTCTCTGCGTTTTCAATAAACAAAGGAACAAACACAAAATTAAAATGGATAACACAAGTGTGATAGATTTGTTTTACAACAAGAATAAGGACTGGAAACTCCTGAAAAGAACGTCAGATCATGACCTTCGGTCACTCAATGGGAACGGATTAGTTTCTGCCAAACAACAAAAACGACAAGCAATCTATGAACAAATGAGAGAAGTGGGAGGTAAAGAATGGCCAGACGTCATTTGTATACAAGAAACGCATCTCATGGACACTGCAGAACATCATCACATACATAGACAGATCTTGCCCCATCAAGCATTCAGGGCACACGCCCCTAGACCAGGAAGCACAGGAGTCGCAATATGGCTTCCGGCAAATTCAAAAATCGACCCCCTGTATTCGGAAGTTGACAAAGAGGAGGGAAGATGGGTATTCCTCTTAGCTATGCTGGAGATAGAAGTGGTGACAATACTTTGTGTATATGTCTCAAATGAAGTGAATGAACGAAGTCGTTTTTTTGATTCACTAATGGACCGTTTTCCAGTGGGCATTCTAGTAGTGATGGCACGGGATTTCAATGCAGCCCCAAACAGGCAATTGGATCGATGGCAGATTCCTTCTCCATGTCCATTATACATAGAGAAGGATGAGGAAATAATAGAAGGCATGTGTCTATCCTTCAAACTTTTTGACACATATAGACGTCTTTTTCCTATAAAACGAACCTATACATGCTTCAGGAAAAATCAAATAATGAAAGTCTCAAAGTCACGCATAGATCTTATTCTCATAGCTGAAGAACTAGTCGGGGTCTTGCAAACAGCAGAGGTCTTTCCTCGTAGCACCCACCCAGGCCTCGATCATGCTATGACTGCAGTCCTACTCTCCTTTAGGAAAAAAACAGACCAGGGCAGAGACTTCTATAAACTAAATACATCACTGTTGAACATAGACAGATTCAGAGTATATCTACAGGATGTTTGGTCCTTTTGGAGAGAACAAAAGGAACTAATAAATGATTATATACGTTGGTTCAACAACGACCTAATGTTTTTGGGTCGTAAATGCAATGAATATTCAAGGATGCTGGCTATGCAAAAAAATCTTGAAGAAATTGACACTCAAAAGCAATTACAGCAACTTCAAAAACAAGAAGAGGACTCGTCACAGGAAAATAGAACCGAGATTACCCAAAAAATTGTTGACCTATAATCCAAACTTCTAAAATTTATGGAACATCGATGGCAAGGAATCAGAATCAGAGGAAAAATAAAAGGTCATAACACGAAAGGCGTCATGGACGCCAGATTTTTCGCAACAGCAAGGGCAAATACTGGTCGTACCACTATTGAAGCTTTTTACGATCCTCAAGATAATCACCATCCTCTCGTCACATCAACAGCAGGATGTACGAAAATAGCAAGAGACTTCTACAAATCCCTCTTTACATCAGAATGTAAACAGTCGAAACAACAAAGGAACAGAGAGGTAGAAAGTTTCCTAGAGCCACTAACTAAGTCCCTAACTGATCAACAAAAAGAGATGCTTGAGAACCCCCTCACAAAAGAGGAAATCTTGACATCCCTGATGATGATGAAAGAAGAAAAAAACCCTGGGATCGACGACCTGCAGAAAGAATTTTGGGAAGTCATGTGGGGCTTCTTGGTACAAGATCTGATGGAATTCTACCAAGCAGTATGGACGACGGGCTCTATGGGGGAAATAGTGGGACAAGGGTTACTCACTCTATTGTACAAAAAAGGAGATAAAGCTAATATCAGTAATTATAGACCAATCACCCTTCTCACGGTAATATATAAGATGGCAGCGAAAGCCTTAACGAATCGAATGAGCGAAGTCATTTCTGATATTATACACCCCACTCAAACTGGTTTTATAGAAGGGAGGAATATCCAGGATAACATATTACTCGTAAATGAATTAATTAAACTCTCTAGGCAATCCAAACACAATGCAGCCTTCATCTTCATAGATTTTGAAAAGGCCTACGATCATGTTGACTATTTTTTTTTTTATAAATGTCTACGGAAGTTTAACTTTGGCCCTAACTTCAGGAAATGGATTGAGATCCTCCATTCAAACGCCATAACTAGAGTTATGATAAATGGCAATTTGACCCCTGCTATCAATTTGGAACGCTCAGTAAGAGAGGGAGATCCAATTGCCTCCTTCCTTTTCGTTATCATAATGGAAGCTCTGACTGCAAACCTAAGAACAAACAAAGACATTAAACGGATACAAGTAAGTTATATATGCTCCCTGTTTGCAGATGACCTCTCATTGATGACCTCTCATTGATGACCTCTTATTGATGATTGACGCTACCCAGGAGAATTTAACAGAAGTCAAGAGACTAATGGATAAATTTTGCTCCCTCTTAGATATGAGAATCAATTGGGGTACAAAGACACAAGGTTGGTGGATACATCACCAATGGGTGAGACCTCCAGAATCCCCAAAGATTAATTGGGTACAAGCATCAGCCCCAATCAGAGTGTTGGGGATCTCGCTCTCTGCAGAGGGTAAACCAACAGGGAATAATGAAAGAATAAGTAAAGCAACTCTAGCTAAATTGGAATTATGGAAGGATAAACAGACCTCCATTATAGGGCGTTCGTTGATGATAAATAATGTCATTCTAGCCTCACTATGGTACAAGTCTGCGATATGGGCACTTGACAAGACAACGCTCAAGTCTCTACAAAAGCAAATTTCAACCTACCTCTGGAGAGGTAATCACGAAAATAAGAATGTAATAAGTAGAGTAGCCTGGCAGGCAGTGATTCAACCCAAAACAAAAGGGGGCCTTGGAATAATAGATCCCACCTCTCAAACAATGACACTATCAATTCAATGGATTAAACGTTTGCTCTTCAACCCGGAGACTCCATGGTCACCTCTAGCAGAAGAACAAATCTCGAAACTCGCCCCAGAAGAACCAAGCGGGACTGACCCACTGATATGGCTGGAAAATCGATATTGGTCCATTCCCAGAAGCAAAGTGCAACCTCAGGACCATCCAGTGAAATCCCATCGCCAGACCACACATATAGACATAAAAAMYGATCCTTTTTKGACAKACCTCCTCAAGACATGRCGTAAATTGCCCCTACCRGACAAAATCCCCCCAACAAGATGGGAAGAAGTCTGTCAACAACCCCTTTTCAATAACCGGTGGATCACAGACCCACAAGGAAGGATGTTYCACTGCATGGCGTCMYCTTGGAAGGGATGGGTAAAACATGGGGTATTAAGGATTGGAGACATATGGAACCCAGAAACATCGGACTGACATTCTCTTGCCGACCTATTACCTACCTTTAAGTATTATAGAGGAACAACAGGTGCACTTGACAATATTATAGAGGCCATCCCGATTGAATGGATGAGGATACTCAGGAAAGGTCTCCAACTAAAAGAGAGTGATTGGGTCGGAATCCAAGAGAACCCACAGCAAATAGGAAATATTGTAATGACAAATGGAAGGGGATCAGTCCTACTTATATTATTTCATATTAATCAGGGTAACAAAATAAAAGAAACCCATACCAAAGAAACTATATGGATGGATGTGAATCAGGTTTTCAGGATTAGCGTGCTGAAATATAAAGACCATTGGATTGCTTTCAAGCCATCGTGTGCGATTAATAAACTACCACTGGATCCTATTTATTGGTCATGGTCAGTCCCTACTAGAGGCCAAAAAAAATGTACTCGAAAAATCCGCTCCCTATCGGTCAAATCTACTTACAGAATGCTGAGGCCTAGATTGGAGTTGAGAGACCGAGTAGAAGCCAGATGGATGAAACATTTGAATGTGAGTAAAGAAAACCTGAGGCACATCAAGTGGTCCAAAACCATTAAAGCCAGACCTACTAAAATCGCCTCACTGCAATGGCAAATTGACCACCGGTGCCTCCCAACAAACAATAGGCTGATTGATAGAACTTCGCTGGAAGAAAAAGGACTTGCTTTCCCTTGGTGCAAATCATGCTCCTCTGTATTCCCTTCCAGAAATATCCCTGAAACCATAGAACATATTTTTCTTCAATGTCTGGGTGCTCTTTGGCTATGGCGCTGGTGGGACAGGATTTGGAGTACCTTAGAACCCCCCCTGACTTGGCCATGGGATTGGAAGGCTCTATTATGTGAGACCTGGACACAGGCCCAGAAAGATGACTTTTCCAATAATTTATTTAAAACCAGCAGAAGAGCCATCCTTTGGGCCCTCTGGAATCGTCGTTGTACTTTCGAAATGGAAGGCGACAGGCCGGACGGCCCAGAACTTACTGAAGGAATCAAGCTGCAAATCCAGACAGTTATCACAGTCCAATGGAATAAAGTCAAGGAAAAAATCAAGTTCCTAACAAATGAAAAAGAAATCCAGCATCAAATCCAACTTTACAGTGGCGCATGGCTAGGGGGGGCTCAAGGAGGAAAGATTGGAAGGATTAGAGAAAGTGGGGTCAAGGAAGTGTTAAAAGGAGGACAGAAGATGGAACTGCAAAAGGACTACAAACTGTTTTTTTCAGGATTGGACGAACATTGATCCATCAATCCTCCTTCGCCCTTTATCAGAATTCCCAGACCCCTTCCCCCCCTCCTCTTTAACTCTGGTCCCCATAAGTTGGTATGGTTGTGATTGAGTTCTGGCTTGGCATTCCGAGTGAGCAGTCAAGTTCTCTGGCAGAGTTTTGAAGACTGATTCAAAGGAGTTGCTGCGGATAGAAGTAGATCTGTGAATCTAAGCCACAGGTCATGTGGCCAACGGCCAAAGAAAAAGTGAAACAGTACAATAAAGTAACTGAGGTAGCATGGAAAGGGAGAAAAATAGTCGAAATTACAGACTGGTCTTCCATAACTAGTCTGTAGTGGATATATGGAGGTTTGAACAGGGCTAGATGTAATAGTTATTTCTGGCGCTCGACTAGGGGTGAAGAGGCTCAAAATAAACCCCCATCAGACACTTCTACATCAGTATGTTCATCTTTTTCTCACATGAGGGACGCTAAGCCCGGTTCTCAGCAAGTGTTCCGATTTTGTCACCCCGGGTAGACTGTGAGGACCCCGGCCTCAACATATATAAGCCTTGGGCACTGGGCCCTTTTAAGACGAAAAAAAAAAAAAAAAAAGGGCAGCTACGAGGGAGACTGTGATACTGTCACCAGATGGAGACCACGTTGGACGAGCTTCTGGATGCCCTCCCCCTCGCTTAGCTCTCCCTCCTGTGGAAAGGCCCCACCCTACAAGCAGTGGACTGGGCGGCACAGAGGGGGATCCAAAACACAGTAAGTAGGGCTGGTCCATCTCATGCGGCCAGACGATGTGCTAGTGGAACACTACTCACTGGAAAGGGAGGGACAGTTGGTAGGGCGTTGTCCCTTTGAATGGATGTAAAGGGATCACGTTTTCCGGATTAGAGTACTACGAGAGGGTGACGAATGTATACCATTCAGACCCGATACCGTGATCTCCGAGCTGCCCCTCGACCCACAGGAATGGCAGTGGTTTCCCCCAAGGGGCCTGGAAGGCTGACAACCCCTGCCCCAAAACTCCGGCAACTCGCTGAACTCACAGTTAAGTCTGCATACAGAATGCTCAGGACCAAGTGGAAGCTGGGGGACGTGGTGAACGATCAGTGGCAACAGCACCTCAACATTGATCGGGTAGCTTCTCCCCACAAATAGATCGAAGCCTCAACTGTAGGCTTATTAGGGGAGGGCGCCCATATCACCTTCCCCTAGTAGACCGAAGCTGAGTTAAGAAAAAAAAGAGAAAGGCTGTAGAAAAGGCAGGGGGACTTCTTTTGCCCGATGTCTTTGAAGAGGTAGCTGGAGGCGAAGTCCATGGGCCCGGGGCCAGTTACGAAGATGCTGTGCCTCCATTAGCCTTCTTAACGCGAGTAGTTGAACCACCAGTACCTTTCGCTGCTTGAAGAACAAATACGCACCGGTTAACACAGGCAACGTTTTACGGTTCGGGTACCGGACCAAACTGGCTGGTGCTGCCAGCCAAAATGAGGCCAGCACCTGTTTGTTTTTGTTTGGCGCGTAGGGCAATTTCAGGCTGGGCATCGATAGCTGAGAAAGGTACTGGTGGTTTGAAAACACTGTCGAAGGGTCTGCGAATGTGTCTCTTGAGGTCCAGCGTAATGAGGCCTCTGAAATGCGGATCACAGTTTTTTTTAACAAAAAGCTGCGCCTTATCCTTTCAATGGGCAATCTGCCAGTGATCGATCCTTCTTCGGAAAACTCGGATCAGAGCTGACCGCCTCTTTTGCGGACCAATAGCAGCCCTCCCTCCAGATTCAATGAGAGAATCAGATTGACGCCTTGAAGTTCTGAAAACTTGCTGAACAGATAATCTTGCTTCAGACCAGAGAAAACACTGAAGAATCTTCAAGCCTCCAGGGGACAGGTCCCACTAGCAACGAGTATTGGATCAAGCGCCTGAATCTCTATGGGTTAAGAGCAGAGATTCATAGAGATTCAGAAAAGCTGTTCAATCTTTTTTTTTTTTTTTTTTTTTTCATGAGCAGCCCGATCGGATGCTAGATGTGCTGATAAGAGCAGACACATCTAGCACCGTCGGGGAGGCTCCATCTATAAGCTGTTCAATCTCGATTTTCTGCACCTTTCAGCAAACACGTGCAGGTTCAGTCATTCAGTCCAATCCTGTTTGCTAGTGGGACCTCGCCCCAGCAGCTATGAGCGGTCAGGCAACAGCCAATCCAATCTTTGGTTCACCAACTGGCGTAGCTCAGTTTGTTCACCCCTGACCTGTAAAAACAAAGGCCTGACTCCTGAGTTTGAACTCCACCGGAAGCAAACGAGTGAAATACTACAATTCTGAGTTACCTTGGGCCGGTCAGTCCGATGATGATAGGCCTCTTTTTTTTTTTTCTTTTCTCCTTTTTTTTAAAAACACACCCCTGCCTTTGCTAGTGGTGCTGATAAGAGCAGACACCGCTAGCACCTGGGGGGAGGCCCCATCTATTGGTGGGGGGCATCACCTGCTGGAAAACGGGTCCAGCGTCCCATGTACAAATTGAATGTTGGGATACATCCGAAAAAGGTTGCCGGGGGGCCTGCCAGCATTGATCGGCCTCCGCCTTTTGAAAAAGAAAAAAGAAAAAAGAAACAACTTTTTTCGTACTTCTTTGCTTTTTCATGTGTTTTTTGTTTTGTCGTGTTTTCGTTCATGAATTTCCGATTTTCCATTGCAATATAAACCACCGACGGGATGTGTGTGTGTGTGTGTGTGCACGCGCGAGCCAGTGCCCTAGGGAGAGAGAGGGAGAGTGTGCAATGGCTGATTCAGAAGAGGAGAGGACAAGTGGCAAGTGGGGTGTGGTAAAGTGAAGGGTGTTTTTTGGGGGGTGTAACTAGGGCCCAGTCACGATTTCCATTTTAAATCCATTTCAGATATCCCTCGACTACAACACATCCCCACCTGACCCTACAGCTGGGTTCTATACATTCATCATTTTTCTCGCACAACATTCATGAACTGTGCCCTTTGTTATTTTTTTTGCTCTGCTATATGCGGAGTAGCTGAAAAGCCAAGAGGATGTAAGTCTGAGACTTAAACCACGAGCACATCCAGCTATCGGCTGCGGGGCCTTTTAGGAGGCCGCCCGCCGCCGATTTAATTTATCGACGGCGCTGGGCCTCCAAAAATTTCGTAGGCCTCCGAAAATTTCATAGGCGACGAGGTTTCTTTTCAGCAAGGCTGGGGCCGTGTACCGGCTGTCTCTTATACACATCTAGATGTGTATAAGAGACAGATCCATTGTCATCCTCCACCACCAATCATCTTCTTCTTGTTCATCTTCTTCTTCCCGTGTCCCACAAACAACCAGCATATCCCACCCATCTTCTTCTTCTTCTTCTTAGTACCACCTTCTTACCTCTTTTTTTTTTTTCCCTTCTTCTTCTTCTTCACGTGTCCCACAAACATACACCATATCCCACCTTCGTTTTTTTTTTTTTTTGAGGCGTTGAAAGGGGGACGAGGGGGGTCTGTGGGGTGTTTGTTGGTGAGTGCTCCCACACATTGCTGTTGAACGACACCATGGCAAGCGACGGCAGTGGCGTTGCAACAGGCGGTAACAGTTTCGTATCCGGAAGGAGGAGACCTCCTTCAGGATCGAAGGACAAAGGAAAAGACACTGCAAGTACAAGTGCTCCCACATCTGGGTTGACTGCAAGGAAGCCCACGCCGGCGTCAGACCCCTTGCTGTTCGTTCCTCAAGATGACACTAGACAACAAGAGCTGCAAAGAGTCCAGGAGGTGTGGAAAGATGTCATACAGAGTCAAGAAGCTCCGCTGAAAGGTCAAGAGAGTATTGGCTAAAGTGTCATTTATGCACACAAATTTGGAGGGGCACGCACACAAGGGCAATGAAACATTTTATGAAGTTGTTGAAGTCATGTTCCTTGAGGACATGGGAGACAGTACACATGCTCATGGTTGCCGGTGCGAAGGTGCTGCTGACCGATAAAAAAACAAAGTGCCTCCTGAAAAACTACAAGCAATTGCATGACATTCCAGAAGGGGGAGATACTGCTACGGAGACTCGAGAGGAGCCTGGCGTTTGCGGGTGTGAGGAGCCGCAACCACCACGTACTGCGGGGATGGCACCACCAGAAACAGGTTCACGAACAGAGTTGATCAACGTTGCAAACGAGGGGCTTGCGGAAGGTTTAGGGTCAAACACGAGGGCGACATCACTTGAGCAGACAACATGAAAGAGATGGATGGACAACGTTGCACAGAAGAAGCTGCACCTTGCATGGGCAGAGGCAATGTTTCGTGCTGGTATTGCATTCAACTTCCTGAATTTCAACGCGACGCAGAAGTTCCTCGAAGTTCACTTGGAAGTGGCAAATGAGTGACCAAAGGTGAAGCTTCCCTCATACAAGCATATGAGAACTGTAATGCTTGACTTCATGTACTCGCGTATTCAAAAGCAAGTTCATCCTTTGACAACCTGTTGGGATGAATCTGGTTGTATATTCATCACGGACCAGTCATCCGACCGTCGAGAGCCCCCTCTCATGAACTTCTTGGGAACGGGGAATAAAGGTGCAGTTCTGGTGGCCACATTGTCAATGACCGGAAGGAAGAAAACAGCGTCGACGTTGGCAAGGTTGTAAGAGCAGATTATGAGGTAGATAGGGGTGCATCGCATCAATGCGATCTGCACCGACAATGATGAGTTGAACAAGAAGGTTGCTCAAATTCTGGACCGCCGCACTGACAAAGATATTGCAAGGATTTCATTGGTTCCTTGCGCTGCACATTGTTGCAGTCTTTTGTTGTGAGACGTCAGTAAGCTGGACTGGGTGAAGGGTACTGTGAAGAGAGGCCACACGATTGTGAAGTTTAACCGGAACCACCACTGCACGCACAACCTGATGATGTCGTTCGACGATTCCCTGTCATTGCTTCGACCCACAAAAGTTTGGTTCGGATCATTGTACATGATGTTGGAGAGGCTTCACAACAGGAGGGCAGTGTTGTCGGATATGGTGGATCAGAAAAATGTTGCACGGTGGACGGGGATGCGTTGGTCCACTGCAAAGTTGAAGTCGAAAGCGGACCTGATGTACTTCACCTTCAAGAGAGACGGTTGGTGGACGAAGTTCCAGAAGGTGATTGGCGTGATGAAACCGTTGTACATCCTTTTGAGGAGGATGGATCGGGATGGAACAACGCCAACAAACCTTGTTGAATATGACGACTTGATTGAAAGGAAACTTCCTCATGTGGTTTGCACTGAGGAGCACCGAGCGAGCGTCATGGAGAAAGTCAGAGATCGTGTGAAGATGATGCGGCAACCAGTCCATACACTGATGTTTCTTCTAGACCTGCACAAGAGAAATCCGCGTTGGCTTTATGTTCAAGACAATGCAATTGTGTTGAACACGATGTATTACTTGTAGAGACAGGTTGGAGGTGCTTGGAAAGGGTCAGACCACCTTGAGCTTTTGGGTGACCTCCACAAGTTCCATAAGGAGCCCACGCCAAATGGGCCCAAGAGAAAGGACATGAAGATGTGGGAGCGAGATGCGAAGGCTGAGTGCGAGAAGCTCGCACCATACACATCTAGATGTGTATAAGAGACCTAATGCACATCGTAGAGAAATTTCGGTGATAAAAGCTTTGCAATAGTCTCACACACCGCCGCACCCGGCCACACCCCACCGCACCCGGCCACACTGGTCTAGAATCAAAGCCAAACCCATGCTAGTGGGACTTGGGCCCCGTGCAACCATAAATTCGCAAGAGTGCAGGCGAAGCACCCCATCTCTGACGAAACCAATGCACAGATTGTCTAGGCGGTCACCGGGCCGCCCGGCGACCTGGTCGTCGCCCGGGGAGCGGGGCCGGGGCACCTGGTTGGTTGTCCTGCCCGGTTGGCGATCGGGCAACCCCAGCGCATCACAGAAAGGGGGGGGGGGTCGGTCGATTTCGACGTGGTGTGACGCCCTACCTCATGGCCAGCGCGACTTCCTGATTGGAGTGGGATGGGGGCCCGGAAGTGCGAAAAGGGGTGTGCCAAGGATTTTAGGATAGTGGGGGTGGAGTTCCCGGTTGGAACTGAAATCGCCTGTGGCAAGCCTTAGGGATAGTTGTGCAAGATAGCGAGCGTGGGCCGCGTCTGACTTTCATGACTTGGGGGACGTCATCGCCATCCCCGCGAGTTTCGTTGCCAAGGAAGGCTTGGGTTTGGTGAACCGGCGGAACGCTATGCATGTCGCGCTGCCTGATTAATTGCTGGCGTCCCTCGTCACAAGCCTCGGAGTCGGACGACACTGGCCTCAGGCGTAGGCTGTGTGCTCGCTGCTCCGCCTCAGTTCGGGTCCGTCAAACGAACCCCGCGGCTCGGTACTCGCTGTCCTGCTGGCACTCGGAGCATGGGGTTCGAGGCCAGTAACGGGCAAGCGCGTGCCACGGGGCCGCCGTCAGACAGTGAAAAGGCAACACGAGGCGGTAGGGAGGGAAGTCTGTCTCAATGATGACAACACCGGGTTCGGCGATGACGTGGCTCGCGTGTGAGCTGGGGAGTTGGGAGGGAAAAGGGATCACGCTTCAGGCCCGTTCAATGTCCCACTCACAAACACGTTCGTTCCCAGTCTAAAAGGGGGATCTTGGAGGGTTGGGGCGGGGTCGTGCAAGAAGACAGGCGTTTTTCCACTCCCAGTATTCTCGGAACCGTCGATGTCTCAGGCTTTCCCGATCCGTGACATGGAAGGGAGTCCCATCATCCATGCTATCGCAAATTTGCGAGTTTAGACATGGACTCGAGCGTGGGTCTTGCAAACATGCCAGCCCAACACCTGGCACTTACGCTCTCGAGTGCGTGTGTCAAGAAACAAATATTAGGAAGACAATCAGAGGGTAATCACACATTTGAATCAGCCATCCACTTTTCAGCCAAAGCATACATCAGCCAGGACTGCCAAGTTTTCGTTAGACTTTCCTTTCTGCCCAAAAAGGAACGGGAAACCGACATGCATACGAGTGATCCGGTAGAGACAGTGTCAACAATCGAGTGATTGGTCCGCCGGATAGCTTAGTTTCGCAGACGCATTTTCCTAATACTCATGCATCATTAGAACTCGAGGGCCGTGCGAATTTCCACAAAAGCATAAACGAGAGACCAACAAAGGTTTATGCATCAAGCCATGGAACCAAAGAAGACTGCATCATCATAACCCAAGCTCACTGAGGTCACGCGCAGACAATCATCGTACTCGATCTCACCATATTGCAATGAAACAAGTGTGAGGAGGGAAAATCAAACCAATCGCTAAGAAAAACACGAACCAGGGATAGTCATGAGTAAAAGAGGGCCAACGCCACTTTTCAAGACTACATAAACGAGAAAAAGAAGGACACCATCCCACACACAAAATCCGAAGGTTCGCGCATCCAGCCCAGGCGCAGAATGGGGGCTAGAAAGCGACGAAATTTGAATTAAGCTAGCGTCCAAAGATTGCGTGCGGAGGGGTGAGGGAAGCGCGCGAGTTCGTTCCACACACACCATAAGCAAAAAATCCGAGACGATTCGCAAGGAGATCCGAAACGGCCGCAACAAGTTCACCCAAGGTTGAAATTAAAATTTATACAAAGGGTTAGAGGAAGGCATCGTCCCACACACACATCTCTCTCTCTTTTTCTCCTCGTCACATCACCTCTGATGAGGGCAGTCCGTCGCGTCGCACCAACAACGAGTCGTCACCCCGCTTAGTCCGAGCATGCAAGCCAAGTTTGCCTTTGCGCCACAATTCGTCGTGGCCCACATGTCAACCCCGCCTACCCGGCACCAGCTCGTCGGGTCGCCCGACTCACTTTTGCTCATCTTCCCACTTACTCGTTAGCCGATCCTCACTGACCGCGCTAACTTCCAAATTCTTAGAGAGAAAACTAATCGCGCTTGCGAAATCTACAGTGTGCATGCTTGCGCGAGGAACCCGGGATTATGCCTAAGTGAGGGGAAGGGGAAGAGAAGGAAGTGCCTACGCGTGCATGGCCAAGCCGCAGCGTGGGGGACGCAACCACACTCCACGCATCAATCTAGTCATGCAGTCGCTGAGGCCAATTAGAGTGGAGGACGAGGTATGCACGACAGAGGGGGAGAAGGCGGGGAAACACGAGAGAATAAAGAAGGAGTACAGTTACAATCGCGCCCGCCAAAAATTACAGTTACTCGTAGGCTTAAGGGTGCGATATAGTCAGAGCCCAGTCCCCACTGTGGTGAGAGGTGCACAAGCAAGAAGCGTGGCACAACAAGATTTCAGAGTACCTAAATTCCTAGTCTAAATCCTATTCAAAAAGAAATTCCAAAAAGACAGAAGACAATTCTGAGAGTCCGTCATCCGTTGTAAATTTGAAAAACGACATTCCCGTGCACTAATCGCGCCAAAATTCTCATCTCCCACAGCAGAACAAGAAAGAAGCTATGGCAACCGTTATTTATTGCGCTCGCTAAGGCGCGGTCACTCAATCATCTGTGGAAGACTTTTCCGGCCCCGGTCCCGAAAGCCAAAAAGAAGGAAGCGAGGGTATCCATGCAACTCGTCCAGCCGAACCATATATATGCATTCCACCCAACCAACCAGTCCCCAACCCCCGAGGCCGCTTCACTCAAAAAGTTGTGCGATTACAGAAAATAGTTCGTCACAGCGGGGGCCCTTTTTGCCCTAACAGGAGGTCGTCCAGACCAGTGAAAAAAAAAAAAAAAAGGCGCCGGTAGGCCCGATTTCTACAATTCGAAATCGGGGCCAACCTGCGCCGTCGATCTCCAAGATCGACGGCCCAAATGGGCCATGATTTGAAATCAGTGAGGGAGGGAACTGGCAGCCCTCGTTCCCTCCCCCACTCGAGTCACCCCGGTTACCCCGCCTGATGCCTTCCTTCTCCCTTGTGCGAACGTCGACGGCTGCTCCGACGCCGTTGGCAACGCCTACCAACGCCCGCCGACGCCCTGCCATGTTGTTGCCCACCAAAGGCAGCCATCGCGGTCCCTTGCCAACGCCAAGGTAAGTGGGTTAGTTGTACACACTNAGGCCAATTAGAGTGGAGGACGAGGTATGCACGACAGAGGGGGAGAAGGCGGGGAAACACGAGAGAATAAAGAAGGAGTACAGTTACAATCGCGCACGCCAAAAATTACAGTTACTCGCAGGATTAAGGGCGCGATATAGTCAGAGCCCAGTCCCCACTGCAGTGAGAGGTGCGCAAGCAAGAAGCGTGGCGCAACAAGGTTTCAGAGTACCTAAATTCCTAGTCTAAATCCTATTCAAAAAAAAAATCCAAAAAGACAGAAAACAATTCTGAGAGTCAGTCATCCGTTGTAAATTTGAAAAACGACATTCCCTCGCACTAATTGCGCCAAATTTTCCATCTCCCACAGCAGAACAAGAAAGAAGCTATTGCAACCGTTATTTATCGCGCTCGCTAAGGCGCGATCACTCAATCGTCTGTGCAAGACTTTTCCGGCCCCGGTCCCGAAAGCCAAAAAGAAGGAAGTGAGGGTATCCATGCAACTCGTCCAGCCGACCCATATCTATGCATTCCACCCGACCAACCAGTCCCCAACCCCCGAGGCCGCTTCACGCAAAAAGTCGTGCGATTACAGAAAATAGTTCGTCACAGCGGGGGCCCTTTTTTGCCCCCACAGGAGGTCGTCCAGACCAGTGAAAAAAAAAAAAAAAGGCGCTGGTAGGCCCGATTTCTACAATTCGAAATCGGGGTTAATCTACGCCGTCGATCTAAGATCGACGGCCCAGATGGGCCACGATTTGAAATCAGTGAGGGAGGGAACTGGCAGCCATCGTTCCCTCCCCCACTCGAGTCACCCCCATTACCCCGCCTGACGCCTTCCTTCGCCCATGTGCGAACGTTGACGGCAGCTCCGACGCCGTTGGCAACGCCTACCAACGCCCGCCGACGCCCTGCCATGCTGTTGCCTGCCAAAGGCAGCCATCGCGGTCCCTTGCCAGCACCAAGGTAAGTGGGGTTAGTTGCACACACACACACACACACACACACACACACACACACACACACACACACACACACACACACACACACACAACTTTTCTTCTTCTTCTTCTTCTTCTTCTTCTTCTTCTTCTTCTTCTGTTCTTCCTCTTCATTGTCGCTTCTTCTTCTTCTTCTTCTTCTTCTTCTTCTTCTTCTTCTTCTTTTTTTCTTCCTCCTCCTCCTCCTTCACTTCTTCTTCTTCTTCTTCTCCCATTTTTTCCCTTCTTCTTCTCCTCCTCCTCCTCCTTCACTTCTTCTTCTTCTTCTTCTTTTCTTCTTCTTGGTCGTCGTTTCGTGCCTCCCTGCCCACCATGCCTGACACCGTTTCCGATTTTTTTTTATTTTTTTCTTAGTCTCTGTCTTGTGCAGGTGCGCGTGGGACCTTGTTTTCGACCTTACCCCGCGGCGATGATTCCCCCAACTTCACGTAGGGCGACCCCCGCCCGCCCTCTCCCAACGCCCATCTTCTTCTTCTTCTTCTTCTTCTTCTCGCCAATGTTTGTCACCCCCCTGCCTGCCATCCTCCACCGTTGATCATCATCATCATCTTCTTCTTCTTCTTCCTCTTCTTCTTCTTCTTCTTGCCATCATTTCACACCTCCTGGCTGCCATCCTGCACCACCAATCACCATCATCATCATCATCATCATCATCATCATCATCTTGTTCTTCTTCTTCTTCTCGGCCACCCTTTCTTACCTCTGTCCGTTATCCTCCACCACCATTTTACATCATCTTCTTCGTCCTCTTCATCATCTTCTTCTTCTTTTTCTTCTTCTTCTTCTTCTTCTTCTTCTTCTTCTTCTTCTTCTTCTTCTTCTTCTTCTTCTTCTTCTCGCCATCCTTTTGCACCCTCTGCCCGCCATTCTGCACCACCAATCATCATCATCATTATCATCATCATCATCATCATCATCATCATCTTCTTCTTCTTCTTCTTCTTCTTCTTCTTCTTCTTCTTCTTCTTCTTCTTCTTCTCGGTCACCCTTTCTTAACCCCTACCTGCCATCCTCCACCACCAATCATCATCTTTTTCTTCTTCTTCTTCTTCTTCTCGCCCACCCTTTCTTACCTCCTGGCCGTCATCCTCCACCACCAATCATCATTTTTTTCTTCTTCGTCTTCTCGCCGACCCTTCCTTATCCCTGTCATCCTCCACCACCAATCATCTTCTTCTTCCCGTGTCCCACAAACMASC
>BFEA01000474.1:169917-182417 GCA_003427395.1 Chara braunii
CCWYCKTYSTTTTTTTTTTTTTTTGAGGCGTTGAAAGGGGGACGAGGGGSGTCYGTGGGGTGTTTGTTGGTGAGTGCTCCCACACATTGYTGTTGAACGACACCATGGCAAGCGACGGCAGTGGCGTTGCAACARGCGGTAACARTTTCGTATCCGGAAGGAGGAGACCTCCTTCAGGATCGAAGGACAAAGGAAARGACACTGCAAGTACAAGTGCTCCCACATCTGGGKTGACTGCAARGAAGCCCACGCCGGCGTCAGACCCCTTGYTGTTCGTTCCTCAAGATGACACTAGACAACARGAGCTGCAAAGAGTCCAGGAGGTGTGGAAAGATGTCATACAGAGTCAAGAAGCTCCGCTGAAAGGTCAAGAGAGTATTGGCTRAAGTGTCATTTATGCACACAAATTTGGAGRGGCACGCACACAAGGGCAATGAAACATTTTATGAAGYTGTTGWAGTCATGTTCCTTGAGGACATGGGAGACWGTACACATGCTYRTGGTTGCCGRTGCGAAGGTGCYGCTGACCGAYAAAAAAACAAAGTGCCTCCTGAAAAACTACAAGCAATTGCATGACATTCCAGAAGGGGGAGATACTGYTACGGAGACTCGAGAGGAGCCTGRYGTTTGCGGGTGTGAGGAGCCGCAACCACCASGTACTGYGGGGATGGCACCACCAGAAACAGGTTCACGAACAGAGYTGATCAACGTTGCAAACGAGGGGCTTGCGGAAGGTTYAGGGTCAMACACGAGGGCGACATCACTKSARCAGACAACATGAAAGAGATGGATGGACAACGTTGCACAGAAGAAGCTGCACMTTGCATGGGMAGAGGCAATGTTTCGTGCTGGTATTGCATTCAACTTCCTGAATTTCAAYGCGACGCAGAAGYTCYTCGAAGTTYACTTRGAAGTGGCAAATGAGTGACCAAAGGTGAAGCKTCCCTCATACAAGCATATGAGAACTGTAATGCTTGACTTYATGTACTCGCGTATTCAAAARCAAGTTCATCCTTTGACAACCTGTTGGGATGAATCTGGTTGTATATTCATCACGGACCRGTCATCCGACYGTCGAGAGCSCCCTMTCATGAACTTCTTGGGAACRGGGAATAAAGGTGCAGTTCTGGTGGCCACATTGTCAATGACCGGAAGGAAGAAAACAGCRTYGAYGTTGGCAAGGTTGYAAGAGCAGATTATGAGRTAGATAGGGGTGCATCGCATCAAYGCGATCTGCACCGACAATGATGAGKTGAACAAGAAGGTTGCTCAAATTCTGGACCGCCGCACTGACAAAGATATTGCAAGGATTYCATTGGTTCCTTGCGCTGCRCATTGTTGCAGTCTTTTGTTGTGAGACGTCRGYAAGCTRGACTGGGTGAAGGGTACTGTGAAGARAGGCCACACGATTGTGAAGTTTAACCGGAACCACCACTGCACGCACAACCTGATGATGTCGTTCGACGATTCYCTRTCATTGCTTCGACCCACRAAAGTTTGGTTCGGRTCATTGTACATGATGTTGRAGAGGCTTCACAACAGGAGGGCAGTGTTGTCGGATATGGTGGATCRGAAAAATGTTGCACGRTGGACGGGGATGCGTTGGTCCACTGCAAAGTTGAAGTCGAAAGCGGACCTGATGTACTTCACCTTCARGAGAGACGGWTGGTGGAMGRAGTTCCAGAAGGTGATTGGCGTGATRAAACCGTTGTACATCCTTTTGAGGAGGATGGATCGGGATGGAACAACGCCAACAAACCTTGTTGAATATGACGACTTGATTGAAAGGAAACTTSCTCATGTGGTTTGCACTGAGGAGCASSGAGCGAGCRTCATGGAGAAAGTCAGAGATCGTGTGAAGATGATGCGGCAACCAGTCCATRCACTRAYGTTTCTTCTAGACCYGCACARGAGAAATCCRCGKTGGCTTTATGTTCAAGACAATGCAATTGTGTTRAACACGATGTATTWCYTRYAGAGACAGGTTKGAGGTGCTTGGAAAGGGTCAGACCACCTTGAGSTTTTGGGTGACCTSCACAAGTTCCAYAAGGAGCCCACGCCAAATGGGCCCAAGAGAAAGGACATGAAGATGTGGGAGCGAGATGCGAAGGCTGAGTGCGAGAAGCTCGCACCGACAGAGTGGTGGGCGACTTATGGCGACCATGTCCTGACTTGCAGGCCATTGCCATCAAAGTGATGGGCATGTGGCATACGGCACCCCCGACTGAGAGGAATTTGTCATCCATGGACGTCGTGCATTCCAGAAGGAGCAACGACTTGAAGCCCGAAACATTGGAGAAGTTGGTGTACATCCACTGGAACATGCAACTACTGCATGCTACAAACAACAACGTGTTTTGCCCTGGTCAGCTGTGCACGCCACGTGGCGGCCGTGGTTTAATTGCCACTGGTGTCGCCAGGGGGACTTGTGCTCGTAGCGACGGTTGGTCCTTGGGTACGAAGGGGCCGTCCAATTCCCTGAACTCTCCCGCAACGCGGGTGCGCTCCCCGCCCGTTTTCGAACCTTGGTTCCATCGACCTGCCCGACCCCGGGCAGCCCCGTGCCTTCACGGACTCAACGAGTCGGACGTTGAGGCCTGAACCCGATTTTGGGGCCTTCGCCCCCAAGGGCCGCGCGAACCTGGTGCCTCGGGGAACGAAACTCTGTCCATGTCGGCTTCGCTTCTCTTCTCCCTTCTCCTCTCATTTTCTTTTCTTTCTCCTGAAGTAATGACGGTCGGTCGTAGGGCACCATTCTCCCGTTATTCACCCCCGACGACAACTCAAACTCCCATTCAGGCACCTCGGCCTAAAGCAAGAATCCCCCATTTCGTCCGGGTGATTCAACCCCCACGGTAAAAAATCCTCGGCCACGCCCCTAACCACTCAGATTAGCGTCCGATGTAACGAATGCCGCATGGGGCGTGAGGTTGGTATCAGAGCTGATTTGTTTCGGCTTGGAGGTCTCCTTGGGGCGGCTGTCAATTTTGTTGAATTTTCTTATTATTTGTATGGACCTTTTTCTTTTTACTTACGGATAGGCTGGCGCCCAGGCACTGCCGCCCCGCGAATGCCAATCTCAACCAACCAAAGGGGCGGGGGCGAAACCAACCCCGTGCCATGGTGGAACAAAGAAAGGGAGTGGATAATCATGCCGGATTGGCCGACCATCCTCTATACTTTGTTCTTGCTCCCTCTGAAGTTCCCATCTTCTGTGAAGATGAAACAAACCCACGCACCTCGCTGGCGGCCCTGAAGGCTCAGGGTTGGACGGACCAGTTGCTTTGAGAACGGATTTCGGGAAGGTTAGCTGGGACCACGTTTGAATGGTATGGACAAAACCTTTATACCAATTGGCCCACCTTCAAGAGAAAATTTTTCTAACGCTTTGATCACATCACGTCGGGGCAGTGTTTACGCATAATCAAAGAATATACGCAACAACCTCGTGAAACTTTGGCAAGGAACGCAAAGCACTTCACCTACTGAGCGGAACGCTTTGGGGTTGATGAGAAATGGTGCGAACGGATTTTATCCGGGGATTATTTGATTCCCGATTGCGGAAAAAAATCCGTAAGAAATGCAACACGATTGAACATACTTTGACTGAGCTCATTCAGTATGCTATCAAGTATGGAAAAAAAAAACTATGATGTAGGTTTGGATTCGGAATCCGACGAAGATGACCCATCAAGTGTTCGACGCTATAGGTATTCCCTTACGGCTTGGATGTTTGAAGACCGCTTCGGGTTAGGACCGGCCAAGAAGAATCCGGACCGACGAGTCCCATCATCTACCTCGGTTTCCCGACGCCCCATACCGACGCAAGGAGGACGGGACGTAGAAGAACCCTCGATAAAAGAAATAGCCGCACAACTTGTGACGGTTGTTGCGCCCTTAACAAAGTTTGTCCAAAGCTTGCAGAGGCAAAGGGCGGCAGTGGCCCAGAGACAGTCTGTAACCACGGCCACCGGGACAGCGCTGCCTCGGCCTGCTGTGGCCGGAGCCACTCAGCCCATGCGATGTTATAACTGTAATCAGCCCGGCCACTTGGCCAAGGACTGTCCCCGGCACAGGGCTCCCGTAGGGCTTGTTGGGCCATCCCAGATCCTGGTGGCAGCTCCAACCGATGCAGGACAAGGACAGGTGGCGACGGTTATGGATGCAGGGACCACAAACGCGGTGGCCCCGACGGCCGCCGAAATTGGGATTGATGAAAACCCGGTGGTCGCGATGATCGAATCCGGGACCATTGGTGTAATACGTCATACCCCGCGTGTTAAAGGGGAAAGCGGCATGGGACCATGGAGACCCAGATCCGAAGACCCCACGATACCGGGTCCCGAGTACAAGGACGGCCAAATCGACGTACTAGATGCCCTGAAGGCTCTGGATCTGCAGATATCAGTGCATATTCCCTATTTGCTGACCATTTCGGAGACTGCCAATGAAAAACTGATTGAAAGATGTTTGAAGGACCGGCGCCGGTTCGAGGAAGGCCGAAGGGGTAAAAAGTTGGCAATCAACGATCCATCGGTGGTTGTTGAGACTCAACCCTCAACTTCTAAAATCCACAAGGCCAACCAGGTCAGTATGATCCACACCGTAGATCCACCGCCGGAGAAACCCGAGGTGTTTCTTCGGGCTTACCAGATTACCTGGAAGAGTGTCGAATGTGGCTGCGAGGTCTGGGGAAGCCCCTCGGCCGCCATCCTTAATTTTGGATCATCGGGAGTAGCTATCTCTGGGAGTTTGACAAAACGTTTGGGTCAGTAGAAACAGGTTCAGCCTCTCCGACCCGACGACTTGTACGTATCTGCCACAGAGGATAGCATTCATTGTAAAGGACAGATTATGGATGTTCCTATAAGAGTTGGGCGCATGCATTGCCTGTGTGATGCGATTGTATTGGACGTGCAGGCGTATGATGTTCTCGTAGGAATCCTGTGGCAGGCGACGGTGGGGGTGCGAATGCATTTTGACAGTTCTAAGATGGTGCTCACCTCGGCCCATCCCAGACCCCAAACGATGCCCATGAGGCTGGCCATGCGTGTACGCGCGCAGCCAGCCCCTTGCATTTCCACCGAGGTTTGCAGGATTAACATGATTCGATGGTTGCCAAGGGGCGGCGGAAGAACCATGGTAGGGACCGAGGATGCGGACGAACCCGACCGATATCCGATACGATTTCAAGATCGGTTCCGCCAACCTCGACAGCACGTACCAATAGGGATTACCAGAGTGATTCTCGTTGGGCTCAAATGTTCTCCTCTACCGTAAGAGGGGAACCTCTGTTGAAGGTGTCGTGGACAGTCGACTTCTCGGAACCCCCTACGTCCCTGTATCTCAGTACGGACCTCCTCCCGTAGAGATTTCTCGAGCTTAGGGGGCTATGTGATTTGTCTTTTAGGCCCCCGCGACCCTTACTCACCGACGCCAAGGTTGCAATGCTTTTGGAAAAAGGGGTAGCGTTTCAACCCAGGACCCTTGAAAACGCATGGGGCCCGAGGGAACTCCTACAAGCATTTTCAATAGAATCCTCGGTCGAAGTCGAACTCGGGGAAGAAAGCGAAACGGAAAATGAACCGATAAGCCYGATGGACAGTTATTTCATAGTCACCGTACTCTTGGTGAAAACCGACAACTCCTTGTTCGGAGCCTCCCCGGAAGAAACCGTCCGGGTCCCAACTGTCATGTCAACGGTTTTCCTTCCTAGTGGGAGCATCGATGTCCAGCTACCTGCCCATGTACCTAGCAAATATCTACGCCTCCTTCTTGCGGTAATTCGGGCTTACCCTGAGGCGGTCAGTATCCAAGATCACGATATAGGACTGACGCACCTAATAAGGCACGCGATTGATATCGGGGACCATGCCCCAATATACTGTCGGTCGTACCTCTACTCGTTAAAGGAGCGGCAACTAACCTTGAAGAGGGCACGGGAGTTCAAGCGTTTAGGATGGGTAGAACCCTTCCTTGGTCCCTGGTCGTTCCCTGTGGTCCTCGTGCCAAGACAAAACGGGACAATCCGCGTTTGCATTGACTATCAAAAATTAAATGCAATCACCACCAAGGACGTTTACCCGTTGCCCCGTATCGACGATCTTCTGGATGTCATCAGTTCTGCTCGAGTCTTCTCGAAATTTGATATACGACATGGTTTTCACCATGTCCCGGTCCGACCGGAAGACAAGCCCAAAACAACCTTCGCCTTATTCGAAGGCACGTGGCAGTGGATCAGGTGTCCCATGGGCATCTGCAACGCTCCTGCGATGTTCCAACGAGCCATGAATGTGACTTTCGCAAAATTTGTTAACAAAACCCACCTGACCCAACCCCTAATAAACTTTTGTGTGATTGTGTACATGGATGATATTTTGTTTTTTCCCAAAACACACGAGTACCACGTGGAACATGTTGAGTGGGTCTTGCATGCATTGAAAGACGCGTGGTTCAAAGTGGGTTTGGAGAAAAGCGAGGTTTTCCTCTCGGAAATCTCCTTCTTGGGTTACATCGTCACGGTGGATGGCTTGAAACTGGATCCAAGAAAGGTGGCCGCTGTACAAGAAGCACCGATGCCGGTCACACTCACTCAAGTTCGAGCTTTCCTCGGCCTGGCTTCGTATTATCGACGATTCATCCAAGGGTTTGCCTTCGTCGCCAAGCCTCTGACCAATTTATTGAAGAAGGAAGAACAATTGATCTGGACGCCGGAGTGCGAGGCGGTTTCTCGGGCGCTCAAAAAAACCCTGACCACTGCGTTGATCCTGGCGTGACCAGATCCAACAAAACCGTTCGCTCCGCATACCGATTGGCAGCCTCAGGCAATATCGGCAGTGCTGACTCAACAGAGAGCAGACGGGAAGGAGCACGTCATCGAGTACGCATCGAAGACAATGAGCCAGACGCAATCAAATTACGAGGCTTGCAAGGGTGAGTGTTTGGCGGTGGTCTAGGGAATCCAACATTTTTTATCGTACCTCCACAACCAGAAGTTCGTTCTCATGAGGGGTCATCGACCGCTTTTGTCCTTGCAAAACAACACGGTTTATACGGGAACCTTGGGAAAGTGGGCAATGAGGCCGCAAGACTACGATTTCGACATCCGCCACCGCGCGACCAAACAACATGGAAACGTGGATGGACTGACCGGCCTCCAGCCACAAAAGAAGTGCCTCCTGAACGAACGACTCATTCGGTGAAAGGAAGCTTCTACTCCTACTGAGCCTCGCTACAGGAAGTACACGTCATTCGCAAGGGAAACACTCAGGCGCGAGATGGCGATCCCCCTTGAAGCAACGGCTAGTAGTCTACCCTTTCATCTTTCCCCGACTCTTCGACCCACTTGTCTACCCCTCACTCTCTCTCTAGCTTATCTTTGCATTCCTGCTTTTTTTGCACCTTGCCTATGATACCGGACCGGGGAGATTCACACCCCGGAGGACGTAGTTTTATCTTGTGGGTACGATGCAGCCAATACTGCGTGACGTGGTCCCACGAGTGTTGCATTAGGTACCGGAACGCGAAGAAGTGGGACTGCCCAAACTGTCTAACTGACCAAGTACCCACGGAGAAACGGTATATACAAGCACTGATGATAGACTTTTGCCAAGCGTCCGTTGGGCGCAGGTCTGGACGGATCTCCTCCTGTTGAGGAGACTCAAAAGAGACCCGTTGGCAGAGCTTACCAAGGCGGAACGTCGGCGAGTCAAGGAATGGGCTCATGATTATCGATGGCAGGAGTCAGCCTTGAAAAAACGAAAAGACAATGATGATAGGGGGTCTAGCTGGCTGACGGTTCCACACCCTCTTGCTAGGTTTGATTGGACACGGGCTGCCCATGAAGAGGATGCGGTCAATCTCAAGGTCAAGTACACGGAAAAAACTATAGAGAAAAACAAATGGTATTGGTCAGGAATTCGGGAGGATGTCAGATATATTGTCCTGAATTGCCCGGCCTGTGCGGCTGATAAGGCGCCAGTACACATGCCCCGAACGATGGTACTGACTCGGGTAGAACGCCCTTTCAAACGAGTTAGCATCGATACGACGAACATCAACGTGCCGAGAGATCCAGTCGATCAGGGTGAGCTCAATGTCCTTCTACTGGCCGTTGATCGCCAACAGGCTTGTAGAGAACGCCAATTGCATGATTAAGACTGCCCTTCGACGGAACATCACTGTCGTAGATACCATGCCTTGGTTTGTCATAGGCGACCACATTTTGGCCACCTATCGTGCTACCCCCCACGGCATTACAGGGGTGTCCCCATTTCAACTAAGAACCAATAGTGTCCCCCGTGTGTAGTTGTCACCTCTAGTGGGTACGGAAGTTAGAGCGACTCTGGCTCAACTCCGAGAAAAGGCCCAGCATTACATGGATCTGATGGCTGGGAGTCTAGGACCTACCCCGCGTTAGCCCGAAGGCGACAGAGGGCCGTGGAGCTGACGCACCAGCGGCGGATCAAAGACTACGAGAACCGACATGCATCCGCTGGTCCCCTACCCCGCGATAAGATCGGGGGTGTCGTGCAGGTACGGAAATCCGCACACTCATCCAAGATACATCCGCGCTATACTGACATTTATGAGGTGACGGAAGTTGGCGCACAAGGCGAGCACTCCGTGAAGCTGATCCCCCGGCACAGCACGCAGGACAGACCGCTGACTCGCCATGCTACTGCCCTTCGTCTATTCCGGCCATCGTTGGATCACGAGGGGGCTCCGGCCCCCTCCAAGCCTTCTCCCTCTGCTTCCTCATCCTCCTCTTCTTCTTCTTCTTCCTCCTTCCAATTCGTTTCGCCATTTGAGGTTGAGGACTCGATCGTGCAGGATGAGCCAGCACGAACAAGGGAATGAGTCAGTCGAACATTTTCAAACACCGATCGTGAATCACCTAATATTGCGGCATCGACTTAATGATGATCAGCAACTACGATACGTCTAGCAGGTGAATGTGCCCGGGCCCAGCATCGCAGATCTTGCCATGTACTCGCTCCTGAGCGAATGAGTGACATACGCGGGGGTATAATATGTGGGCATTACGCAACTGCCTGGTCGGGAGACCACCAGGTGTTCATCGAGCTCCACGCGGTTTGGCTATGGCATTGGTGGGACAGGATTTGGAATCAAATAGAAACCTCCCTACCATGGCCATGAAACTGGAAAGCTCTCCTCCTGGAAGTCTGGGCCCCATCATGTGAAGATAGCTTCACAACTAACCTATTCACGATTGGGAGAAGAGTTGTTATATGGGCCATATGGTCTCGCAGGTGCACATTTGAAATGGAAGATGCCCGTCTAGATGGGCCTGAATTCACGGATACCATCAAGCAACGAATCCAACTAGAGATTAACTCTAGATGGGAAACATTAAAAGAAAAACTTAAACCTTTGACAACAGAAAAGGAAATCAAACAACACATAAAAACTTTCAATTAAAACTGGCTTGGAGGGGAACAAGGTGGTAAAATAGGGCAAGTTAAATGGAATGGAGTATGCGAGATTACTCACGGTGAGCTCCCAAGAAATTACCACTTATACTTTAATGATTGGAGCAACATTGATCCCTCCATTCTCCTCAACCCCCTATCTGATTTTCCTAATCCTTTTCCTCCACCAAAGTTGGCCTTAGTTCCCGGTTCATGGTTTGTGCTTGAGTGATCAACTCTGTCTCAGTATTGCATTTATCTGTGGAATCCAGTCTCAACTCCTGATAAGCAGGTTGGGAGTGTTAATACTGCTAGGTGCAATGGCTTATCTGGCGCCCGGTTAGGGTGAAGAGGCATAACAATTCCCAGGATTCCCAGATCTGAAGGGTCGTTGGGCCCACTTTTCAGCTTCAGGCTTGGTGTCTGTTCATTATTGATGATGTAAAGGGACGCTGGACCCGGTTTCCAGCAGGTGCAGCTCCCCACCAATGGAACGGAGCCATCTATCCATTTAGGGGAGTAGAGGGAGTGTCTGCTCTTATCAGCACGTCCTCTACTCCCCAACATAGATGTTACACAAAAAAAAAAAAAAAGCCAATTTTGTGCACAGCTTCGCCCCGTTCGTAGGCGATTTGATGCCCTTGGACGATCGACCGGGAATCGGTGTGGAATTTTTTGCGAGATTACGCTGTGCAAGTGGCGAGATAGGTGGAGCGTGTACAAGGAAGGGGCCATCGATTCATGACTTACCACACGCTGGGGCACAAGACGGCCCGCTAGCACTGTTGCCTCAGCTACCCACACTCCTCCCCCTTGCTGATCCTCTCAACATCCAAGCTATTCCCTGTCCATCATACTAAATGCCTCCCTTATTTTCTTATATCACTTCCTTATCAACTCATGGAGAGCCCCTACCCCATGCGCAACTTCTCCGAGTACTTGGTGGAGCCGAAGGACGTGGAGCCGCTGCCGCGAGCTGACAAGGGCACGCGGTAATTACATCGGGCGTTGTATCGATTGGTGGTGCTGGGCATATTTCAGTTTGTCGTGGAGTACGACGATCACAATATCGCCGAGAATTTGTATGTGTACTACTTCATCTCGCAACCCAAACTAGGGAAGAAGGAGGGCATTGTGGCACTGTATCCGTTCGGGGAGATTGGAACGAGCAGGCCGGGACTGCTGGAGCTCATCCATATTAAGGAGTTGTCTGTCGCGCAAGTGATCACCAGCGAAGATGAAGACCTCCAACTCCGACTGCGAACAACATCGGCTCCGTGACGATCATACCACGTGGTAGTCATACCGGACTATATCGCGCGAAAGGGAGAAAAGGTGGTTAGCATCGTTGACGGGAAGCCGCTGCAGCCTCCCTCATCCTATCCCAGGGCGGTAGCTTTGAAGACTCTTAGGAAGACGCCCAAGAAGAGACATCGCCAACCATCGTCGGAGGTGCAAGGAAGTCGACGAGGCGCAAGGAAGCCGAGTGGGACCCGGAGAAGAGGTGGTCCAGCTCGTGCGGGTGCGGAAGCCGGGTACCATTCTGGAGAGCAAGGCGACACCGATCGAGGGACCTTTGCCGAGAGAAGGAGCAGGGACAAGCAGATTTCAGATACGCCGGAGCCCTGCGAAGCCGACACCACCACCGTCGCTCCTTCCCGATCTCCATCTTGATGGAGACGACCCGTCATCACCAACAGGAGGAGGAGGAGTGGGAGGAGTACCATATCCTGCACCCAGACCCCCCATCCTTGCATGACCTTTCCGCTTCCGCCAGCCACCTCGGAGTGCCCTGTTCATTGACCTTAGTATCCGAGCGAGACGGTCCACCCGACGGATGTCGAGTTCATGGTGGAGCCTGCAATAATCAGGCTCGAGACGATCGAGGGGGCCCCTCGTCCTGATCCTACATGGGAGCCTTATCTGGAGCCGCCATGGATGCGTGGCGGCCAGGCTAGCAGGGACACTCATTTACGAAGTTGGCCAGAGGCCGAATGTAATGTACTATTTCGTCATCATCGCGGTGCTCAAGAGGAAGCGAAGACCGTATACCGAGACCCATCTTGTGATGACGGGTCCAGGGAATCGCCAGGTGCGGCGACGAGTCGTACGAGCCATTGCGGATTTGGCACCACGTGTCCTATCGCATGTGTCGGGGGCCTTTCTTTACCCCTCCTTCATCCAACACACTTCAACGAAGTGGCGGCGCCGACGACTCCGGCTCCGCTGGCTGCCTTTCTTCCTCCCCTTCCTCCCCCACTTAATCCTGAGATCGACCATTTCCTCTAAGCTCCCCTTCCTCCTTCGTCTTCTTCGTGTACTTCTTCATCTTCTTCTGTTCTTAAACCACCAGTACATGGCCCACACATCGGTCGCGGGGCTTTCCCGTATACGCGCCGCACTTTGTGGGGTTCGGGGGAGGGTCGGAGTCGCAATGGGGCAGGAAGGTAGTGGGCGCAAGGAAAGCTGCCCTATGGACTGCAATATGTCCCCTTGGATTTCCGTGCATGTGGAAACATGCACGGACGCTCTGTGCAATGAGCAGTGTTAATAAGGTGAAAAGAAAATGAAAAGTAAGTTTGTATGCATCCGGGCGCATTTTTGGGCTGAAGCAATGACATGAGCAGTGCTTTGTTTTTTGGGAAGCAGCTGCTCGGCTGTTTCTACGGCTTCAGCTCCCCGTGGGAGACGGGAAGCACTCAATACCTGCCGAGATTTCAAATCGAGGTCTGCACAGTCACGTACCACTTTCCAGAATGTATCTAGCTGCACTTGGATGCAGCTCTGGATGAATCTGAGCCCAATCACGTTCAGGGTTTGGTTTCTCTTTTCCCTTTTTTTTTTTTTTTTTGTGAAGTAGTAGCTCGTTTGTTTCTGCTGCTTCAGCTCCCCGTGGGAGACGGGGAGCACTCAATACCTGCCAAGATTTCAAATCGAGGTCTGCACAGTCACATACCACTTTCTTGAATGTATCTAGCTGCACTTGGATGCAGCTCTGGATGAATCTGAGCCCAATCACGTTCAGGGTTTGGTTTCTCTTTTCCCTTTTTTTTATCTTTTTTTTTTCGT
>BFEA01000474.1:193881-210969 GCA_003427395.1 Chara braunii
CTATACGTAAAACACGTTCAGATTCATAAACTTCAACCACCAGTAATTCCGAAAGTCGTGCCCGTTAACAAGCCACGATTTTAGGAAATGTACGGGTCGCTACAGGAGCGCCCAATTCATCCTACTAGAAACGTGTCTACTCTATTTTTTCGCACGACCGATAGCTGGGCCAAGTACTTGTGGGTTAATTCAATCCCCTTGGCCAGTGGGGCCTCCATACCCAAAGAGCTGGCATAATACTATTAATAATTTAATACACCTTTTCTGAGTTTTCTCTCTTTGTTATCAAAAACGTTGGGCCATTTGTCGATTTATGCATATGATCCTTGTGCGGGGTCCATGCTTATCTTCCTTGTATCGTTCCAAGGACAATACACCATGGTTTTTTTTTTTCTTTTCTTTTCTTTTTTTTTAATGGCCTTGAGCTATCATCATTGAGCCGGCCCCAGGTAATTTTCAGAATGATTCATTCTGTTGAGCTAGCTGCATCTGGATTCGAACTCTGGTCTGTATTTCAACAGGTCATGGGTGTACCCAAACCAGTTGGGTTCTAGACCGATATCCGAAGACTTTTCATTTTTATTTTTTCCAGTAATTTCTATCGTTTTTCAAATCTGTGCATCTCATTCTTATTGGATACACAGGAGCCACCGTGATGCTTATTACTCTCTCTCTCTCTCTCTCTCTCTCTCTCTCTCTCTCTCTCTCTCTCTCTCTCTCTCTCTCTCTCTGTGGGTGGCTCCAAATTTCTAACGGGGATGTCCCGAAGGGACTGGGGATGATTTTCAGGATGGCTTGCGACGACTATCCTTCGGGGATCGAACTACTGGCCAAACGATTGTGAGAAATACGAAAAAAAATAAAAAGGGGGGATCGCATCTTGCCACGTTCTAGCGGAAGACTCGCTGTATTGCGCACTTGGGGCCGTGACCCACTAGCGGGGTTTTAGTTTATGTTTCCTGTATTTTCCAACGTGGTCACACTACACTAGCGCCGTGAGATTTTCAGATCGGATGGCATGAAGTGGGACATGGCCCTTGGTGAGTGGAAAAGGGAGGCCACCCTTCTTCTTCTTCTTCTTCTTCTTCTTCTTCTTCTTCTTCTTTTTTTGCCCCTTCTTCTTCTTGCTCTTTTTCATTCTGCTTCCTCTTGGTCGTCTCCCTGTCCTTCGTCCGTTTTCTTTTTCGGTTCGGGAGACTACGCGCAAGTCGCGAAAAGAGTTGGAATTTTTTTCCCTTTTCTTCAGTACTACGTGCCCCGTTGATAATCCCTGCTGCACAGCCCAGCCCAGCCAACGCGCGTCCAGAATGTGCCAATTGAGCGTCGAGAGTGTGGGAATTGAGCAAGACGGTCTTCACCCGAATCTACAACCAACACGGTTATTATAACTGTATTTGGAGCAAATTTTGAGTCTAGATACAGCAAAACAGACTGTACGTTGCATTCGGGTGAAGGCGGCAGCTATATCTGTGCTGTTTAAAGACGGCTTTGGTGATGCATAGACGCGTGCCGTTTGGCCACGTGACTTTCTTCTTCTTCTTCTTCTTCTTCTTCTTCTTCTTCTTCTTCTAGTTCTTCTTCGGGAAGGTTGGTGGTGGTGAACGGCGATTCCCGGAGAAGGCCCCCCTGAGGAGTGCAAGGAGAGCAGCCTGGCCAAAATGCGCCGGGGAATTTGCGCTGCGCGTTTCTACTGAGAACAGTGGATACGGAGATGTACTGTTCTTGTGTTGCAGCATGTGCGCGAAGAAGTCTATGATCCAGCGGAGTGCCAGGTAATTATGGCCGTATCTGGACGGAAAATTGCGTCAAATACAGCTATAATGACGGGGGGTTCTATTCGGGTGAAGACGGTAGCTCAGTTGGTAACGCAAGTGGCATTCAGGAGGTCTTGGGTTCAATCCCCCATTGGCCTCATGTACCTTCCTGGGGCAAGCTTGGCGCCCCCCACATAGAGATATGCCGTTGGTCCACCCGAGTGGCATTGAGCAGAGACTGCTGATGTTCAGAGGGGGGGGGAACTGGAGGGGAGGCACAGTGCCTGGCCCATAGAAGAAGCTGGGTCCTCATGCTACGGGCTGACCCCTGGCTGGTATGGCCCACCTGCTGTACCAGATAGCAGGTATATAGCACCTGCTGGTGGGTGCACCTCCCTCATGTTCCCTCGTTGGAGGCTTGAGCACGGATGTGCCTGCTACCGGGTTCCCCCTAATACTACGATGACAATAAAAAAATGCCTGAAAGGTTGTCCTGTCCAGATTCGACACGAAATTAAAAATTGGTTGGGGTTAAAAGCGTTAGCCTTTTCTATATCTATACTCTTACTACAGTGTATGCCGGGTCTGGCATAACGGTCGTGCCAGGCCAGGCTTCCAGCCTTGGGAAAAGGCCCGGGACAGGGGGCGCAGGCCCAGGAGAATCTGCTACATCTGCCGCGCGTTTTTTCCCGTGTGCGTTGTCATGAAACGAGTTTTGGAGAGTTTCCTACTGGCCTCCAACACAGCCGTTGGTCCGATGTGAGTTGTTCATACCCGGTGTTTGCAAAAGGTCCGTTCGATCCTGCTAGCGTGCTCTGCATTCAGTGCATTCTCTCTGCCGTGTTGCTTTTCGCTTTGTGCTTTGCTGGTGTGTGTGTGTTTGCAGATACACAGTTCGTATGCATGTGTGTTAGGGCCTGGTTGCACTACGCTCCATATGCCAAGTTTGGCGAGTAGGCGCCTGGTTGCACCTACTCGCCAAACTTGGCGAATGAAAAATATGTCAGACTGCTCGCCACACCGTCGACACAAGTTGGGGCGAGTGTTTTTGGAAATTTCGGTTTTCCCGCCTGTGCACGGCGGTTTGTGGAGGGTGGTCCTCAGACCTCTCCACAAAACAACTTTCTGGAGAGTGCAGGGCTTCACGAGTCGAGATCAGGCAGACAATTTTTTTAAACTTTTCTGTCGAAAAAATATTGTGGCGAGTAAGTGCAACCAGGGCTCCAGTTGGACACGATTCTTCTTTTTTTCACTCTCCACCCATCCGCCATGAATTGTGGCGGATGGCGAGTAGTGCAACTAGGCCCCTAGGCTCTAGGCTCTGGAGAGCGGAATGCACCTTGAATGCCCCTTGCAGCCAGGTGAAAACACGCGCTTCAGGAATGTGCTGTTTTTTTTTTTTTTTTTTTTTTGTTGAGAATGTGCACGTTTCGAAGCAGTGTTATGTCCGAGCTTGGCTTGTTTTTTTTTTTTCCCCCAAGGAAATGAATTTGTTTATCAATGACTAATCCAGGCCGGGGACCTCACACAATTCAACCCGGATTACTGGCAGCGTCAACCAGCTTAGCTTACAGGCTATTGCGTCTGGCTGTACCACTCTCCAAATGTGCAAAATGACACTGAATCCATGGCTAGAACATAGAAAGATACATCGCCATCTTTTTTGTCTTTTGTGCGTGTGGAGAGTAGTGCAGCGAGGCCCATTGCGTGCAGAAAGTCACTTCAACGACTTTCCCCATTGCAAGTGAATAAAGTCTCATACTTCCGGCTTTGTCTCAGATAGGCGTGCCATCTGAGAAGAGAAATCAGCTGATAGTATCTAAACGTGGCCGCGGCCTAACATGGCCCAGTCCTGACTTAAAGCAATCATTGAGAGGAGGAACACGCCGTTCTGGAAATCGTCAATCTCCAACATCCACTGGCCTACCAAGGCCCCTATCAAAGACTATCTACCCAGAGCCCAGCGCCCAGAGCCCAGGTTGGGAAAAACTTCCTCTAAGAAGCCTCTCATCATCTCATGGCGAATCTATGCGAAATGTACTAAAAACTTTCTCGAAGAAGCCTCTCATGGCGAGTATATGCGAAATATACTATAATTGCGACTGTCCAAAATCATAGAAAAGATCTGGTTAGCAACTTGGCTTTCCAAGAGAATAATGACTCAAGAAAAATTGCAAAATTGATCTGAGAAATTCTGAAATTGTCAACTGTTCTCAAGGCCTAATCAAAGCTCAAAGCTGCTTGCTGACCCAGGCTCGTTCCGGACACGAAAATTTTTCATGTCCCCGGCAAGGACGCCATTTTTGTCGCACTTTTTCCAGTCGGGCCACTTCAGGCGACCGGAAAGCCAATAGGCTGTCACGCAGGATTTTGTTGCTGATTGCAATAAATAAAATAAATTAAATAATGCAAATCCCTTCTTGTTGTGTGCGTTCGGCTTCGAGCGAGACCCTTCAATTACGTTCTTCACCGGTCCCCGGTCTTAGGAATATTTTATTTTGATTCGGAACAGCAGAGAATTATGCAAATAATAATAATAAATTGTGGAGTGTAATGCATGCATCAATTATGTCAATCCGATTTTGAGAACTGTGACAGAATCATCCACAAAGACAATCATCAAGCGGGAACAATGCAAGAAACAAGACCGACTGACTCGAGCAATGACTAAGTCAAATGAATGAGGGAAGAGTGAGACGTCATAATAGTCTCAGGAGGTACATATGGAAGAGAGCATGACCAACACCAATCAAGAGTCCTCACTCGTCCCTCTCAACTTCACACTCAATCTCTCATTTTGTTGTCTGTTCCTTGTGCTTTCGGCCATGTCTCCATACTTTCTGAGATTGGGGTCTCTGTATGTAGAACCACCTGAAGCCTGCAAGTTCCGAACATTTTCATCCAAGGTACATGACCCTGAAATCGATCATAGCACAAACTCCTCCCATAGAGTAGGAAGGTAGGGCCTTGAGAAAACTCCCCGTCTGAGATGATCGAACTCTGAAGGCTCTGTTAATGCCCGATAGTCATCCTGTGCCGGCGAGATGTACCTTTTTGCCAAGTCTACCAAGCAGCCCCAATAAGATCCATCAGTGAGAGTGAAAGGCACTCGAGGCTTGTGATAATCAACATAGAGCTTGGACCCAAAGCTCCGGATCAACTTTGTTCCACTCTCATCAAGCTCACGTTCTCTCCTCTCGAGGTACTCAGCCGCTGAGATCCAGACTGAGTCGAAGTGCTCATGGGTTTCTTTGTGTTTCTTCACGTAAAGTCTCAAGTCATGGATGGTACCCTCTGCAAAACTGGTGAGGACTGCGAACATTGACAGATCACCCTTCTTGAAACTAGTTGCACTGACATACTGATACTGAATTGCTTCCTTGAGTGCAATCCGATTGAGGTTGATCAGCACTGACTCGCTGACTCCAAAGGACTGAATTGCACTCATGAGTGTGGTGACTGTTGCGTTTCTGAATGTTGTGTCTCGAAGATGCACTGAATCTCTGATTGTTATTCACGTGCCGCTCACTTGTCTTTCAAGCACTGTTCGAATGCTATTTGAGTGTTGCTTGAGTGTTTTGACTGGGTCGAGATTAAATCCCGACTACATCTTGAGATGACGACTTATTGGGTGTTGCTTGAAATCTGTTGGAGTAAATGTCACCGTACCGTGGTCACTTAATGACTGGAAGCAATTGCAATTTTGCTATCTGATATCGAACGTCCAGGATACTGTTCTAATATTGATCGAACACTGATTATATTATTGATTGATCACAGATTGAACACTGATTGAAAAACCGATTAAAGAACTGATTGAATGCTGCTTGATCACGGGTTGAATACTAATTGAAAAACTGATTAAAGAACTGATTGAATATTGATTGTATTGTTGTTTGATTACTGCCAACAGCGCTGAGCCCTGCTCACTGGTAACCGCGTTGAGTATTGATCACTGCAAACAGAGTTGAGCCCTGCTCACTGGTAACAGTACTCCGTACCCTTCACTGTTAACAGTGCTGAGTATCAAAAACTGTGTGTTGCTTGCTGATTAGATTCACTGGTGAAGTCCTCGAAGCGAGGGATCTGAGCACTCTCATGCTTTCTCTGACTTCGCCCTGGTCTGTTCGACGGTTTCCAGAAGTGACCAGGTGTGGTGCAACTTATCATGGCGACTATAAAAATAGAAGGTGTACTCAATGAACCTCTGGTCTTTCACTAGCCCTAGAGCTTGTTCCATCATGAGCTTTTGATGAGTGTGAATGTCTTGAGCGATACTTTCTTCCCAGATTTCTGTTTCATCTCTGAGCAGTGCGTAAGTTATTCTTACTGTATCCTTGCTTCCCATATTTTTGCAGAAGACCCACTGCATTGACTCTCGATGAGAGAAGTATACGAGGAACCTTTATTATCGAGATCTCTGAGTAATCGTTCGAGTATACTGCCAATGAATAGACCGTTGACTGACCGTAGGGAACACACAATGATTTGCCCAAAATCTAAGTGTCTTGTATCTGTGTTATGAAAATAGGCATGGTGGGCAATAGTTAGAACGTTCCACTGCCTGCTTGCGGCCAGCCCCTCAGTGGTCCGATTGTCCCCAGCTTCCCAGGTGGACCCATCTGTAGTGCAAGACCGAAACGTTGCCGAGTTGCATCTACTTCTACGATCCGTGATCTACCTCCCGAGTAACTTCACTAGACCTAGATTCATTTATCATTCTACCACCGAGAAACTCCTCGGTAGAAGAGCAATATCTTCTGATAAGAAACTAGGATAGGATTCAGATGTACGCTGCACTCTTCACTCAATACACTGCGAGTGTTCACCCTAGGTCTTACCCCCGAGTGGCTCGGCGTGTGTGCCAACCGGGGTAGATTTTAAGGTGATTTCACTCGGAATTCTGCAAGAATTATGATGTAGTATGCTATTATATCTGCGCAACATAGGTACCCCTTTGGGGCATGTTGTTGCAATGTCTTGGTTGAAATAGTTTATTTTTGTTTTTAGGTTGAGCCGGGGGTTGTAGAAAGATGGGTTCTGCCCACGGCGCATGTAAACACGCCCAAGTGATTAAAACAGTTCACGCACGCTATGAGCAACCAAGAATAACCTCTGCTTAACGAATGGCGTGACTTGACCTCTTCACAAACTGCACTGGTGTAAGTTGAGCATAAAAACTCAGTCCATACAATACAAATGTCACGTACATAATTCTTGCTCGCCTCTCCTTTGTTGATATTCTCCAGTCTGATGGTCTGATCGAACTTGCGGTCCCATATAACTTCTCGACCCTTCCAGGCGAGAGGTACATACACTAGCGCTGCAGGTTTTAGTCACCATCCAGTAAATATTTTGCCAGTAGATAAATTATTCTCCGCACTACAAGCAACCTCTTACCCATTAACCACAACTAGAAGGGGGGGGGGATCCCGAGTCAGGGGATCTCTCAGGTCTTCGCAATTTCCCCCTTTTCCGCCATTTTCCTTTGTTGTACTGCTCAAAGTAGAGAAAGGTTACTCATGAATACGCTCTCTGAGAAACAGTTGAGTGGTCTTGACAATGCAGGCCTAATCGTCCTGCGTGATTGGAACAAATCACGTCAAGGCATTTTTAACTAGTTTTTCTCCAAAGCATTTGAGTCGAGAAAACAGTTGTCCCATACTTACATCTGAGAGGGAAAATTTCACATTTATTATCAAACCACATACATCGGGAAATTATGGAAATCAACCTCAACAACTAGTCCTTCTTACCTCCAAAGTGGCTAGTTACTACTTGAGAAGACGCTTACTAGCATCACAGTCGTAGTTACCTTCTGATATCAGTGATCCGATTAATTTCAATCAGTGCCTTACAGGTCAGCTTAATCCCAACAGTAAAGACGCGGTGGTAAACACTTGCTCAGAGATCAGATCCAATTACTGTGGGGCTTCGGCCAGTGATCCCTCGTTACTCTTTCGTGATTCATGCTCAACGACCAGTTTCTTGGCACTGGGCAATAAGGAACTAAAGAGACGAAGGGTCACTTGCAGGTCACTCAGATCAGCCTGGTCACCACGTCAGCAGTCTCATGCAGGAGAAAGGAAACGCCTTCACATAGCACTGATACTCAACTATACACATTCAAGAATCCTGTTTCCACTCTCATTCATCGTCCAGTGACAGTTCACCGGGCACCAATCGATGCGACTGTCAACAATCCCTGTCCAATATAGGTAAAAGGAAATCTGCGAAAGACGTTCAGTTAATAAGGACGGAACTATCTCTTGCTAGATGCAATGAGTACATCCGATGACATTAACAAGGGTCCGTACACGCCCGTGCCTCGCCGAATGGGCTAGATAGCTCGGACTAATTCTTAGCATTGGTGCCTTCCACTCGAACTGAATTGCAGTCACCCGTTCCTTCCCTCCTAGCGGGTACACATGGACTTTCTTGTCCCCCGATTAACTGATGCCTTCCCTGTTCACGCTCGGCGAGCAATGGGAAAGGAAGCCCACGACTGACTTCCCCTAAATAGTACGCCCACTACCAGCACGCGTGAATTACTCTTGGACCACTTAAAAAAAAAAAAAAAAAAAAAAAAAAAAAAAAAAACGTGGAACGCATCAAGGGTGGGTAACGAAAGTGATTTCATATGTGAGCGCGAGAAGCGCAACGTCATAAAACCCAGTCCTTGTATCACCCTCACAGTCAGTACTCTCTTCTCTAAGCATGGCGGCTCCAAACTCGATGTAATGGCTGGACGAAGTCAGCATCGCCCTCTGTGGTGACCACAGTAGTCGTTCACGGTTGCCTCAAGAAGCAGCCCCGAGCCAGTGCTGAAGGCGCGCCAATCACATGCCCAGCCCATCTTGCTCAGAGGGCATGAATCTCACAGACGAGATTAGTGACGTCAACTCCAGAGCCGTCCGATTAACTCCCCTCTCATCAATCTGAACTCCTCTTCTCTTCTTGCAAGTGTCACTTGCACCGCGTGCACTTGCTCACAGTCGTCCTCACACTAGAGAAGGGGGATGGTTTTCGACCATCCCGGAGCGAAAGCTCAAGGCTCCATGAGCATGAAAATCTCAATGCTCCAACCAGGTGACGTTGACGTCAACTGGAAACTACTATATGCTTCGCCACGACCTCTCCCACTCTCTCTCACACGCCTTTACTCCCCGACCCCTCGCCACGACGTGAAAACTCATCACTGCTCAGCATGAGAACGCGGAGGCTGCAGTAGACGTCAAATTGCACCTTGCAGGCTCTCGTCCTGCTCACTCGCCCCGCCTCTCCCTCCGTTGACCATCTCTCATACCCGCCAAAAACAGCGCCACGTGTAGGCTCAGTGTCACGTATCAATCACACGCACTCCCGCCCCCTAGGCCAAAGTGCCTAACAACCTCTCTCTCTTGAACCCCCAATGAGACACCCACTACTCAATTATACCTGAGACCTTACGGTCTGTTCGAGTTGCCCTCCGGGCCACTTTCCACAGACCCCGCAGGTGGTGGGTGGTCTCGTCGCCACTGATTTAGTCYAGGCCAAAACCTGGTGTCAGCGTCACTAATCTCACTTTCACCCCCAGAGTCCCGATCCAGGTGCCGCTCTTCTCGTTCTATCATATTGGTAGAAGTCCTCAACTCATGATAAGCAATAGTCACTTGTATCTTCGCTGTGACACCGTCCCGCTGGCAACGCCTCTTAGCACGGTCCTTCGCTTCAGTAATTGCCGTTTGCAGCTTGGAGTCACTCCTCATTTTTTCTTCCCTCTCCCCTTCTACATTAATTTTCAACTTCGCCTCCGCTCCCCCATCGTAGTTGAGAATAGCGGTGATACTGGGTCCCTCCCCAAACATTTGCCTCCAACGCGTCCGAAGGTTCCAACAGTCCGGCCTATATCCATGCATCGCCATGGCCAGACTTCGCTCAATAGACCCAGTACCGTACCAGGCCACTGACCCCAAGTAGCGCACGCCAGAAAGCTCACAGCATAGGCCAATGCCGCCGAATGACTGGCTGTGAGCAGCAACCTGACTCTCAGAGCGTGGAGAGCACGTCTGGCGCTCACTAGCAAGGCGGTAACCAGCAGATCAACCTCCCCTTTCTTTTATAGAACCACCGCTTATCGCGACCCCTGTGCTCTAAACGAGGGACCAAACTCAAATGATATTCGATTTCTTTTATTTTATTTACTGAGTTCTACGGGAATAATAACCAGGTAGAATAAAAGAAAAGAACTGAGGGCGGATCCCCAACGGTCACATCATGAGTAGAGCTCTCTTACAGTCCATCGCAGCCTCTCTGTTCCCTGTCGTAACGTTTCTGCTAGCGCGACGATCCCATAATGGAATACTACCCGTCCCCTCACGTTACCCATAAGGCATCCACAGACTACCACTAGCGGGTACCCGTGTCCGATGGCAAGGAGGGGGCTTATGACCTTCCCCGGGGGTGATAAGCCTCCTACCGATGCGGCCGCGGGTCGCCCCTCTTTTGGGGCCCTATCGCACGAAGCCCAGTCGGACCGACCCGGCGCAGGAAAACAACGAAGATTTGAGCCAGTCTGTACCATCAGACGACGGTCAAGTTTCATGGTTGATCCGTCGACACCTCGAGACGACAGGCCGAATTGAAAACCGAGTCTGACGAATCGTATGTAGAGGAAAACTAAATATTAATAATAATAATAATAATAATAATAATAACAATAATGGAAATAACGGAAACGTAAGGACGAAGTGGCTAAAGGTCGTCGGATTTTCCCAAGCTAAAGCAGACCCTTCAACTGTGAAGATTAGACCTCGAGCTTTCTTTTCAGTTTTCTTTTTACTTTCCATTTTTCCTTTCTTATTTTCTTTGCTTAATCTCTTTTTCTCTCGCAGCGACCACTGCTCCAAGCACCTAACCCATAACCTGGCAAAGGGGTACTTGGCGTGCAGTAGAAAAGCCCACACCAAATCCTCTACCTTCACGTCCCAGGGCGAGCCCGACGGCTACCACGGCCACAGGCCGGCAGTGCTCTGCTGTACAGCAGGGCGCCGAGTCTGTGTGGACCAATGGAAAGCTCTGTGGCGCACCCTTTTGCAGAGGGCAGGCACCTACGGTCCGGTCTATTCCAAGGCACCACCCCGATATCTCAGCGTTACTGTGGGGGTTCGGAGACAGACTAAGCCACTGCACGTCTGAAGCATTGGTACCAAACAGGGACTTGGCACACAAAGGAGGGCCGGGACACCGCGCCCTCCGATAGCGGGTGTGAGGGATACACGCCAACCTCCTTCCGCCGCCTCTCTTTCTCTCTCTGTCTCTCTCATCGTGCGCAAGTTGGGACTCCAAGGGGAGGCGGATAATTTTGGAGAGATCGGTCGTCCGCGTCCCCGCGAAGCGGCCGACCTCTCTGTGCCCACTCCAGGGTCCCCGACACCGCGTTTGGGTTGATGCTACTGAGAGAGACAGAGAATGAGAGCTAGGCGCATCCTTTTCAACGGTATTCGTTGGTCTTTGCATGGAGTCAGGTCTCGTCTCGACGGACGGGAGTGCGGGCCGTGGCCCGAGCTCGGACTTTGTCCCAGGACGTTGCAGCGCGTTCCGCCCTTCCCGATCGCAGATAAGTCAGATGACAACAACGTATACTGCGATGCGGACGTGTGGAGCATGCTGCGGCGCACTGAGCCAATCCATCTTTATACCCCAACCCGAGCGTGCCGCATAGGAGGGAGTAGGTTCGTGCTGATTGATCGATTTTCTTACCCGCCTTGAATCCTGCCCTACACAGACCTCACGGTTTTGCCCTGGTCAGCTATGCACGCCACGTGGCGGCCGCGGTTTAATTGCCATTGGTGTCGCCAGGGGAACTCGTGCTTGTGGCGACGGTTGGTCCTGGGGTATGAAGGGGCTGTCCGATTCCCCGAACTCTCCCGCAACATGGGTGCGCTCCACACCCGTTTTCGAACCTGGGTTCCATTGACCTCCCCGACTCCGGGCAGCCCCGTGCCATGTCGTCCGCACGGACTCAACAAGTCGGACATTGAAGGCTGAACCCGACTTCGGGGCCTCTGCTCCCAAGGGTCGCGCGAAACTGGCGCCTCGGGGAACGGAACTCCGTTCCCGTCAGCTTCGCTTCTCTTCTCCCCTCTCCTCTCGTTTTCTTTTCTTTTTCCTGAAGTAATGACGGATGGGCCGTAGGGCACCGTTCTCCCGTTATTCGCCCCCGGCGACAGCTCAAACCCCCGTTCAGGCGCCTCGGCCTGAAGCAAGAATCCCTCGTTTCATCTGGGTGATTCAACCCCCACGGCCAAAAATCCTCGGCCACACCCCTAACCACTCTGATCGGCGTTTGACGTATGGAACGCCGCGCAGGCCATGAGGTTGCGCATCACACGCTGCTCCGGAGAGGTGGGATGGCGCCAACGGCGAGAAACGGAACAGGCGAAGGGGCGAATGAAGGAAACTCAGTCTCACGGTCGAGTGACTACAAATTTGTTTGGCATCTTCCGACTACCTTCTTTGGCCCTCCCCTTGCCACGGTGCGTTATAGTCCATTTCCACATGCAATGGATTTCCCTTTTTGGAAAAGGGCGCTTCTTTGAAAAGGTGAGGCCTCACGAAAGGACACACGGCACACAAGACGACGACGTATGCATGCAACTTGTAAAGCCGTCCACGTTCACCAGTTCAATGGCGAATGGCCCACACTATCACGGCCCAGATACATTCCGTCGGGCTGTGGGTTGCACTTCCGTTATTGCTGGCCTTAAGGATTTCAGAGGTCCTTTGCGGTCGAGCAAAAGAAAACTTTTCTTAGTCGAATCTTCTTTTTTCCCATTTTTTGAAGGAGGCCGATGACGAAGAAGACGTCCTAAAAACACCCCCCACCCCAAAAGTTTATAGAAATGAGACGGAGCTACAGTGCATAATCCGATTAAAAGTAGGTATGGCTCTTATATTCACGGGCATCCATTGGACAGTCCAGTGAAATACTGTTTTGATTCTATCCGACTGTGCAGGGTCGCATGATTGTTGAAACATCTACGGGCCGCACACGTCGTTAAAAACGCGACCACAGCAGTTTCAAATCGCGGTAGTAGGTCCTAGCCCCAGGGGTCGGGACCCACTAGAGACGTTTTACAACGACTTGCTGGCATTTTCAATCATGTGCGGCCTTTCGTGACACATACAGTGCGTGGATGGTGATTGATATCCACGGGCCACCTGTTTGTGAAACCGTGAAGTTTCGTGGCTGGGGTGTCAACCAATCCACGTTGGAGAAAAGGCTTACTTCTCTTGATTTTTTAATTCGAATTCCACTATTCATCCGTTGCATTTTTGCCCATTCTTGAGGTTTTTTCTGTTGCTTCCCCCTTGCTTCCTCGTTGCTTCCTTATTGCTCTCAGCCTCCATGAGATCGGCAAAACAGAAAAATGACCTTCAGAGGATGCAGCCCATTGGCTGACAAGAGAAGCCAGAAAATGCTTTTGCTCTCTTTAGAGGTGGACCCCACTGCTTTGCGGCAAATTTCCGCCTGGAAAGCTTCCGGAAAACCCAAATCGTAGGCCCCGGAGGTGGGAAAGAGAAAAGCACACCCCACTGCAGCACAAATTTTCGGCAGTTCCGGTGGTGCCGGTTACCCAATAGGGAAAACTTTCCCTATATGGAAACTTCACATCCACTTGTCTCGGGTCTCACCCAATCCCTGGTTCTCCTTTCCGCATGGGATGGCCAAACCGAGGGGGGTGCCCCCCCCCCTACCCCTTCAGAATGGCCGAACCGCAGGGAACGGGCAAAACAAAACTGAGTGAAAACGTCTGCAACGTCATATCTGAGAGTTTTCCAAAGCTTTGTCGCAAAGCAGTGGGGTTTCACAAATCTTCTTCCAAAGCTTTGCCGCAAAGCAGTGGGGTCCACCTCTTAGTCTGAGTCTGTTCCTGAATTTTTGCCTATTTTAAGTAGCTTGTTTGTCTCTCTTAATCTAGCTCTCAGCCAAAGCCGGGTAGTGGCCCCGGTACTGCAAATTCTCATTTTTTTTCAAAATCCTATGTAATTTTCTATGATGGGACGCTGGACCCGGTTGCCAGCACGTGTTGCTCCCCATGAATAGATTGGAGCTTTTTTACTAAAAAAAAAAAGAAGTTCACAGACAAAAATCGGCAAAACCATTTTTTTAATGCGAAAACAGCATCACACATGTTGTGCAACGCTGCTAGTGGGTTCTGACAGGACCACAGGGGTCGGGACCCACTAGAGACATTTTACAACGACTTGCTGGGGTTTTCAATCATGTGCGGCCTTTCGTGGCACATACAGTCCGTGGATGGAGATTGATATCCACAGGCCGCCTGTTTGTGAAACCGTGAAGTTTCATGGCTGGGGTGTCAACCAACCCGCGCTCTAGAAAGGCTTAGGGTTGGACCCCACTGGACGGTGGCAAGCCTTTGAATTTGAAAGGCATTTTTTGGGACTCTACTGCTGGCGGCCAACAGACTCGTTTCTGTTTCCACTCTGCCTACCTCCGCTTTTTCAGCACACCGACCAATACCCGTGCTTCCTTTCCACACGGGATGGGTAAATCTAGAGGGTGCATTTGCCTACCTCTAGGGATGGGTAAATCTAGAGGGTGCGTTTGCCTACCTCTACCTCTAGAGATAGGCAAACACACCCTCTCGATTTACCCATCCCGTGCGGAAAGGCAGCACTGGGATTGATTGCTGTGCTGAAAAGGCGGAGGCAAAAACTTGCCCCAGAAGGCAAGTCTTCCTTTTTTTTTTTTTTTTTTTTTTTTTTTCCTTATCAGGTAACAGAAACCTTGGGAAGTCCGGCATATTGCTGTGGCTTGGAGTCGTTTTTTGCTTGCTCATTCCTGTCTGCTACAATTTTGGGCTGGCGGATGTTTTCCTGGCGCCAAGCACCACCAAGCAGTGGAGTCCAAACCTTACTTCTTTTGATTTTTTTAGTTCCAATTCCACTGTTCATCCTTTGCATTTTTGCCCATTTTGGAGGTAGGGGGTGATTTTGCAAAGTTTCCTTGTTGCTTCCTGGTTGCTCTCAGCCTCCATGAGATCGGCACAACAGAAAAATGACCTTCAGAGGATGCAGCCCAATGCGTGACCAACGAACTCATCCCCCAAAACAGAAGACGAATTTGCTTCCTCCTAGCTTATTGGTTGACATGCCTACAATTTGTTTTTTTCAAACGTTTCAATACTACCTCTTTTATACATGCCAGGAAAAGGGCCCGGCATCCGTAACATATGTGTAGGCGGCTCCTGATTATGAGCGAGGCATCACCGGCCAAGCCCATATCAGGAGTCGAGAGGAAAGCAACCAAAAAAGATCATGGAAATTCCCGCCATCGTTCCACCTGTGCTCGGGGACGTCGCGCGAGGACATTTCCTTCGAACGATGTCAGACAAGAAAAAAGAAAAGAAAAGAAAAAATCAAATGTGTTTGAGGCCTTCAGCCAATATGGTGCCGCCACGATCCAGATTCTCGGTTGTAACGTCTCTCTACCCATGTGCCCGCTCCTCTCCGTGAAATGGCTGGGGAATCCTTGGAGCCCAAGGAATTTTCTTCGGAGTGTTTTCATTTTTCTTTTGTCGACTGCATCCCCGAGGATAGGTGGAACGAACAATTCCTTGGGGGGACATTTCCTTCAAACGATGTCACACAAGAAGAAAGAAAAGAAAAAAAAAATCAAATGTGTTTGAGGCCTTCAGCCAATACGGTGCCGCCACGATCCAGATTCTCGGTTGTAACGTCTCTCTACCCATGTGCCCGCTCCTCTCCGTGAAAAGCGGATTCCTTTTGCCCAAGGGACCTCGTGAGGTCCCTTGGGGAAAAGGAAGAAATGGCTGGGGAATCCTCAGAGCCCAAGGAATTTCCTTCCGAGTGATTTCACTTTTTTTTGCCGACTGCATCCCCGAGGATAGGTGGAACGAACAATTCCTCGGGGATTCTATGCGCCCGAGGAGTGTCGAACGAGCCCCCAAAACAACTGAGAAGCCTACAACAAGAACAACTAAGAAGCCTACAAACCCAATGGTAACTTGTACCTCTAAGGGCCAGATCCCACTAGCCCCTATTGTTCATTTCTGACCGTTAATCTTTGTAATAGAGGGTGAAAAATGAATAATCCAGGGTAGTGGGATCTGACCCTAACTTAGATCATACTACTAGTAGTGGTAGGTAGGTAGTGTGAGGAGAAATTGAGGGAAGAATATAGCTTAAAAAAAAAAAAAAAAAACTTTTGATTTTTTTTTTTTGCATTTTTAAAGCGGCCTTGTTGTCAGGGAGCATGGTCCCACTAGCAACCGGATAGGATAGAAAAGCGGTTGCAGTGTGTGGCAGTCGAGTGACCCAAATCCTGTCGTGCAATATTCGTGATCCCACGTCAGTAATTTACATGTATTACCCGAAAAAGTAAGGAGATCTCGGTTCCCCTCTTCCTCTCCTTAACACTGGGCACGCCGGTGCAAAGGAAGCTTCCCGCCAAAATCTTTTCATTCCGTTGGGGGTATGGCCAACCCCAAAAGAGAGTGGGGCCGGCCATTGGCCCACTGGATAGAAGATTTTCAGTATTTTGCTTGCTGTTTTGCTATTATCTCATTGGGTGGAGCCCTCCTTCAATCACGGAGTATATGGAGGGTGTCAGGATCACTGCTGACAGAAGTCGAGTTTATTTTGAGAAAAAAAGAGGCAGTTACTTGTTCACTGTTGTTGCAACCACCACCATCAGATCATCTGTGATCTGATGGCAGGGAAGCACTCTGCCCTGATTTCCGTTGGCAGGTCGCTGTTTCTTTTTTTTTTTTTGGTCTTTCTCCTGTTTTCTCAGCCCAGAAATTCGTAATGAACCTGTCAGCCGGCTGCCACTCAGTGTCACACTGGATAGGCCACACTGCTAATGGGAAAACCAATTCAACGAAAAAAAGAGGTTTAAAAATCTGCAAAAATCGGGAAAACCATTTTTTTTAATGCGAAAACAGCGTCACACATTTTTTTAAAAGCGAAATGATAGATTTTTTTTTTTTTTTTTGGGGCGGGGGGGGGGGGGACGATTTCTCGATTTGTGCCTGTGTAATGTGCAGGCACCTTCAAATCGAAAAAAACATTTTGTTTATGGGTGTATATCTTTCGCCTCTACCGGCATGCTGTGGCTGATACTTGCCGGTCAGTGAGTCCATTATTCATCATCATGTTGCCCCTCGGGGGCAGCTTCCCTCAGAATTAGTACTGAACCATTCTTCAGAGGCGAGAGTGCAATCTTTTAGTTGGGAGCAGCACTTTGCGGAACAGTTCGGCTCTTTTGCATGTCAGAGCGAGCGCTCATGCACACGTACACGCACGA
>BFEA01000474.1:220957-255618 GCA_003427395.1 Chara braunii
CTCTCTCTCTCTCTCTCTCTCTCTCTCTCTCTCTCTCTCTCTCTCTCTCTCTCTCTCTCTCTCTGTGGGTGGCTCCAAATTTCTAACGGGGATGTGCCGAAGGGACTTCAGGATGGCTTGCGACGACTATCCTTCGGGGATCGAACTACTGGCCAAACGATTGTGAGAAATACGAAAAAAAATAAAAAGGGGGGATCGCATCTTGCCACGTTCTAGCGGAAGACTCGCTGTATTGCGCACTTGGGGCCGTGACCCACTAACGGAGGGTTAGTTTATGTTTCCTGTATTTTCCAACGTGGTCACACTACACTAGGGCCGTGAGATTTTCAGATGGTATGGCAAGAAGTGGGACATGGCCCTTGGTGAGTGGAAAAGGGAGGCCACCCTTCTTCTTCTTCTTCTTCTTCTTCTTCTTCTTCTTCTTCTTTTTTTACCCCTTCTTCTTTTTTTGTCTCTTCTTCTTCTTGCTCTTTTTTATTCTGCTTCCTCTTGGTCGTCTCCCTGTCCTTGGTCGTCTCCCTGTCCTTTGTCCGTTTCTTTTTCGTTTCGGGAAACTACGAGGTAGTCGCTGAAAGAGTTCGATTTTTTTCCCTTTTTTTTTTCCAGTACTACGTGCCCCGTTGATAATCCCTGGTGCACAGCCCAGCCCAGCGAACGCGCGTCCAGAATATGCCAATTGAGCGTCGAGAGTGTGGGAATTGAGCATGATGGTCTTCACAGGAGTAGACAACAAACACGGTTATTATAACTGTATTTGGAGCAAATTGTGAGTCTAGATACAGCAAAACAGAGTACGTTGTATTCGGGTGAAGGCGGCAGCGATATCTGTGCTGTTTAAAGACGGCTTTGGTGATGCATAGACGCGTGCTTGGCCAGGTGACTTTCAAATTCTTCTTCTTCTTCTTCTTCTTCTTCTTCTTCTTCTTCTTCCACTTCTTCTTCTTCTTCTTCTTCCTCTTCTTCTTCTTCTTCTTCTTCTTCTTCTTCTTCTTCGGGAAGGTTGGTGGTGGCGAAAGGCGATTCCGGGAGAAGTCCCCCCTGAGGAGTGACAGGAGAGCAGCCTGGCCAAAATGCGCAGGGGAATTTGCGCGGGGGAACTTGCGCTGCACGTTTCTACTGAGAACAGTGGATACGGAGACTCTGAGGTAATGTTTGTGTGTTGCAGCATGTGCGAGAAGCAGTCGATGATCCAGCAGAATGCCCCGTAATTATGGTCGTATCTGGACTGAAAGTTGCGTCAAATACAGGTCATAATGACCGGGCGTTCTATTCGGGTGAACACGACAGCTCAGTTGGTAACGCAAGTGGCATTCAGGAGGTCTTGGGTTCAATCCCCCATGGGCCTCATGTACCTTCCTAGGGCAAGCTTGGCACCCCCCACCTAGAGATATGCTGTTGGTCCCCCCGAGTGGCATTGAGCAGAGGCTGCCGATGTTCATAGGGGGAGGGAACCGGATGGGAGTCACAATGCCTGGCCCATAGAAGAAGCTGGGTCCTGATGCTACGGGCTGACCTCTGGCTGGTATGGCCCGCCTACTGTAGCAGGTATATAGCAGGTGCTGGTGGGAGCACCTCCCTCATGTTCCCTCGTTGGAGGCTTGAGCACGGATGTGCCTGCTACCGGGTTCCCCCTAATACTATGATGACAATAAAAAAGGCCTGAAAGGTTGTCCTGTCCAGATTCGACACTTCATTGAAAATTGGTTGGGGTTAAAAGCATTAGCTTTTCTATATCTATAGTCTTACTATAGTGTACGCCGGGTCTGGCGTAACGGTCCCGCTGTCGAGCGCATCGGTCCAGCACCGCACAGAATGGGGCGGGACCCTCCCGGCCGTGTCACGCAAGAGTTGATCTACCTCGTTGCGAACATACATGGAGTTTCCGCAAGCCGCTCCGACCGAGTGCGCCAGCCATACCTCTCGCGGGCCCCTATGACAGGATAGGGCCTACGCGAGGCACGATTTACCTCCACCTTACAGGAGTTGTGACCTCCCTTCGGTGGGCGTATGCCCACCGAGCTACCAGTCCACAGTACGAAAGTTAATCAGCTGCAATCGCAGAGGGTGACCAACTGAATGCATTTCTCGTTCGTTGTAGCATAGGGGGTACGTGCGGTTTTACACCTCTATCGGACTCGCACACAAACCGGCGCCTGGGGGGCTGATGTCCCAAGCGCGACCCGTTGTCAGTCGACTAGGACGTATCCCACACACCACGTTCTAAAGACATAAAAATTAAAACACGCATGCACACATACACATATACAAAACGACCTGGAACGAACAACGCGACACACTCCTAGTCCCTTCAGTAGCCATCCCATAACTCTCCGATGTGGAAATCGGATAGGCGTCGCACGCGAGACTTAGTATAAAATCGCGCTGACGCAGAGCTTTCTCATATCGACTAGCAATGCATTAATACGCAAGCAGTTGCAATGATGGCGTACTATGTAGTGCCCATAATTGAGCGATCCCTCGTGGATCCGAGTACCGCTTATGACACTCAAATGTCGATCTCGAAGTATCGTGAAGGTCAATCCCTTTACGATATTGCGCGACTGAAGGAACAGTCGTGCGGCCTCCGTGGCACCTCCGACCTTTAGGCTGTGTCCCGGTGACCAGGGCAAATAGGCTATGCGTGGGGAGTGGTCACTGGGATGTCTTGGACAAGGACCTTGAATCCAAGCCCAAGACCAACATCCGATTAAGAAACTTTTTAAGAAGCAAAACTTGTAAAGGGAGGAAGTCCCCTTCCCATTCTTAATCTCGACCCCAACTATACCCTTAATCGTGGGCCCCTTATGCCACGTGACCACCCAAACATAGGTATGTACATATATATTTAGTGAGGATTAAGTATGTGATAATCACTTTTCACAATCACAGTGAGAGTCCTCACAGCCTTATATATGTATATGATCGCAGACCGTCACATCCAATGTCCGAACCACAGAACATACCTACAATCACATCCCTTGCTTTAGTCATGCAAGCCCCAATCTTTGTCGAACCTCCCATAATTAAATACTCAATACCTTTGTTAAATGACCATTCAATAAAAGTATGGTTGAAAACCTTAATAAAACAATAAAAACCACAAGGGTTAAAACCTTTAGGTTGGGTAGTCGGGAATGAATTGAAGTTGATTCGTAAATCGATGAATCGGCAACCGACTTGTTATCAATGATAATAAAAGATGATCCTTGTAGGATCATGCTGAATCTATTTCAGATCCTGAATCAAACGATCAAGAGGACATGTAACACAAGACAGGTCAATCCTCAAGCTAAATCTATAAGTCGGTGAAGAATAATCTCTGTATCACGATCTCACTCAAACATCGATCTTAATTAGCAAAGTCTAAAACTATCCCTAAGCAAATACTAAAGAAAGGGTAGATCCTGACCGGATCTACTCTATATAGAGTGGATCTCCAGAATCGCCACCTGTCAAAATATAACCTATCTCCTTTAAACTAAGAAAATTTCGGCAGCGCTTCCCATAGGGAAAGTGTCTTCTTAGAACTTATATTAGCTCAAATATAAAAAACTTGAAACAAATCAAACTTTGAAAAGTGAGATTTTATTATTATTATTTTTTTTAACTCCCTGAATTAGTAAAAATTTGGGCAGCATCTCCTCTAGAAATACAGACTTCCCAGATTTATACTCAGTCAGGTATGAACCCCGAAGCAAAAACCTGAGTTCAACTAAGACAAAATTTAAATAACTCCTTAAATTTGTAGAAATTTTGGCAACGTTTCCCGTATAGAAAGTAGCTTCCCAAAATTTATACAAAGCTAAGTCAGAAATCTAAAAATAACTTTGACTTCCCGAAGTCCAATATTGTCTAACTACTTGAATTAGTAAAAATTTGGGCAGCACTCCCCTTAGAAAAGGAGACTTTCCAGATTTTTACTAGGCCATATATAAAAATTAAACAGATTGAACTTTAACAAATCAAAATTTAAACTCCTTGGTTACGTAGAAATTTCGGTAGCGTTTCCCGTAAAGAAAGTGACTTGCCAAAATTTATACAAGACCAAGTATAGCAAAAGATTCCAGAAAATGTAGAATTTGACCTAAGTAAAATAAACTTAGCTCAGAGAATGCATGAATTGAAACTAACTCTTATCGCTCTAGCACGTGACGAGCATCTAAAGCAACTATCTATCAAACTGAAACTCAGACTAAGTAGTAGTCTCACTCAGCCACATGCAGGTCAAACCAGAAGGGTAAATACTCTCACCATCCCTAAGTCAACTTGGTCAAATAATAGTTCGTAGTCTTTCAATGATTTATCCCTTTATACCTAGCTTACATAGGGCATAAAGCTAGACCACCCAAACTTATGGAACATGTTTAACTTAGCCATTGAGTATACACAAACACAGGGCACAACAACTTTTCTCTTCTTTGGGCATGTGATTAGGCCACCTTAGTCGCCCTGAACTGTTTAAGTATCCAAGTTTTATATAATTATCTATACTTAGTCTTTTAAGGTAGCATATAACTGAACCGATCATCTTTAACTCGAAATTTAGTCTGCCTCTTCGTACCACTAATTTATTCTTAGTTAATACTCTCTTCAGTTTGTGATAAGTTGTAGTCAGACCACCCACCTATCTGACTAGCCTGTTCAAAGAGAAAATAATAGTAAAGAATAACGAAGTTATAGTCTTTTGGTTTCATTATGTGCGTGGCATTGGACCAAGACTACCCAAACTTATGGAACATGTCTGGTCCTTTGCCTGATTCGTTCCTTTAAGTAAAACAGGAAGGGGTTGAGCCACCCAAACTTATAAAACATGCTCTCAACCCCTCGTTCAGAATCAAAAGAAACCAAGAAAACCCAAAATAAATAAGGCAACCACCCCAACTTATGGGACAGTGCATGGTTCCTAAAAAGTCAATCACAAACAACCCTCGCAAGTCAGAGCAACCAGACCACCCAAACTTATGGAACGTGTCTGGTCCTCCAGGCAATCCAAAGATAAACATAACACTGGGCTTCACCAAACTTATGGAGACTTGTCCAACCTTTAATTGACCCGGTCAAATCAAGCAAAACTGCCTTCCTCCCATCCTTCTCCGAGATGCAATCCCACAATCTGCTTTCAGTCAGACAATAAAACTGAAACTGACATTACGCATGCATTCCTTTACTTAAGTCTGAATTGTTCTGAAAGTCAAACATAAAAGTCAAAGTAGGGATGCAGGCAGTATACTCAGCCAACCATAGCAAGAATTACAGTTAGGGGTTATAATAGAGTTTATAAAAGGAAAACAAAGATTACCTCTCAATTCCCTGCCTCCAGAACTCCTCCTGAGTTTCGGCAGAGCTCCCGCAATTGGTGGGTTGACTCCCCACAGAGTCTTGCTGCGGTTTTACGGGTTGCAATCCCGCATGCCGCCTTGAAGTTCCTCTCATAACAGGATTAGACTTAGATTAAGAAGGGCAGAAGATAAGGGGTTTCTGACTCTCGAGATACAAGAGAGGGACAACTCAACTCCTAGGAGAGGGTCTTGAAATGCATCTGAGAGCCCTGCAATGATAGCCAAAAAAAAAAATGCTCAGCACGCTTGGTCAGCTGAAGTCAACCTTTCAGTCGTTGAATTTCTACGGCTCTCCCACTTCACAGTGACGACTCCCCTCCAACATCTTAGTGCCTTCTATTTACAGCAAGGACCCCTCTCCAAAAATCTCAGCCTTTTCGCTGCTCTTCAAGGTCTAAACTGCATTAGCCATAACTCATGATATGGGTCGTGGGTTCCAAGCACAGTCCCCCTTGCTGTAGTAGTAACGTAACAGCGTAAATTAGCTAGCCATACAGCAAGCGGAGTGTACTCGATCGCTGGCTGAAGTCCTCGCTTAGTCCCGATAAACGTCCATACTGTGGTCGACTCACGCTACTCTGCCTTGGCTTGTCTCCAGCTACCCAACACAACAGACCGAGTAACTTCCCGGTTAGCAGGCAACTTTTCAAGCTTGAGGTCCGCCTGTAGTTGCCTCGCTCGACACACAGGCTGTGCATCGGCCGAGGGATGCGTCTTTGTGAAACAACGATCAATAAAATGTCAGCGAACTCAGCAAACGTGACAACCACGAGGAGTATGAGCAACAACGTCACCACTCAAAACTTTATCGAAATCCTGGATGATGGTCACGACTATGAATGAAACCATAGGTAACAGAAAAGTGTTCGCCCCACCCCTCTGACTTAATTCCTCGTTGCCTCAACCAATAGGCGAAAGGCTCATCAACTAGTTGGTAAGCCTCCCCCGTGGTTGACTTCCCTGATGCACCAACTGAGGTGATGGGCGGCCCCCAGATTAATTGGTAGGGTCTGCAGTCTCCTAGTTCCGCTCCTCGCCACTCCAAACAATGGAATGAATCCGCCGAGGTAAGCACTCCTTCCTAGTTTTTTTCTTCCAAATACACAGCTCATGCACTTGCACTCCCGCTAGGATGCAGTTTGATACATTGCCTTCAGTCACGTACATAGGCGGGCGGGGGAAAACTTATTCTCTCCAAACAAAATCAGACTAACTCCTCCGCCAGAGTAACGAAGGCATGACACATGGACAACGAGCTCAATCACTTCGACACGAAGGAACACAACTTCGAATATGGCTCTGACAACGCTAAAGTGCTACCTCAGTCACAGTAACTACATGAATCCTGAAAATTGAGCCTCACGATCGTACAAGCCACGACTTTCAAGTGAATCGCCGCGATAAGCATCTCTACTTCCCTATTCACAAAAAACGCTAAATGAGGATGAATCTTCCGCTACAGTATGAAATCATACATCGCAACGGTCAGATTCATTGAAAAGGAAACATGGTGTAACTACGGACCAAGGAGTTGTCTGATGCAACCATCGCCGGTGCCCATGTACAAGAGAGTCAGCTGGAGGGAGACTACTTCTCGATAGGATTAAAAAAAAAAAAAAAAAACTTGATGAATTTTCCATTAGAACGACGTCGGATGCGTCCCAGGCAAGTAGGCAACCTTCCCCACGCAGTTCTTTGCACACCGTATTGCCAAAACTAAAGCCTCACTCTTAGATCTGCCTTTGCTATTATAACCACTCTACACCAAAACCCACTCTTCGTATTTCCCCTCACTCATGACTACGCAGGATCCTACAAGACATACGGTCTCCCTCCTCGCCATATTTGCCTCTCCTGACAATCTCCCGCACACCCTTTTTCCACTAACACCCTTCTTACTAATCCTCTGCACAAACTAATTAGAGATTCGAGATCGCCAAACGTCTTCCCTTGGCTAATTCTCATGAGAAAACGGGTGACTTATAAGCTCATCCCTCCACCTCCGCCATCTTTCCCGTCGTTAACTCCTTTTTCTACTTCCTACCTTACTAACTTATCTCGCAAACTAATGACAGATTCAGCTCCGCCAACCTCAGAAACCCTGATCCATGTTCTTTCCTCACTTAATTCTACTAAGAATCGAGTGCACTACCCATCTCTGACTGCCCCCAACCACTTTTCCTCACCATCTCCTTCATTGCACGCATATCGTGTAGAACCGCGCCAGGTTCACTCCTCTCTCGTCCTTTCAATGTCTTGTTCCCACAACGTTAGCCAAAGCGCTGGCTCAAACACCGTAACCGAGGTGCCAACCGGTACTCGGCAGGAAGGTCCCCACGGATGCTGATATCCGCTACTGAGCGACTAGCGGCTTACCTGCCAGATCGATCGCCTTTTGACCCGGAGGGCCTTGAAGTGTACTTCCTATACTCGGTCGTCGTAATTCTGCCTCAATGACGATCAGGAGTGTGCCGAGCCCGTTGCGTGAACCTAGGCGAAGCGGGCCCTGGCGGAGATCTTAGTGGTAACAACCGATGTTCAAGCAGAAGCTTTGAAGCCCGACGTAGGAGAGTGTCCTAAGTGGATGGGCCTATAGCGCGATCCCCAACCAGCGTCCCCCCCCCTACTATCGCGTAGTCCCCTTCTCCACAGGGGTCTCATGGCCAAGCCCTTACTCAACCTTTTATGGCAAGCGACGGGTGGCGGACCGTGTGCATGCAACAATCCTTGCCACCCGTGGCTGCAACCCCACGGGCCCGCTCGAAATGTTATCTGATTCCCTTCCACCTTAGGCTACCGACACTCTCCTAAGGAGAAACGAGGGAAACCATGACCATGGACCCCACGGGCTTTGACCCCCCCCCTTAGTCCAAACTTTAAGATGGGCGGGGCAAAGCAAATTTGTCAACCTCCTGACACGCGAGAACTTATAGGTCAACCAAAGAGGCGCGCGTTTTCAAGGTCCTTGACCGCCATAACGACCTTTAAATCCGACGCAGCGTCTGAGTCAAAAAATGTCGACATATGAATAATAAAAATAAAACAATAATAAAACATCTAAACATTTTTAACTGTCAAAATACGGCGAACGAGGAAAAGGGACTGCTAGTCGGCAAAACCAAAGGGGATAGGCCCGCCAAACCCTCAACCCCTCGGTTTCTTCACACTACTCTGATATCCCCGTGTAGCCGACGCTCGATCTCGATCCCTGAATCTCTCTGATCCTGTTTTGCCGAACCTGAATTTCATTGCGCACCGAGTTTTGTTGAGCCTGGGTCCCATTCTTATTTGTCGACGGGTACTGACGACCATTACATCCCAAATAGAACGAAAAAAAGAAAAAAAGAAGAAGAAAAAAAAAAAAAAAAAAACTTCCTCACATGCCATGAAAGCCATTAGATACATTCTATGAGGTGCTGGTGAGACTGTGCTCTCAGTGAGGGCATCTGTTGTAACCAATAGTACTAGACCCAGGGTTGAGTCTAGTATTGATGGAACTAAATATAAACGACTACCGCGCGACGCGTGGATCCACAAAAGCGTTTTCAAAAACCACCTGTTGTCGACGCCATCCTCCGTACGTACGCAAAAGTCTCAGTCAAGCGCACCAATCAGGAGACAAAATCTTTTTATTCCTAGTTTAAGCAGAAATAAAAATTTGGTCGACGATCACGCCGATTCTTCAATCATTAACCAAAAAAATAAAAGATCACGTGCGCCTCAAATCTGCGCGCCCACACATCCAATCAACGTATCTCTACTCTAATCAATCATCCAGTCAACGTAACTCACAGACGCAGTCGCTTCTCGCGCGATATACTTAGACTTTAAACCTGTCGCTTGCAAAAACCAGGGCGGATACCCTTGTAAGGGTATTCGCACCGATACCGCCAGACCAGGCTTCCAGTCTTGGGAAAAGGCCCAGGAAAATCTGCTACATCCACCTCGCATTTTTTTTCGTGTGCGTTGTCGTGAAATGAGTTTCGGAGAGTTTTCTACCAGCCTCCAACACAGCCGTTGGTCCGATGTGAGTTGTTCATACCCGGGGTTCGCAAAAGGTTCGTTCGATCCTGCTAGTGTGCTCTGCATTCAGTGCATTCTCTCTGCCTTGTTGCTTTTCGCTTCATGCTTTGCTGGTGCGTGTGTGTTTGCAGATCCACAGTTTGTATGCATGTGCGTTGGGGCCTGGTTGCACTTTGCTCCATACGCCAAGTTTGGCGAGTAGGCGCCTAGTTGCACTTACTTGCCAAACTTGGCGAATGAAAAATATGTTAGAATGTTCACCACAACACAAGTTGTGGCGAGCGTTTTCGCTTTCCCCGCCTATGCACGGCGGTTTGAGGGTGGTCCTCGGACCTCTCCACAAAACAACTTTCTGGAGAGTGCAGGGCTTTACGAGTCGAGATCGGGCAGACAATTTTTTTAAACTTTTTTATAGAAGAAATATTGTGGCGAGTAAGTGCAACCAGGCCTCCAATTCGACACGATTCTCATTTTTTTCACTCTGGCAAGTAGTCCAACTCGGCCCTTAGGGCCTCGCCACAACTCCGGAATGAGTTGGCATCCCAAAATGGAAAGAAACAAAAAAAGGAAAAAGACGAGAACTGTACATTTGGCCCAAAAAGACAGCCAGATGCACCAAAAATTGAAAAAGTGAGCCTAGGGGTTCAAAATTGAAGCAAGGACTGCTTGGGGGTAGCTCGGAATGTTGCTGGCCTTGGATCTCAACCAGATCCAAGGCTGAGATGGCACCGAGACATGATAAAATATCTTGGCCTACCCAAAATGGGGTAGAATCAACAAAAATTGAGAATTCTTTCAAGTGAGACTGCCCCTTGGGCATTTGGACTCAAGGGGTAGCATTTGAAAAAGGGAAAGAGGCTTGAGGAGACCCAAGGGGCAGTCCAAGTTGGTACCAACCACTCAGACTGCATGTACTTGGCCAAAATGAGGCTAAGGTGCCCCCAGAAAGGCCTAGTGGTGAAAATTGGTCATGGGGGTACCTCGGTTCACTTGGAGGCACATGGGGAGGCTCATGGGCTGGCCGGTGTGCTGGTTTCATTCTGCATAAGTTGAGGGAGCAGTCCGCCACACTTATATTTACATGAGGAGTGCTCATGTTGCCCAAGTGAGCTCTTGAGAGCACTCTACTTGCTTGGAGTGAGAGGAGGGGAACCGCTGCCAGTTTGGTGGAGAAGAGGTTACCAGTTTGGAGACTTGGAGGAGACTGTACGCTAGTGGGAGCAGCCATTGGAGCTAGTGAGAGTGGTGGTGGCCCAAGGAGGTGGTCCGCCATAGCCCCTAGGATGTGGGAGAGAGAGAGAGAGTTGGAGGTGCCCATTTAATCCTCCTAGAGGTAAGGACTCCATAGCCTTGGTAGTGGGAGCTTGCCATAGCCAGGGGGAGACTAAAAAAGAAGGGAGATAAGGGCTTGAAAAAGAAGAAAGCCATAGCTGGGGCAACACATGTGCAAGGAGGAGGAGGGTTTCATCAAGATTGACCTTCAATACCAAGAGACTAGAGGAGGTGAGTGGGAACAAGAAGGGGATGCTTTTCTTCTTCTTCTTCTTCTTCTTCTTCTTCTTCTTCTTCTTCTTCTTCTTCTTCCTCTTTTTCTCCTTCTCCTTCTCCTTCTTCTTCTCCTTCTTCTTCCTCCTCCCCTACTTGTTTCTCTTCTTCTCTTTCTCCCTCTTCTTATTCTCCTCCTCCTCTAATCTTCTCTTATCTGCTCTCTCCTCACTTCCTTTCTCTAGGGAAGAGATAGGAAGTAGCTCCTCCATTAGGAGTGTCTTTATAGTGGTCATTTCCCTCACTCCCTGGCAAATCGTTACTTTGTGCCATGTGATTTCAAGCTTGAACTCACCTCAAGATCTTCCCCTTTTTTCACTTGGGGGTAAATCGTTACTTTGGTCTTCACTCATGCTAATACTTTGGAGATCCTTGCCTCTTGCATTGTCCAACTCTCCACTTTGTGATGATCCGATTCAAGGTTGGTTACTTCCATGAGTCTCATGCAAGTGTTTGAGCTAGTCTCACTCATATGCATGACTCATCTCTCACATGATGATGCTTTAGTTCAGTCTTGTTGCTTCCTTGAGTCCCTGGCATATGTTGGAGCAAGTCTCACTCACATGCATGACTCATCTCTCACATAATGAAGATTCATTTCAAACTTGTTGCCTCCATGAGTGACAAGCATGTGTTTGAGCAAGTCTCACTCACATGCTTCACCATTTTTTCACTTGGTGATGTGCCGGTTCAGTCCTTGTTGCTTCCAAGGCTCTATGTGCATGTATAGTCTAGTCACACTTGTGCAGTTCACTCTTTCTTCGCTTAGTGATGTGCTGGTTTAGTCCTAGTTGCACTCTGGTCACACACCCAGTGATGTACAAGACAGATTCAGATGTACTGACATAGGCTTCTCTTATTGCGCTGCTCTCTGTTGCAGTGCATCGCATTGCATTGCATCGTACTTCATTTCATTTGCAGATCATCGGGCTCTGAGGATCAAGGATGTGGTATGCATGGATATTGAGAGGGTATAAGGTTTAAAGGGTTCAAAGGCACAAACTTAGTAACAAAGAATATGGGGGCTGCTGAATAAGGCTGAGCTAATAGGTAAGGGGTGCTCCAAGACGGGATGGGTGATACTGGCAACTCCATGGGACAGCGGAGCCCGAGACTGAGAAGTGAAATGGCGACAGCCCCTGGAAACAACAAACAACAATCTCTGTGTTGAAAGATGTATCAATGGGATGCTGGACCCGGTTTCCAAGAGGTGCCATTCCCCACCAATAAATGGAGCAGCCTGACAGGAAAAAAAAAAAGGAAAGGTGCAGCGAAACCAGTGAAGGGCTATCAACACCACGGAGAAAGTTTGGGTAGAGACAAAGACACTAATTCAGGCAGAGATTTTGTGAAAGTGGCAGAAGACAAAACACTCCATGACGGATGATGTGGATCGACAACAAAGAACAATAGAGAAATTTACAAAGATATGGTTGACAGGCGCCAAGGTAGTATAAATAAAGGACTTCCGCATGTGATGGAAGGACTAGCACAACTCAGAAGTGGGCCTGAGAAGACGGAGAATCCAGCAAGGTCCATCACATGCCACATAAGTATCATAGCAAAAGGCTTTTAATCTACAAGTGCAGACAAGTGTGAAGACTGGGTTTGTCCCTTCGCTTATCCCTTTCTTGTGCTTCGAGATAAATATGACAGGTCCTAGTTAGATAGACCTGAGAGGAAAGGTGGAATTAAGGCAAGCTGACAGTCAATCCTCCATACTGTTGGAGTAATCCTCCAAGAAGCGGTTAACGGGGGCCCAAATATTCGCCGTTTTCGTTGGCAATTGCGGTGCAAATTTCATCAAAATTTTTAAAAACAAACGATATGAGACCATAGTGCAAACATCAAAAAAGGAAACACGCTAAAAAGAACAAAAAAAAAACAAAAAAACACTATGAAACCCTAACACAAAGACACTTTCCGAGTCAATTCGTCGAAAATAACACCCCTGGTTAACCACGTGTGCATAATTCCCGAGTATCTTGTTGGCTCTTCCGATTTCTCCCATGTCATTTCTGCCTCAGGTCCCTCCATTCGGGGAGTCTCCTCCTCTGATAGCCACCACCCTATTGTTTTTTTCCAATTGATCTTCATTTATGAAGCCAGCCTGAAAGCTTCCATTGCCTTGACGAATGCTTTTACAGAGGAATGAGATGCCCTTATGAGGACCGTGAGGTTGTCCGCAAACATTATCACTGTTGGGAATTGGATGTGGTGAGGGGTACCGGTATTAAGGTCTTACAGCCTTTGGATCGAGGGGTCTTTATGTAGGAAGGAGGCAATATCTTCCATGACAAATAGGAAAATCGGTGGGGCTAGAAGGTATCCTTGACGGACTGACCAGGGAATCGGATATTGTTCCGAAATAAGTCCATTGACTTGTACAGATCCTAAAGCATCATTGTACAAAATACTGACCCATTACCTAAAGTTAGGTCCCACCCCCATTCGTTTCATGCTCACGTTGAGGAAGGCCCGATTGACTTGGTCGTAGGCGTTCTCAAAATCGAAAAACGGGATAGATGTATTCATCCTCTTCTCTTTTACTTTCCTTGCTGCCTCGTTTAGAGTTAAAACATTGTCTAGTATATATCTACCTGGGATAAAACCAGCTTGATTTATGTGGAAACATTTACCTGTGAGGTCCAGTATTCTGAACGCTAAAGCTTTCGCCAGAATTTGTAGGGGGGGGTAGGTAAGTAGGGAGATTGGCCTATAATTACGAATGTCCTCCTGGTCCCCCTTCTTATATAGTACAGTCACAACGCTGCTACTCAACAATTCTCCCATCCCCCGTTTTTCCCAGCTGTCCGTGTAGAAATGAAGAAGGTCATTGCCCATCACGGGCAAGAACGTTTCGCAGAATTCCTTGGTAAGACCATCGATCCCTAGGGATTTGTCATTTTTCATGCTGTGGACAGCGAATGTTAGTTCCTCTAGGGTCATAGGTTTGTCTAGCATTGCCGCCTGTTCCACTGAGATTGCCTTGTCTAGGTATTGTAGCATTTTGGTTTTCGCCTCTCTTGTGGTTGTAGAGGCGTCTGTCATGCTAGCATTTGTGGCAAGAAAAAAAGAAAAGAAAAAACCCCTTAGCGGCAAGATTGTGGCTGGCTCCTGAATTGTTTTTATCCTTGCTGCAAAACGTGAATGTTGTGCAAGGCCTAGCTAGCCTAGCCTTCACATCAAACCCTCATCTATACTGTTGATAAGCTCATGGTTTGTATTCATTCAGTGTCGATAAGCTAACGGTTTCCCTCTTCAAAAGTTTTGAATTCTGAATACAGCATGCACATGTGGGTGTGCCGCCTGCAGGAAACCTGGACTGCGAGTGGTTACCTAATAGGAGGAAGAGAAGGAGGATCAACACGAAGATGGTTGTGCCACTGACATGCCGTTCCAATGCCTGTCCGGAGCCTGCTAGCATGAAGCAAAAAAGAGGGCGGAGCCTGTTGCTCATGGGGTTCTCCCAGGTGGTTCGATATCCATGCTTTGCTGTTTTCATCATAGCAGTGATGTTATGGCCATCTGGTAGTAGAACTTGTCGGACTTTGATGTGGTTGAATGTGGTAAGGCCATGGACCACCGTTGCTGCACAAGTAATTCCAGGTACAGGAGAAGCGGAACCATTGCCTGATATTCCCAGTCCCGATGGGGTGGGAGATAGTACGCAAACTTTTTTAGAGAGCATCTCTGCGAGAGTGCAGCACATTGCAAAGAAAGCAAGAGAAAACCATGCTCGGAGGTGTGGTAAGCAAATGCATTCAACCCTGATGTGTACCTCTCATCTCCATATCAAGTGGAACTCAATCCTTTTTTCCCTTCTTTCTTTTTCAGCCGCCAGTACTGCGGACCCTATTTTTTTGAACCTAAAACTTTACGCTCCTGAATGAATGTGAACAATTGCCACCGGGCCGGTACATTGAAAGCATGACCTTCACTTACATGGCCGCAAGTTTCTGTAGAAAAAGGTCCTGTTACTGCTGGCTTAAAGGAGCTAGTCCTCAACATTATGGACTACATCGGAATCCATCTAGATGTACATGTGCATTCCATTCCACCCCATGGGCTGGGTATCCCATTCTTTTCTGTTTGCCTGAATTATACATCCTACATCAAATGATGTTTAATCTGCGCACAATGCAGCGTGCAGAGAGCTGGCGTCAAATCAACATAGAACCACTCTTCTTTTTTTTTTTTTTTTTTTTTTTTTAAACACAGCCCGGATGGATGCTAGGCGTACTGGTAAGAGCAGGCACCCCTAGCACCACCCGGGAGGCTCCATCTATTGGTGGGGAGCGGCACCAGCTGGAAAACGGGTCCAGCGTCCCACAAATACAGCATTGCAGCACAACGAGTGTCCGGGCATCTGGCCATGAAGTTGTTGCTCGAGAGCATCTCTCTATCCCCCCGGGCTGCATATCACCCAATCCCTTTGAACAGCTCTCAGTGAGAGGTGGCCAAGTGCCCCCCGGGAACCCGCCCACCCGTTGCTACGAATCTAAATCTAACCTCGCACTGTTGCTGACGGTGGGTCACTATCCCAGGTGACAGCAGCCCCCAATTGCACCGGATTTAACAGTAGTTGAGACGACTTTTGAAATGGATCAGAGAGGTGTCCGTGGACCACAACGTCAACCTCCCGCAATGTCTCAGCCAACGAAACATCGACCAGACTATTGTTGTCATCACCAGAGAGACGACCCCTGATAGCTCTCGAAAGGAAGGGCCTGTCTGGCTTATCTTGGAATGTTGTCCCGGGGCGGGGAAGGCCGTGGCTAGGCATTGTAAAATGCTTCTCTCCCCTCCCAGGGGATCGATGGGGCAGAAAGCCCTGCCCAACCATCACGGGGTGGCCCTGCTTCTGTCTTCCGGGTCTGCTTTTTACGTGTTCACCCGCGCCACTTTCGTCGTCCGCAGTCGCATCAGTTATTGGTCCCTCCTCGCTTGAGGGTGTTCAGAGAGCAGGGAGTGGGACGAGGGGGAGGGACAGGGTATACAGCATCAGGGGCAAAGGAAGGGCGGAGAGCGGGGGGGAGGGAGAGAGGGGGGGAAATGAGCTGTTCGAGTGTGTCGCGCACCTCCGTTTGCGAGCAGGAACCCCTGTAGCACATTACTGTGTTATCAGAACGAAGTTAGGCTGTAAGAAGGGGACTTGGAAGTAGTGAAAGGGTCTCCTTTGCCATAGTGACTCTGAGACCCTCCACTGCTTCCAGAGGATATTAAGGTCAGTGTCCAATTCGGAGAATGATTGGTGTGGATCCTGCCACAGCAAGCAGAAGGCCGACTTCAGTATTTCCCGAATAGCAGGGTCCTTCTCCTCCCTATAGTCCCGAATAAATGTCCTCCACGCGTCCTGCGTGTGGGACCTGATAATGTCCTCCAACACTTGTTGGGCCTGCTGCAGACCGAATTGGTGGTCCGGCCTTTCAAAAGAGCACCTAGCTCTCCAGGCTAACATTAGTATTTGCAGTCTTGTATAAGAGAAGAGATTAGTCGCATAGGGGGACCAGCAGTTCATTAGGTGCTGTTTTTTCACCCAGCAGCAGTAGCCCCAAGTCCCATGGGATATGCTCCCCCGTGAGGAAATGAAAGGCTGCATCCCACCACTGCCAGAGTTGAGTGACCATGGGGCGAGCCAGTAAGCAGTGTTCCAAAGTGGCCCTGGCTGGCGGCGTCGCTCTGCCACAATAGGCGCATAGAGGCGACAGCAGCCCTTTCTGTTCCAGGTCGTTACGGGACACCAGCCAATCGGGAGTGGGCAAGCACCGGTGGCTAATTTGCCACTGCAGGGCTCGCAGATTCGTGGGCATAATCTCGACATACTTGGCCCACGGCAGATCCTCTGTCAACTTCGGGTCTAGGGGAGAGTCGCGTGCCCATCTGTCAGACAACCTTTGGCCAATCTCTGTGGCAGCCCTTGAGGCCCTGTACCCACCTTTGACTGTATAGTCCCATATGCGCATGGGTTTGGGGCCAGGCCATTCCCATTCGGCCGGGTCAAACGGGATCTTAGCCACTGGGGTTGCAGGCTCGAACACAAAGAACCTGTCTTGCGCGTCCCCCACAACACGAACATGCATCAGCCCGGCCCAATTTGTAGTCCTATCGAGGTTATCGTTTCTTACAAGTTTCGAGAATCTGACACCCGGGCTAAGAAGGTCATATGCTTGCAGCGTACAGCGACCATTGTCGTTGTTGCAGACTCTGAAAACAGTAAGCGGACAGGGCAGGTCAACAAATTTGACCGTCCAATCGCCGTGCAGAACCTCCGGGCCGTTTTGGATAGCGAGACGCCACGTGAGGGGGAGAGCCTCCCTTCGCATGGCCTTTCTGTCGCCCACGTTCTTGGCATGCTTAAGCCTGCGTTGCAGTTGCTGGGTTGTTGCCCAATCGTTTGCTCGCGGGTCCCACAAGTCCCCCACTGTATATACAACCCTTCTGGCCCAAGTGAGCCACGGGGAGTTATTTTTGAGACTGGAGGGGTTACCATTTTCATCGAGGACGCGGGGGTTCCCGAATTGGGGCTGCCTCCAAATATCCTGCCATCTATTTGGGGGCTGTTTTTGTTCCGGTCCTCGCCTTCTCCAAAGCTTCAGCATATATGGCCACATAGGGTCTAGGGGGATGTCTGCCCTCACCAGTTGCCTCGGGTCGGTCGCCTGGCGTTGTTGCGAGGGAGAGGGAAGAGTCCACTCAGAATTAGTCAGCCATTGGAAGGGGTGCAGCCTGTTGTCCGTCAACGCTTCTGGTGCCAAGGATTCAATCTGAAGGCAGGCTAATCGGGCCCAGGGGATGTCATTGCCTACCAGCAGTCTGACCACCACTTTGAAGACCAGTGCCTCACTTTCTCTCTCCGGGTCCAGGATTCCCAACCCACCCTTAGATCTTGGCAGCATAAGAACATCCCAACTGACCCTTGAAATACAGCCCTCCGCTCTGGCAGTATTTTTCCAGAGGTACGTAGTCAATGCTTTCCTGATTCTGGCATATTGTTGCCTCTTAAGTGGCCAGACCGCTAATTTGTACCAGATAGCTGCCAGGACAGCGTTGTTTATTGCAAGCGCCCTGCCCACTAATGAAGTGTGGAGCCCCTCCCATCTGGCCAGGCGGCCCACTGCGAGGTTGACCAAAGCATCACCATGGTCTTGCGGGGGACCTAGTGCTGTTAGCCTCACCCCTAATACTCTAATGACATCTTCCTTGCGCGCCCAGGCCACCGCAGGCTCTTGAGGCGGGAGCTCTCCTTGGGGGTGGAGCCACCATCCTTCCGTTTTTGCCCCCCAATTGGCTTTCATGTCCGCCGCCAGCGAGAAGAGTTCTATGATTTGAGAGAGGGCGCGCACACTGTCATCATCCGCTTTGATGAGGACAGTAAGGTCATCGGCGAACAGCGACGTCACCGGGATAAGGTGGTGTGGGAGTTCCGGGATGGGCACCCTGCTGATGTTAGGGTGAGCTCTGATGGCAGAGGCCAGGGCTTCCATGACAACCACGAACAACAGAGGTGCGATGGGGTCGCCCAGCCGCACCGATCTTTGGAGGGGGATTGGTGGTGACAGGTGACCGTTAGGCATGACATTCGTGGTGGCCGTCCTGTGAAAGATTTGAACCCAGTGACAAAAGGCCGGCCCGAAATTCATCCTACCTAAGCACATGTCTAGAAAGTCCCAATCGACGAGGTCGTAGGCCTTCTCAAAATCAATGAAAATGACAGCGGCTTGGACTTTCCGTTGGCGAGCGTACTTGATGGTCTCATTGACCAGCAGGACATTGTCCTGAATATTGCGATTGGGCATGAAGCCCGACTGGTCAGGGTGGATCAACACGTTCATAGAGGGCATCAATCTCCTAGTCAGTGCCTTTGCCACCATTTTGTACGGGACCGGAAGGAGGGTTATAGGTCTATAATTTCTGATGTCCTCCTTGTCGCCCTTTTTGTAAAGGAGAGTGGTGACCCCTTGTCCCATCATACCCCCAAAGGTACCTTCTTTCTGGACCGCCAAGATGTAGTCCATCAGATCATCCTTAAAAAGGTCCCAAAATCGAATCCAGAATTCCTTTGGGAACGAGTCGATACCGGGAGTCTTTTCATCCTCCATGTCTCTCAGCGCCTCCCATATCTCTTGTTGGGTGAGGGGAGCGTCGAGGTCCGTTTTTTGGGAGTCCGTGAGACGGGAGTGTAATGTGGTTAGCAGCTCATCCCTTGCCTGACGAACTCTCTCGCCAGGCTTGTTAGGCGTCTGTGAATAGGTGCCGGTAGTACTGGGCCGCGTAGTCCGTTATGGAGTAAGCGTTGTTCGCTTGCCGAGCCGCGGCATCCAAAGGGTGCCTGAGCACGGGGACAGCATTGGCTCTCGCCCTGGCTCTCACTTTGTTAAAAAAACTCTTTGCCATTGTGCCCTCCGTGTGTGTGTGTTTTATCCTGGGCAATATTCTCCATGCTTGTGTTTGTTGCTCGATATAGGTTTGGAGGTGGTTTCTAGCTTCCTGCAGTCTGTCAAATGTGGCGGCATGTTGTGGATCGTCCACTAGCTGGCCGTCCCAGTCTTCCAGGTCCTTCATCAGCTTTTCAAGAAGAGCCTTGCGATCTCTGGCGTGTTGTAAGGAGAATTTTTGAGCTCTTTCTCTCAACTGCGCCACACCATCGTTAAACCAATGCACTCTGTCCCCTGATATCGGCTTTCGAGTTTGCCAATACTCCCAGAAGGAAGTAACGGTATCCTTAAATTTTAAAAGGGGGCGCAAAGACGTATTCAGTTTGAAGAAGCCAGGGCCCCTCTGGATGTGATTGTGCCAGGATAGGCCGAGTGTGATCATGCGATGGTCAAAGGATCTACACGGGCTGATGGTTGTTATTTCTGCAGTTGTAACCAGGCCGACCAGGTCCTTTGACACCAACGTAAGATCTATGCGAGAGTTAGCCAGGCCTCGTTCACCTCTGGAAGACATGCAAGTATAGGCTCGTTGGGAGGGGTGCAGCAGTCTGTACATATCAACCAGCTCTTGTTCCGCCATGAATTGCATGAGCATAAGTACATCCAGTCCCACATCGATCTGCTGCAGGTCCCCTTGGTGTTGTGTATGGGAGGGGGACCTACGATCCATGGCGGGATCAAGCGCGGTGTTGAAATCCCCTGCTAAGATAAGCGGGGCGTCGACGGGCAGAGTATTCTGGAGAGAGGCCCAAAATTCTACCCTACCTGCCGGGTCGTTCGGCGCATAGACATTGGTCAGGTAAAACTCCTCCTCTTCAAAGGAGACTTTGAGGCAGACCCACCTACCATGCTGCTCATCCCTATCCACGCTAACAAGCTTCCGTCTGGAGGAGGGAGGAAGCTAGATCGCAACGTCTGCAGATGCCCTGTTTCTGGCCGGGGCCGAGTAGGACACATATGGCCATATAGTTTTGCCTTTTGCGTTGTGCGGTGGGGTATCCTGCAGGTGTGTTTCTTGCACACAAACTGTGTCTGGCCATGTCCTCGTTGCCGCGGGTCTGATCATATTGAGGATGGCGTCCTTTTTGTCCGCGGACGCCTGGATGATCCCATTAACGTTAAGGGAGCGAATGTCCAGGTCTGCCTGGGCCAGTTTGGTTGCCCACTGGGGTGGCCTCCTGACTTTAGGGAAAACGAGGGAGGGCGGTGGGCATTGGGGGGGCAATAGATGTTGGGGGGGTGATGGTCGAAGATGCGGTGGAGGGGGGTCGGGCCGGGGTGAAGATTGATGAGGTTGCCCCTGTGGCCGGCCGGCTGGACAATGGGCCCCGTTAGGGAGCAGTCCACTGCTGCTCGCTGCCACACAATTTGGTATAGGCGGGACCATTATTTGTAGTCAGCACCTTGTAGTCACCGGGCCAGGTCATCAAGGCAAGACCTTGATGGGAAGCACAAACGGCGGGTCATCCCACTGGTTGTGCTCCTCGAGGACATTATCTTCCAAGGTCTGCATGAAGAACAAAACTCTACCCGCTGTCCAGGCATAGTTGGTCACAAAACGTGTTGTGGGGAGGTCCATCAGCTGACGGTGGGTAAACCACCTGAAGCTCGTGCCTGTTTTGCTTGTCCCACTTTTGGGATCCAGCAAAAGCAGGACGGGAATAATGCCCTTCGGGAATGTGAGTGTCTGAGGAAGGACCACCCCCAATGTGTCGGATATGCCACTCTCCCTAACCCAGTATTTAAGGCGTTTCAGGATCACGACCGTCGAAGGATTCCCCCTCCAGCCTTCAATCGGCAGATTCATCATCGGCGGTGTAGTCTTTGTCATTTGAGGCTGGCGGGCGGTGTCCACTGGGGGGCCAAGGCGCAGTAGCCACTGGCCCCCCTCCTTCTCCCTCTTGATGGGGAAGATGGCCACCCCCGGGGGCATGGCCACCGGCGAACTATCGTCCTCTTGTAGTCGCACCATATCCCGCATCTTTTTAGGGGGAGCATCGGGTTGCCTATCATCATCAGATTGTGATTGGTTTTCGTCTGTGTCATCGTCATCATGAAGAACCACAGTCTTTCGGCAGCTGGCCCCTGAGGGAGCACTCGGGGGCAGAGATGGCTGACTTTCCAGCAGCCCGACCATGGAGCGGCAGGCGAGGGGACTGGGGGGGGAGACAGCCAGATCCGTTATCAGCGATTGAGGACCGACGTTCTCAGGCTGGTCCTGGATAGTGTGCAGCTTGGGGGGGGACACAGCCAGATCCGTTATCAGCGATTGAGGACCGACGTTCTGAGGTTGGTCCTGGATGGTGCACAGCGTGACGCAGAGTTCATGTACCAATATTTTGGGCCAGGCAAGTCCCTCGTGGAGGAATGCCTCCCCAGTGTCCTCGCGCAGCAGTGGAGAGTCATTGTCCGGGTTCTTTCCAAATCGGGCCCTGATGTAGTTGTCAATTTTGTCAAGAAAACCATTGACCACCAGCACAATCGCGGCCCCGACCTCCATCCAATCTATTGTTGAGACCGTCTTGTACTTGTCGACCGTGGCCAGGACCCTGGGGCTTTACATCAGGACACGTTTGGCCTCCCCCCAGTATCTGTTGTCCAGTTTAACGGCCGGTTTATCGTCGGACATGGTGAAGATCTTGGTGAGGGTCCACTCTGTAAGAAATGCAAGTTTTTGTTGAACCTCTTCATTAGCCACGAGGGGCCGGGCGTGTGCGTCTTCTGATGGTGTCGACTGTGGAGGAACCGGCTCCACCTCCATGTCCACAGGTAGGGGTTGCTGCTGCTCAATGGGCTGTGGCAAATCCGGGGGGGGGGCAGATGTGTCCATGTCCTGAGGTGGTTGCCTGTCGTTGTGCCAGTCCGGATGAGCAACGGCTAAGTGATGCGGCATAGTTAGCGGCTGTTGTTCCCACGGTTTATGCCTTTCCCCCTCTTGCTGCCAGAAAATATGAAGCTGGAGTTGCTGCTGCTGCAGAACTCGTTGCTGTTGACAGCAAAGTTGCTGCTGCCATTGCAAGTGCAGGTGTTGAAGCAGCAGCTGCTGCTGTATCATTCTATCTAGGTGCTGTTGGTGCTGGTACTGCGCGAGCTGCGCTTGAAGCAGCAGGCGGAGGTGCTCCTCACAGTCATTCTGTTGGATGACATGCTGCTGATGCTGTTGCCGGTCCTGCATTTGTGCTTGTGTTTGTGGCATGCTGTCGATATGCCACTGCTGCAGCTGCAAGTAGTCCTGTTGTTGCTGGTTCTGCTGTTGAAGGCAGCACTCCACGTGTGGGATCTGGCTGTCACACGTGTGTTGGTGGTGGAGCTGCTGCTGCTGTCAGGCCAACACCTGGGGGGACTGCTGTTGCTGCCCGGCCGCCGGCAGTCGGTCAGACTTGTCTCCAACAGCGAGTCGCTGTTCCATCGGGTCAACTGGCAGTTGTGGCTCCAAAGGCTGTTGCTGGCCAGTTTGTACGCTTTCGCGGCCGTATTGTTCATTCCCCTCCGCTCGAGAGATGGGCAGGGGACCCGGGCCTGACGGACCTGGCAACCGTTGTCGCTCCCCGGTGAGCAGACAGTCCACGGTCCCTCCTTGAGACACTCGCCCGTCGTCTTCAGGGGGGCGGGGGCGAGTGTGATGCTCGACTTTTTCGGGGGGAGTGAGAAGCAAGAACTTGCGCTCACCGGTAAGCTCTGAGACCACTTCCTTGAGCTTTGTGGTCTGTGGGGCTTTCTCATCGAGACCGAGCATCACATCGTGCACTGGCGGGCGGTCCAGTCCTTCACTGTCATCATCCTCCTGGCACCCCAATTTTATTCCTGGCGTGCCACATGTCTGTGATTGCGATTGCAACTGCGACTGGGACCGGGGCTGCGACTGTGAAAGCCTCAGGCTAATCGAGGCGGGTGGCACCGCAGCCAGGCCCACATCACCTGGCTCCATTTGTAGCTCTCCAGATGTCTGCGTTTGCGGTTGCGACTGAGACCGTGACCGTGACTGCGACGGTGACAGTGTAAGGCTAATCACCGAGCGTGGCTCTGTGGGCGGGCCCCCGTCATTGGACTGCAAGTCATGAGCAGGCTGCATTCGCTGCGACTCAGAGCGGTCTATTGTTGAGTCCTCCGACAGAGAGGGGGGGGAGGCTGCCGACAATTTCATCTTTCCCTTTGATACACCCCGGGGTTGGGAGAATGTTGCACCCTTAATCTTGGTGAGGAGGGAGTTGGCCTTGAGCCACATTCTGTGGGGATCGAGGATTATGGGATTCCTCACCTCCGTTCTGGCAATCTGGACTCCGCATCCTTCAGCCGAGGGCGCGCCTCCCCAGGAAGTGCCTCCCCGTTGCGGCAGGTGGCTCGGTGCGAGTGCGGCCAGTTGCATGCCCCCCTCAGGCTGAACAGATCCATGGTTGGCAATGTCGGCAGGTAATGGTGTCAATGCTCTGTCAGGTTGGTCGCAGGGCGCCCCGGAAGAACCGTTGTGGGAGGGAGGGACGTAGTGCGGTTTGTGAGGTTGTGCTGTCCGCGGCTTCCTTATTTCCCCGGTGCTAGTGGGCACAACCAAGGACGGACCCGGATCAGACCGTGACACTGCGTCCTTATCACCCTGTCGGTCATGTGTCGTCAACCGATCCTGCTGCGGCACAACATCCTGCCCCAGATCGGGTGACCGAGCCACTGCACACCTTTCCGACTGTGTGTCATGTGCCTTCAACAGGTCCTGCTGTACCACACCCGCCTGCCCTTGAAGCGGGGTTATTTGTTCAAACGGCTCGGCGTCAGTGCCCTTCTCTCCCTGTTGCAGTTGGGGAGGGGCTCCTGTACCCGCACAGGAGTCCATGTTGCCACCTTCCCCGAGCCGGGCATGCTGGTGCTCCGTCCGGTCGTCTACAGGTGGACGATCGTCGGGGAGGGGTGAGGGCCCCTTCCTCAGCTTGGGTTTATAGACGAGAGGAGGAGGCGGCTGTGCTGCCCGGGACCCAGGCCGAAGTTTAACTGAAGACGCTGGTAGCTTATTTCTATCAGCTGCACTGTCCTGGGTATGACTTGTCTTGTTCGGTTTCCCCCTAGTCGTTTCAGCACAGCGGGCAATATTCTTCCCGTCATTTCCAGCATCCACCGCCCCCGGAGACAAATTGGCAGTGTGCTTCGAGTCACCAGTTGTTTCGACTCTGGCACCGGAAGGGAAGGCTGTGGGCTGCCCCTTGCCCTGCCATAACCATTTCCCTGCGCTGCCATCGGCACAAGCTCTAAAGAGCCAGCCTTGCAGCTCCCTCTCTTCCGGATACCATTTCTCCTCATCATCCGGATCCGGGATCACGAGGCCCTTAATGCCCTTCTTTTTGTTGTTTCTGGATGTCGGGCAACCATCGTCTGAACAGAGGTGACCCCTTGCCTTGCAAGCGTAACACCAGGGGTCCTGTGTGTGGCTGATGGGGACTGAGAACTCTTTTCCCCCCAAGGAGTACCTCCATTCTTTATTGAGGGGGAAGGGGTAGGACTCGTCCCAGTCAACAGCGACGAGGAGGGTGTCGTCCCTTTTACCCAGGAATTGAGGCAGGTCTGTGATGAAGCCTTTGACACGGGCGGTGTTCTCAAGCTCGGTAAGTATCGCCCCTTGCACACACACAGGGACGAATCGAAATTCAACCCAAAAGTTGGTTCACATCAGGTGCTCTCTTCGTTCGTCCACAGATTGCGGATCGACGGGGGACCAGGGAGACACCCGCACTTGTGTGCCCCTGAGTCGCAGGGTTCGGTTTCTGAGCAAGCGTTGCCTATCTGTTGAGTACAGGGCAACTACGGTGATACAATCCGGGTTGTCCACCTCAATGAGGAAGTGGTCGTGGGCCAATTGTTTGTCTGATTTGATCGTTGCCAGCCTGTCAGAGATCCATTTGACCCTGTCATTGATAACCATTTCCGGCTGCATGGGCTGAAATCGAAAATGGACGGCTCTCTGTATGTAGATTGTGTCCCTTTTGGCTGTGGCCCCCGGCGGGAATACAGAGTGAGGGTAAATGTGGCCACTTGAAATTTCCTTTCAGGCTGGACATACAGTTGCTGGATGAGATGGCTTTTGAGTGGGGCGATGGAATCAAGACAGGCAGATGTATTTAGCATCCGATTGAGCTGGGGCAGATAGCGCTCGCAGGAGCTGGGGGGGCGAATTTTTGGTGCTGGATGAGGCGGCCGGATCGCCCGTGGTTTGCTGCCCATTTCCCACCAGTCTATCCTTCCATGTTCTGTTGTCCTTTTCCTGCCCCGGAGTTGTGTTGCGTTCTCCTTGTTCTCTCTTGTCCGAGGCACCCAAGGGGCGAGATTTGTTTGGGCGGTTCACGACCGGCTCCTTGTTTTTCGGCAATCCACCATCCCCGTCCTGTTGCAGTGCTGCATCCCGGGATCTGTCGACACACACACGTGGGTTGTCCGAGGACCAGGGTGCTTTTGTTTTATCCTTCCCCCTGTCCCGTTGAACGATTGATGGGCCTGCGCTTGCCCCGGACGTCATTGTGAACAACAGCCCCTCCCCTTGCGGTGCGGTGGGAGGCGGGCCAGTGTTATTGACCGCTCCAGTCGGGGCCTTTCTAGTTAGTCAAAGTTTTGTCGCTTGTTGCCACGTCTGACTAATCTATGGACGAAGAGGGGGAAGTGGAGACCAATCGAGTGAGACAAAACACAACTGTTCCTATCTAAGTCATGCCGAGCGGCCCATACGATCGGCAGAAAATGGACATAACCCGAGCATGATACAACGCTTCCTTCAAACAGAAAGGAGGTGAGTCTCAAGTGGAATCTCTAATTAAAGGGGACCCTTGCAACCCTTCTTTCCATCTCTTATTATTTTTATTTTGAAGGTTCCGCACAACCCTTGTCTGATCAGGGCCGAGTGCACCCGTCTTGGCGGAATCCAGGTTGCAGGGCTACAGTAGTTGTGTGCCAACACACCCTCGTTCGAGGATGAAGATGATTACCGCTGTCGTGTGGGGAGCATTTGTCGAGGTCCTGTCTTTATGGATGGCGTTTTGCAGAGGGAGATCAGATGGTGTTATGATGAGTGAGATCAGATGGTGATTATGGACAGGGCTGTGGGGATGTAAAGCAAGGAGGGCGAGGACAGTGATCCGAGTGCATAGTGATCAAGGCAGAAGCGAAATTGATGGAGGTTGACAATAGTGAAGGGCAGGAGGAAGAGGGCGAGAAGATTACGAGGCATGCGGGGGTGAAGGGCAGGAGGAAGAGGGCAAGAAGATTACGAGGCATGCAGGGGTAGGAAAAGCGAGGAGGTCACCGTCCGGCCCGGATTGTCGACGCGCCGTTTCCGTTTAGCCTCTGCGTTCTTCCCACCAGTCTTGGCGCCCCGCAACGTGAGCGCAGCAGACGTCAACGCAGCAGTCCCGACGGCCGTTGTTCAACGCTTGTTGTCATCGCCCTCCATCCATGTCCTCTTCCCCCCGTCAGTTGCTGGTTGGGCGCCGCCATGTGGCACCCCTTATACAACGCAACCCGTGACCCTTTGTTGGTCAGGGCATATCGCCTCGCACGCCGACTCGCCAGCCCTGCAGACGTCAACGCACTCCCGGACGCGCCGCCCGCCAATCTCGCTCGTCGTCCTCACCTCCCTCCCCACGCACCGTCATCATCAACACGCCGGTCCGACGTCACGCCGGCCGCTCCCCATGAGCAATCGCCCGCCGATGGACGCACGCAGTGGTCCAATCTTCTCATGGCTGGTTGTCTTCGTCCCAACGGTGTGACTTCAACTCACCGATCCTTCATCGCGCTGGCGTCAAAGCACCGATCAAGCTCCGCGTGAACAGTGTCACTCTAGCACACACGAGGCCAGGGGCTATCGGCGCTCAAATCTTCCAGGGCAGCCGACCCACTTGACGGCCATCTCCAGAAGCTTGCGCGGATCCTGGCGGACAGGCCCTGCCGCCCACACGTCGCAAAGCGCTAGCGCTCCAGAACCACTCTTAGGGTCATAGGGTTTTAGATTTTGGGCAAGTGACACACACTAACAGCCATCTCGTCAAAATGGACATTTTATTTTTTTTAAGCAAAATTGAAACCTACTTATTTGGCCCAAAAAATATCACCCTTCATCTCCTGAGGGTCCATTTTGACTTAACTGAAGTTCAGGTACATCCAACGGTGACATTTTCAGGGCCAAATAAGTCGGTTTCAAATTTGATCAAAAAATATGTGAGGCGTAAGGGCCCAATGGGCCCCTTTTTCGACCCTGTAAGCAGAACAGTCAGCCGCCCTAAGTGACGGCAGGCCCGACCAAGGCCAGAAGGCCTAATTTTCGGCTACCACGCAACTGGGTGAAATTCAGGCAGTTGCGCAGCGCCAATTGGTTGAAAGCGCCCAGGCCCTGGCTACCTTTATCAAATGCATCTGAGTCAGGCCTTGGGCGAGATACGCAACATGGACCCAACTCAGGCTGCGGGCAGCTGGGCACGGGTAGCTGCCACAGGCCCTGGGCCTGATTCGTTCAGAATGGGGCTCAGCCTCCTGGGCCCTACCGAAAGCTTCTGGGCCGAGCCCCGGTGCAGCCAGGTCGCACGTAGCAGGCAGGCCACTTCCATTTAGGAAAGTGCCTGCCCCCACATTCCTGATTCGGGCATTGGCTGCAAGCTGCGCAAGCGCTGCTGCGCTAATCACTGGCCAGGCCCACGCGCTCACGGGCGAGCAGGGAGAGCAGGCAGCCATAGCCGAGCTAGACTGCATAGCTGGATGGGGTGCATGGTGGTCCTTGGGTGCATGTGGTATCTGTGAGTGGGGGATCGAGGTTGTGAGTGATGCGAGAGACATACCTGGTGCTTGAGGCGAACGGCATTGGCCGAGATCTGCCCGTACTTCGGGGAGCTGTTGACGTCACCAGCGGCATTGTAGATAGGCTAGATAGGATCTGCCATTTGTAGTCTGGGCGCAGAGCGCCAGATAGGATGTCGACATTGGTTCTTTGTTGATGATGATGAGACTATTCCAACATTGTCACTTATGAGCTTTTGCTGTGCTCTTATTTGGTGGAACTCGTGTTGCAATTCTGCTTTTGGTTCGAGGTCACGACTATCTGGTCTCATGTGTACGATGCTGCTTGGTTTCTGAAGTTCACTATCGCTCATTTTCCTTGTAGCTTGGTATCAAAGTTGTGGTACGGTGCGCTAATCTGGCGCTTGTTTTCTGCCTTTGCGGTACATGCATGCGGTCTGCTGGGTGAGCGGACGTACTGGGTGAGCGGACGTAGGGACCGTGTAGTGAGGAGGGCGAAGGCAAGCAGGTGGCGACCTAGGAGGTGAGGGGTATCGCCAGGAAGGCTAAGCGGTGAATATTGGGTGTTCACAGTGTAATGAGAACTAACTGATGTGCGATTGATGCTGAGTTTGAACAGCGGTGTAATGCTGGTTGTGCCGAAGCAGCGATTGGTCATCACAGTCGGCATCAGGTCATTTGGTGAGAATATTTGTGGTTGGGGGCAGCTATTTTGAGGTACGTTGCACCTAACCTTGTCTACCCTCTTCGACACTTTTTACCATGAGGATGTGTGTTCTGTCCTCTCATGTGAGGAGTCGAGTGCGCTCAACCTTGAGAGTCGGCATTGTTCACGTGGAGCATTTGGAAGGAGAGGCGGAGCTATCTGAAGGGCCCTGGACGAAGCACTGGGTCACGGCCACCATGCCAACCCACCGGGAGTAGAGCATGCATGCTTTGCTGCTTTGTCCTTTGTCTGCTTGCTGCGGTATAGATGGGCGATGAGGGCCAGGGCAGCCCTACAGAGGAGACGAGTATCGAACGTCTAAAAATAATCACCGACGGGGTTACCTTCCACTGGCTGTGATCGTCGTCCTGTCTGCGATGTTAAATAATTCCTGAGGACTTCTGAGGCCGTCCTTAAACGCCTCTTGATCAGCCAGGTGGTCGGTGTAAGGCTCGCTGCACGCGAGGATAAAAATAGTGCAGGGCTGGCCAGCTCATCATACACTCGGGCCACAGCCGCCCGTGTGCACACCTTTAGACACGCACGCTGTTTTGGATTGCTCAGGGACGCTGACGTCAAGAGACCATCAAGAGGAATTGAGGGAGGGGTAGATTCCAGGTGATAAGTTCATGTTTAATTCCACTCTGCAAATATCCACACAGACGATTGTACTTTTATTCTGCATTAGTTAGATGGACTGCCATTGACATCTGACAGACAACATTAGGTAGAAATGTGCTTTCTGTTTGTGGACTAGTTAAGTAAAAATAGTTTCGTTTGTAGGAATCTGGACTTACCTGTTGACCCAAATGTTTAGACTCTGAAATAGCCACCAATTATTTATTTATTTATTTTAAATTGGTTTGTGCACTACGCTGCGGTAGGCATCTAGTGCGACCTAGTGCAGAAGCATGTGCAGTTTTGTAGCTTATGAGTGACAGGGATATCACTAGCGAGGATGACAGGATCTTCCGATCAGCAAGGCGCCCGATAGCCCACGTTGCATTAGGACCTGAGGGTGACAGACTTCTGTCCCGACAGCTTAGGGAGAGACAGCAGCAGCAGCGGAGAGCTAGGGCCGCAGAGGCAAGCAGGGCATTCGCAAGCGAGGCCGCTACTTCAACAACCATGGCAATTGCTGCGCAGCAGAGCTCTTAGGCTAGTAGTTCAGGGACTGTAGGGTCAACGGGCGTACAGACCCTGAGTCAGTCCGCTGGCGTCATGGCAAGCCATCTGTTAGTGTTGACCCCCGAGGAGGTGGCCATACGACAAGCAGATGCTCAGGCGGCACAGCTACATAAGGCTTTAGGGGAGATAAAGGCAGAAAAAAAGAGAATGATCAGGAGAAAAGCAAGGATGCAGCGGAGACAAGCGGACATTAGTGAGTTAGAGGAGATGGACCTGACACACATGGATGATGATGTGAAGACCCTGAGGACGGTCTTGCTAGATGTAGTAGAAATGCAGGACCACCAAATGGCTCTCTTACAGGACATCCAGCAGAGCCTAGACGTGCTGGTCAGGCGAGCGCAATCACCACCATCGCCATCTGGGCCCGGTGCCTGGCCCGTGGTACAACCTCCTCCTTTTGTCCCATCGGTGATTGGAGTATCCCCATTTGTAATTTCTCCAGCATCGGTACAGGCCGTTTCCCTAGGAATGCCTTTGGCAGGCGGGTTCTCAGCAGGTCCCAGTGTACAGATTCCTGTACAGTCAGTGTATTCCCAACCTTCGTTGCAGGTTGTCGTAACTGAGCAGCCTGCTGTCTCGCAGCCAGCACAGCCGCAGGGCACACAGCCCCAACAACAGCTAGTGCAGCAACCTGGGTCCCAGGGTCCACAGCCCGGAGTGGTGAAGGTACCGGGACAAACACAATGGGATCCAAAGACGGCCATCGCCTCACCTAAACCCTTTTTAGGGGACAAGAGGGGCGAAGACCTTGACACATGGTTGAGGTCGGTGCCAGTCTACGTTAAGTGTAAGTTTACCTTGCCACACGAGGAAGTGTTTTTGGCTGCCTCCTACTTAGAGGGGAGTGCAGCACGATGGTTAAGTGGGCTCGTTCAACTCCAGGGCTACGGACACGACTTCCGCGCTTGGGCAGTCAACCAGAAACTGGAAGACTTCTTGAAGCTGGTGGAAGAGAGGTGGCATGATCCTCAGGAGGCTCAAAAGGCCCATTGATGCGATCCTGACTTTGAGCAATAGACCGTTCAAGTCAGTAAGAGATGCCACACACGCAGTAGAGCGTCTGATCTGTGTTCCTGGAGTACGCTATGACCCCCAGGTCTTGCTAACCACTTATCTGAGATGTTTTCCTATGCCAATCACGAATCAGTTGGCGGGCGAGGCAAACATCAATGTGCACAACTTTCCCTCATTTAGCAAGAAGGCCCTAGACCTGGAAGCAAAGATAGGGCACAGACATCAACCCACGATGGATGGACGGAAAAAGACACTGCCTCCCAACTGAAAGGCAAAAGTTGTATCATGTTCGTTGACAACGATGGTTCTACCATTGAGTTGGACGACGACTTCCATGAGGGAGTAGGTGCACAGGCGGGCAGCGTAGAGGCTTCAGGAGGTGGAGCAGTCACTGCCTCAGTCCAAAAAGGCAAGGCGACTGTTAGACGCCGCAGAGGCTCCCGGTCTAGAAGTCAAGTAAACCCCAATGCTCCTCCATGGGAGGAAGCGGGTCTCAAAGAGAATGTGTGGAAAGACCGGTACACCAGGCAGGCCTGTATTCCGTGTGGCCAATGTGGCCATAACCAGTTCAAGTGTCGCAATAAGAAGATGACGGAAAAGATTCCGCCTATGATGGGGCAAGCGATGGGATCCTCCGCTTCCACAGGTAGCAATGTGGCCAGCAGTTCTGGCACTGCTCCGGGAAACACGTCGAACCAGTAGGAATAGTAGTTGTTCCTGCTAGGGTCGAGGTGGTGGACACACCCTCACCATCTCGAGAGATGGCCCAAGCTACTGACTCCGTAGTCATCCCGCAAACACATTCAGACTCGTCGATCCTCTGTTCGATGAATGTGTTTGAATCCTTAGAGGAGCTAGAGGAGGAGTGGTGTAGATTAGACCCACTAGCTTCTTGGATGACTATGGCCAAAACCCCTAAGGGTGAGTTGTTCGTCGGCGAGGTAGTCATCGGCGGCCGAAGGCCGGGGCCTATTATGACACTTGTACGATGCAGAACTTCATCAGTCGCACGTGCATTGAAAGGCTGCGCTTAGAGGGGCAAGTGCATCGCCTGAGTCGATCTGTGGAATCGACCTATGCCAACAAACAGCGCATGGTAGTCAACGACTACCTTAAAGACGTTGAGTGTTGTTTCCCGTATGCGGGAGGGGAACTAAGACATCGCGTCTCGTTCCTAGTCAGCAATGATCTCCCAATGGACATCCTGTTGGGTATGTACTATCTTTCGGTGGCATAGCCCCAGTTTGACTGGGATCGAAAAGTGATCAAACACACTTTGCCTGGAGGGGGGACCGCCAGATTACGTAAGTTTACGGCTAGTAGTCTGATCGAGTCCTACTGATGCATGTGTGCGGCCGCGTTCGACAATTATTATAAGCAAAATGTGGAGGAGGGTATGTACTTAGTTTATGTCTCTGCAGCAGGGAGTAGTCGCTCAGTACCCTGATCTATTTGAAGAGCCTAAAGGGGTTGTTGAGAGGGAGGTTGTCCACGCGATAGAGATTATCCCAGGGTCTAGCATTCCAAAGGGTAGGATCTATCGGATGTCTCCAGCGGAGCTTGATGAGCTTCGCTGACAGCTCAAGGAACTCATAGAGAAGCCCCTTACGGATCTCTTGTATTATTCGTGCCAAAGAAGGGGGGAACCTTGAGCATGTGCATTGACTATAGGGGCCTCAATGCCATCACTATCAAGAATAGAGAGCCCCATCGATGACTTACTGGACCGAGTGCAAGGGTGTCGGTACTTCAGTAAGATAGATCTAAAGTCCGGGTACCATCACATTTCAATACGGCTCGAGGATCAACACAAAACTGCTTTTCAGATTAGGTACGGTCTGTACGAGTTTGTGGTGATGCCTTTCGGCCTTTGCAATGCTCCTGGCACCTTTTTTTTTGTTTTTTTAAAGGTTGTGCAGGTTGGAGACGGCTTCAGGGGGGTCCTTATCGCACGGCCATTGAGGGCAGTCCCGCCAGCGAGGTCGGCGCGTCGAGCCTTCCTACACTCTCGGAGCGGGTACTACACTCGCCAAGCGAGACCCACCCTGACGGCCCTGCCTACAATGGTATTGTATGCCCCACCCCCGCCCCACACCCCCTAACACGCACACTCACTGAACCAGCTGAGACTCTCCGAAGACAGCACTCTACCTCACGTAACATGGAAGATGGGAGGGTATCGACTATGGCCAACGCTCCGTGGCTGCATGCAACACATCAGGGCACCCCCGAACTCAGACCACAGTTACCGTCGAGAACACGCCATGAACTGGATTTTTCATGACTACTTGGACAAGTTTGTCATCGTGTACCTCAATGACATACTTATCTTCAGTAGGACTGTCGAGGAGCATGTGGGTCATTTAGAAAAAGTCCTAAGTCTTCTTCGGCAACACCAGTTCAAGATCAACCGGTAGAAATTCGAGTTTGGCCGCAACCGGATCTTGTACTTGGGTCGTGAGATTTCCGCGGACGGATTGAAGCCCGATGACACGAAGGTGGCCAGCATTCGTGACTGGCCGCGTTCTCAGTCTGTGGCTGAGATGAGGTCCTTCTTAGGGATGATCGGCCACTACCGCAATTTTGCCAAGAACTATAGCATAGTGGTCGCCCCTTTGACGGACCTGACATGCCTTGACACCCCACGAGAGTGGACAGACAGGTGTGAGGCTGCTTTCAGACATCTGAAGCATGCCCTCACTCACCATGAGGTCTTGAAACTGCCCGATCCTGACAAGCCGTTTGTTGTGACCACGGATGCCAGCCAATATGGCATTGGTGCCGTACTTGCGCAGCAGGAGGGGAAAAAGTTGAGGCCAGTAGAGTACATGTCCAAAGATGCCCTCTCAAAAGTTGGCCAAGTCCACTTATGAGAAGGAACTCTACGCGATCTACAAAGCGTTGGCTCACTGGAGGCACTACCTCTTGGATCGCTTTTTCTACGTCAGGACTGATCATCGGACCCCAAGGTGGATGAAGACTCAACCGGTACTCTCCGATGCTCTGAAGGGATGGATTGAAGTCATGGAACAATATGACTTTGAGCCACAGTACATCAAGGGGGAGTACAACAAGGTTGTTGATGCGCTGTTGCCTAGGCCAGACTTCCTAGGTGCACTGGTCACTGAATTTGGGCTTGTGGACGATATTACTCGTTCTTTGGTAGAAGCCTATCGCGAGGATCCGTTTATGGCTGAGATCTACATAGCACCGTGTTCGCGTTCGAAGGAGAACGCGAACATGTTCGCCCGAACGTGAACAAGCGCCCAAAACCCTCCGAACGCGAACATAAAAAATATTTAAAAAAAAAAAAAAAAAAGTTCTCAAAAAAGTTCTGAAAAAAATATATGTTATGTAAAATAATAAAACAAGCAACCTTGGCCTTGGAGTCATGTTCAAATTCTCAGCCAATCATGAGTTAAAAATCAAAAAATGAAAACAATTTTTTTTTTATTTTTATTTTTACGAAAAAAAAAATGTTCGCGACCTGTTCGCGCGAACGCGCAAACATGGAGGGGTGCGAACACGTTCGCCGTGCTACCCAGGCTGAGATCATACGCATTGGGTTGTCGAGCCCCGGCCCCGAGGCCCCGACGGGGGTCCCGAAGGCCAGGGGTGGCACCCCTGGCCCCGAAAAAAAAA
>BFEA01000474.1:264330-292605 GCA_003427395.1 Chara braunii
GGGCCAGTGCAGAGCTGCACCCCCTTCTGTATACGAATAGGGCCAGTGCAGAGCTGCACCCCCGTGCTGTATACGAATAGGGCGAGTGCAGAGCTGCACCCCCGTGCTGTATACGAATAGGGCTAGTGCAGAGCTGCACCCCCGTGTTGTATACGAACAGAGCCAGTGCAGAGCTAACCCCCCCTGTTGTACAAGAACAGGGGCGATGCTGAGCCGCGCCCTGCATTGAATCTAAACTGGGGCTGGTCATCACAGACTACCAAGAGTACTAATCTGAGGCAGATTGTAGGAAATCAGTAACGAAGTCGAAAGGAGAAAGGAGACAGTAGACCCTCATGAGATGCAGCAGACACGTGACATACAGAACTCAAAAGGGACTTCAAAACCGATGGATTGACAGTTTGGTTCTTCAATTTAKCAGACTTRAAGAAAAATCATTGTCCGGAGTGTGGYTCATAGCTTCCGTTTMRCAGCAAGTTTCTCCTTAAACAGCTTTAAGCTCTGTTTCGAAYCTCACTCRAGTTCATTTGAGGTYTYAGTTTTAAGATCAGTATCGTTCAAGTTCAATTCCAACTTCTGCTTTGGGTTCAGTTTCAAGACAAGTTTCAGTTCAGATTCAAGTTGGGTCTTGGAATCAATACCAAGCTCAGTCCTTTTGAGTTCAAGTTCAAGCGCAGTTTACTATTTTGAACACAGTTTCGAGTTTCCGCAAACTTTAATTTGTTCTCAATGGGTCAGTCAGTGCACAGCGGACACACTCCGTTCCCATTAAGTGGGGCAGGCAAGATTGATCAGTTTGTATATCTTACATAAGCAACTTTCACTATGAATCTCAGTAAAATGTCAGATCTGTTTTGGATCAGGCCTCAGCAAAATTTGATATTTATTTTCAGGTAAAATTTCAACTAAATCTCATGGCAGTTCTCGCATCAGATTTCGGTGAGATTTCATAGTGGTTTCGGATCGATTCTCAGTTCAGGTTCAGTGAAGTCGGTACAATCTCAGTAAGTTCAGAACACTCTCAGCAAGTTATGACCAGCACCTTGCTGCTGTTACCGGGATTGCCTGCTGTGACTAGCACCCTGGCTTCTACCATCGGGACCTCCCGTTGTGGCCAGCATTATCGCTGCTGTCACCGGAACTGTCCGCCATGACCAGCGTCGTCGCTGCTACCACCGGGACCTCCCGCTGTGACCAGCATTATCACTGCTGACACCGGAAACTGTTCGTTGTGACCAGCTTCGTCGCTGCTACCACCGGGACCTCCCGCTCTGGGCACCACTGCCGCTGCTATCACCGGAACTGTCCGCTGTGACCAGCGTCGTCGCTACTACCACCGGGATCTCCCGTTGTGGCCAGCACTGCCGCTGCTCTCACCGGGACTGCCCGCTGTGACTTAACCACATCTCATAAACATGTAGTCTGCTGAGAGTAAATCCTGATCACTGAGACTGAACTAAGCTTAGTGATTGATTCACCGAGATTGAACTTACTGAAAATGAGACAGAATTGAATTGACTGAAACTGAACTGAGAGCTGAACTGAAGCTTCCCCTGAAAGTCGCGCTCTGATATGAAATCAATGTGTTGAAAACTGAACCGAAATTGCTGAGAATTGAATTGAGGTTACTGAATCCGAAATGAACCCCCTTTTTTTGAAACTCAACCGAGTTCTCTGAATCTCACTTGTTTGGACTTACGGGGAACTCATTTGAATTTGACGAGGTGAAACTGATTTCGGTGAGTCTGATCTGAACTTCCCAAGATAAGACTGAGTTTGCCAAGTCTGGGCTCTCTTGGTGACATCAGTGCTCAGCAAGACTGATCAGATGATAAGTGAGCAGTTTTAGAATCAACAAGTATTTGAGTATGGCACACTCAAGGCAAGTTTTTCTTGAGCACGACAGATATTTTGAGAAGTAGACTCAGGACTTGAGCATGGTCATGAGGTGCAAGCCGCAACAGACCTCCTCTTTAGTACCAGTCAGCATCAAGCAGAACCGCTCAAGGATCAATTGACATCATATTAACCATTGTCTGATATCTGAGCGTGATATCATCTTCAGAGAGAAGCGAGAGAGATGACTATAGTGACAATGGTTCTATGTTTGTCTGTTCGTTTGTGACCTTGATGCGATAAAGAGCTCTCCTCTTCTCTCACATGATCGTCGATCTTGTCTTTGCCTTGAGTCAGTCAGTCCTGCATCGTTTGCGTTGACTTTGCTAAATGATTATGCTTTATGATGGTCTTGTCACAGTTTTCAAAATTAAAAAATTGGCATAATTGATACATGCATGACATTTCAAAACCCCACGATTATTATTTACATTATTCTTTGTTGTTCTGAATCAAAATAAAAGATTCCTTAAACCAAGGACCGGCGAAGACCGCAATTGAAGGGTCTCGCTCGAAGCCGCACACAACAAGAAGGGATTTGCATTATTTAATTTATTTTATTTATTGCAATTACATCCAAAATCCTGCGTGACAGCCTGTTGGCTTTCCGGTCGCCTGAAGCGATCCGACCGGAAAAAAGTGCGACAACGGGTAACTGTCACAAGCCCTGGGCCTGATTCGTTCTAACTGGGGCTCGGCCTCCCGGGCCCTACCGGAAGCTTCTGGGCCGGGGCCCGGTGCAGCCAGGTCGCACGCAGCAGGCAGGCCACTTCCATTTAGGAAAGTGTCTGCCCCCACATTCCTGATTCGGGCACTGGCTGCAAGTTACGTAAGCGCTGATGTGCTAATCGCTGGTCAGGCCCACGCGCTCACGGGCGAGCAGGGAGAGCAGGCAGCCATAGCCGAGCTGGACTGCATAGCTGGATAGGGCGCATGGTGGTCCTTAGGTGCACGTGGCATTTGTGAGTAGGGGATCGAGGTTGTGAGTGATGCCAGAGACATACCTGGTGCTTGAGGCAAACGACATTGGCTGAGAACTGCCCGTACTTCGGGGAGCTGTTGACGTCACCAGCGGCATTGTAGATAGGCTAGATAGGATTTGCCATTTGTAGTCTGGCTGCAGAGTGCCAGATAGAATGTCGACATTGGTTCTTTGTTGATGATGATGAGACTATTCCAACATTGTCACTTATGAACTTTTGTTGTGCTCTTATTTGGAAGAACTCGTGTTCACGACTATCTGGTCTCATGTGTATGATGCTGCTTGGTTTCTGAAGTTCGCTATCGCTCATTTTCCTTGCAAATATAAAATATCCGTTTTTACGAAATCGTTGTTCACTCATCTGAGGTTGTGGAACTTGGCCCTACCTAGGTGGTCTTGGTCTGCAGCAAACTCAGCCAACCATATGGACATTAGCAATGTTCTTGACCAATACCGCAAGTCTATTCTGACATGGTTTGCTAGTTCTGCTTCTTCAGAGTCAATTCTGCAGAATGTCCAATCGCCAATAGGGAGGACATAATCAGACCCTAAGACTCTGATTGAGTTAAGGTCTTTAAAGTTAGATAAGCCAGTTGTTAAAGGAGGTTTGTGGGACCTTTTCTATCATAGGTGCCCCTCTAAGGAAACGTCCCAAGAAAGCAGCAGTTTCGTTGTGGCACAAAGATTGTGTTACATGCCCAGATGGGCGATGTATATAATAACCAAGGATCCGCAATGTGATAAAAAAGATTGAATGGACAATGCTGTGCAGGTGGAATCTCAACTAGCAATGTGCATTCCGATACATACAAAATGGTGTTGAATAGCGTAGGGAAGATTTAGATACAAGACCTGACCTGACCGAGACTGACCTTTATCCCGTTGTACAAGATAGCGAAGCAGAATGCTAGAATAATGATGACTAGCCCAATCAATGTTTCAACGTAAACCAAACATACATCATGCTCTTCACACGGTGTGAAGGAGCGTGGCGTTGTACACAGGAAGGAAGCGCCCGGTCCAGACATACACAAACGAAGAGGAGGGGATCAGACGAAGAGGAGAGGGAGAGATGGGAATGTCGTCAACACCAAGTCTTTGTCACAAGTCCCAAATAATCCCTCGTTGAAATGTCTGTCACTCAGCTCTCTCTCTCTTCTCTTGTAGTCTGCTAATGCAGTGAAGTCAGATGATGAGAGGGTGAGAGGGAGATGGTGGACTGAGAAGAGGAAGAATAAGAACTCTCTCTCTCTCTGTTACGAGCCAGGTATTCCGGTTATAATTGCAGGGGATTTTAAAGCAGCCCCGGATAGATGGATGGATAGGTGGAAGATCCCTTCACCATGTCCGACTTATATAGAAGAGGATGAATTAATGATTTATCAATTATGTGAAGCCTGAAACCTTTATGATACTTATCGAAGAATGTTTCCACAGGAACGCATTTTTACGTGTATTAGGAATTCGGGTTCTTCTCATCAATCCAAATCTATAATAGATTTAATACTAATATCTGAGGATTTTGACCATGCATTAGTAGGTGCAAACATTTTTCCATAAAGTCCGTGGCCAGGTGCAGACCACAAGATGTGTCCAATCTTATTGACATTCAGTAAAAAACCAGACTAAGGAAAGGGGTTTTATAAATTAAACACATCTCTTTTAAAGAGAATAGATTTCAAAAACTACATAAAAGAGGTATGGAAGTTCTGACACTCCACCAAAAATCAACAAGATTCTTATGTGTCTTGGTTCAACAATGGAATGTTTTTTTTAGCCAAAAAATGCAATAAATTCTCCAAAATAATAGCCAAACAAAAATATGAACAGGAGATGGAAATTCAAGAAAAAATACTTCATTACGAACAACAAGATTGCTCAGTGGTACCCCCCAATGTGGAGGAATTTCGTGATCTCAGGAATCAGCTACTGTCTTTTGCCCAGGATAGATGGCAAGGCTTCCTCATTAGGAGCAAATTATCTAAACATCAGGCGGAAGGACAGATGGACTCATCCTTTTTTTCATTAGTACAAACCAGAGGTAGAAGATCAGGTATAGAGGCATTGATAGATCCGGCAAAGGCTCCCCATACGGAACTAGTAACATCGGCAGGGAGTTTAAAGGTGGAGTATTATTTTTTCAAGAAACTTTATTCTTCTACGGTGGATTCCACATGGGCGAAGCAAGAGACTCAAGCATTTCTTGAACCTCTAACACATCAGTTATCTGAAGCACAAAAAAACAATTTGGAGGGACCAATCACCAAAACTGAGATCTGGACTGCACTCACGCAAATGGAAGAAGGTAAGACTCCAGGGGTGGATGGTCTCCCGAAGGAATTTTGGGAAATAATGTGGGAATTTATGGCAGATGACCTTATGGAATATTATAATCAGGTTCAGATTTCAGGATGTATGGGGGAAATAGTCGGTCAAGGTATCCTAACTCTGCTATATAAGAAAGGAGATAAGACCAATGTAAGAAACTATAGACCTATAACTCTATTAACAGTGGTCTACAAGRTGCTAGCYAARGYTATTGCTAACAGACTAATTCCACTAATGACCGACATCATACATYCGTCTCAAACARGATTCATTCATGGAAGGAATATACARGATAAYGTAATCCTTGTTAATGAGATGATTAAGGTATSTAGGCAGAATAAGCAGAACGCGRCATTTATTTTCATTGATTTTGAAAAGACGTATGATCATGTGGATTGACTCTTTTTAGATGCCTGTTTAGCTAAGTTAAATTTTGGACCTATACTGAGACAATGGGTGCAGATTCTTCATTCTAATGCTACAACGCGAATTCAAGTTAATGTTATTTTATCCCCAGAAATACAGTTACAAAGGTCAGTAAGACAGGGGGATCCCCTAGCACCTTTCCTCTTTGTCATTATTATGGAGGCTTTAGAGGCAAATTTAAGGAAAAACCGTAATCTCCAACGACTAAGAATAGCCAATATACCGGAAGAGGCAATTCCTATTTACTCTATGTTTGCGGATGACTTAACCATAATGATGGAAGCCTCTGAAACTAATTTTCAGGAAATCAAAGCATTCATGGACAAATTCTCCAAAATCTCAGATATGATGGTAAATTGGGGAAATAAAACGCAAGGGTGGTGGATCCACTCTCAAGGGGATAGACCTCCTGAACTGCCCAAGATTAAATGGCTACCTCGCGAGGCACCTATAAGAGTATTAGGGGTGATCCTAACAGCTCAAGGAAAACCAAATTCGAATGATTTATGGATTTCCTCGCCAGCATTGGAAAAGATGAAAAAGTGGCAAGATAAGCATACTTCAATTTTTGGTAGAGCATTAGTAATTAACAATGTGGTGTTAGCCTCAATTTGGTATAAATCATTGCTATGGGGGCTGAGCAAGAAATCAACTAAGGAATTACAAAGAAAGTTGATTGCCTTTTTGTGGAGAGGGGATCACGAATTACCACATGTAATTCCTAGGGTCGCCTGGCAGACGTTAATACAACCCAAGGATAAAGGAGGATTGAGGATTATTGATCCTTAAATACAGTGCAATGCTTTGTCCCTACAAATAATAAAAGGATTAATTTTGGCAACAGACCTTCCATGGCAAATACTGGCGGTAGAACAAATACGTAGATTAGCCCCTCAAACCACCAAGGAAGTTCATCCGCTTACCTGGATAGAAGATAGATACTGGACTATTCCTCGGCCACACGCTCAGTCGGCTGCAAAAGGTGAGAGAGGAGCAGCAAAAAGGGATCTATGTCTGGATGGTTTTTAGGCCAATCTTTTAAGAATCTGGAGGGATTTACCTCTTCCAAACAAGTCATCCCCGTGTAGATATAAGGAAGTTTTGCGTCAACCGCTTTTTGGAAACAGAAGGATCACAGATCAAAATGGAAGGGTCTTCATCATCTCTGATTCCCTGTGGTCAATATGGGTCAAGTATGGAATAGTAAGGATTAAAGACCTATGGGATTCAGAGAATAAAAGGTGGAAAATAGTGGAAGAACTCAGAAAAGAAATTAAGTATGCTCACAAGCTCCAAGACAAGCTAGAGGAACTTCTCTCAACAATCCCTTTGGCGTGGATAATCGTTCTAAAAAGAGGCAAAGAGTTTAGAAGAGCATACTGGGTATGCATGAATATACAGGACGATGACTCCAAGTCAATAGGGCAAATTCTGGAAATAAATGAGGATGGGGCTCTGGTGAATGTATTCAAAATTACTAAAAATAACAGGATATCTAACAAGGATCAGGACAAGGTAGTATTCTCTTCTTTCGAAAGATTGTACAAGGTGAGGGTAGTATATGAAAAATTATCCAAGGAATGGTTAGTATTCTTACCACATTGTCTGATCCCAGATCTACCATTGGATCCGGTAGAATGGTCATGGCGTTTCTTTAGAAGTAGTTCATCAATGGGATTGCATTCACTGACAGTCAAGGCATCTTATAGGTTATTAAGGCCAAAGATAAGGATTTCAGATTCAATACAAAACAGATGGCAAAGGCACCTGAATATTAATGAGGAATTATTAAAAACAATTAAGTGGTGTCAAGGTTTCAGGGAAAGGCCGGCCAAGTTTGCATCTCTACAATGGCAGATTGTGCATAGATGTTTGCCTACAAACGACTGGTTAATAGACCACTCCAATCTAGAACAAAAAGGAGTAGCCTTGCCCTGGTGCTCATCCTGTGTACAATCCTTTCCTAGAAGAAGAATCAGAGAAACAATTGAACACATTTTCCTACAATGTCCAGGGACAGTTTTGCTGTGGCGCAGATGGGATTATGTGTGGGAAAGAGTAACAGGCATACAATGGCCATGGGATTGGAGGGCGATTCTTTTAGGATACTGGAAACCGCAGATGCTGGAGTTCCAACAAAACTTTTTTCAGGTTGGAAGGAAAGCGGTGTTGTGGGCTCTATGGCATAAGAGATGTACTTTTGAAATGGAAAAGGTGAAAATAGAAAGCAATGAATTGACGGAACTAATTGTATAATTCGTTCAAACAGAAATTAGGAGTCAATGGGCTAAGTTGAGGATCAAATTTAAAGGGTTCAAACAGAAAAAAGATATTGTGGAAGGAATAAGGAAATTCGAACAGGAATGGTTGGGGGAAAACATAAAGGAGAAGTTGGGGAAGGTGGATTGGCCCGGGAAGGATGGGGATGAAGAAGAGTTCAAGAGGGATTACCARATTTCCTTTCACGAATGGTTTGATATTAGACCAGGAGCCACATTAAGAGCACCAGGTTTTTTCTCAGATCCCTTCCCACCTTCCTCGCTTGCTCTGGTGGATCTGGAATGGTTTGGTGGACAAGCGGAGGGATAGCATGGAGGACATGGTTCCTGAGGAAGGAAGTGGGCGGCTAGGATTATTTGTTTATCTGGCGGTCAGGAGAGGACTGAAGAGGCATACCCACGAGATAGGTACACATCAACAATGTGAGGGGATTTCGAGGAAAAGGGGGTTGATATTTTGGTTGGTCAAATGGATTGGCCTAGCAGGGTATGAAGATCAGGATGGGACGCTGGACCCGGTTTCCAGCACCAGTCTTTTTTTCTCTACGTTGTTGTTCAAGGTACTTGTCAAGATAATTTTTATGTAAGGGACGTTGGACCCGGTTTCCAGCAGATGTAGATCCCCACCAATAGATGGAGCCCCCTGGGGGTGCTAGTGGTGCATGCTCTTATCAGCACCTCTAGCACTATCCGGGTGNTGCCCGGTAAACTGTAGGCAGAGAGAAAGAAGAGGACAACAAACGAGGGGCTGTGATATATATATATAGCCTCCTGATGAGTCGGTGAAACTCCGACGAAACAGTTTGTCACAGCCCCTCGTTTGTTGTCCTTTTCTCTCTCTCTGCCTACGGTTTACCGGGCAGTTCTATTTGTGACGATATATATGTATCGTCACAAACAGAACTGCCCGGTAAACCGTAGGCAGAGAGAGAGAAGAGGTCAACAAACGAGGGGCTATATTTCAGAAATTTGTGTATTCATATACACACATTTGTATGATGAAACAGTTTGTCGCAGCCCCTCGTCTGTTGTTCTATTCTCCCTCTCAGCCTGCGGTTTACCGGGCAACAAACGATACACTGATGTGCTGGGGCCCATTTCAGATAGCTGCAGGTCGTAACCTGTCCTTTCATTCTGTTCATTGTCCAAAGCAGGGAGGGGAGTAAGCAAGGAACACTTCAAACCAGGCRTAGTATATGGAKCGTCGTCGCGCTCGTGCTGTCCRGGGGGGTGGAGGSCGTGTCCGCGGGGATGAGGCACGGGCTGAGGGTSGCGGAAACCAACGCAGACATGGCCTTCTTCGTCTCACAGCTGCGGACGTCCGAGAGCGATGGCCGGAGCCTGCTGCGCTCATCGATCAACTGGTCAACGATCCGGACTGGTTATTTGTGGCCGAGAGGGATGCAGTCATGATGTTGTTGGTGGGGAATGACGGGCGGCSGAATGCGTGGAACCGGTGGAGGGCTTACACGCGCATGGCTCGGATCATGGGCTACGCCCAACGGAATCCATTACCTGATCTGTTTCAGGACGCWGTTCRTCTSCGTTGGCCGAATCCGCCTGATGAGCCTTATACAGGTTTCAAAGGRGATGGAGGAGAGTACGATGATGGAGGTGATGGCGAAGGACGTGAGGGGGGCGGTCAAATGATTTGATGTCCTTCCATGGTGATTGATGTGCCGMACGACTTCYTCGSGTAGTGGCTGTTGTTGCATGCCCTGTGGCCAAACATTGTCCTCTTTTCCCATTTTTTTGCCGTTACGCATGTGCGATCATTGCGTGTGTGCGTGTGGGGGCAACAATTTGCAAGTGTGTGTACTTGATTGAAGTACATTGGTCGCTCGACGCTGCCTGACTGCGCACAGTTTTGCGATCTCTCTCTCTCTCTCTCTCTGACACACACACACACACACACACACACAGTTGAAGTGTATGTCATCTGAGACCAGTCAATTCATTTATGAAAAAAATAAATAAATAAAAAAAATTGCAGTGTTACTTGCAGCATATCTATGGTATACTGATGCTGTTGGACGAGCACAGCACCGAATGCGCAGACCAAAACGGCATCCAGCGATTCCTGACCGTTTTGACAGGCTTTTGCTGACTCATCAGAACGCCCAGCCAACTTCCCTCATCCCCCACCCCCCGAAAGCGCCCACAGACTGGAAACTCGCACGTGGCAACACGAGACAAACGAACAAAGGAATTTTTTTTTTTTGCGCTTCGGTAATGGCAAAAAGGAATCAGTCCGAAAAGTCTGGAATGACGAAAACGAAACTGCTAACACACAACAAACCCTAAGAGAAATTACACACACACAACAACAACAACAACAACAAAAAAAAAAACAACAACAACAACGAGCCAGGTACTAACCTGTGAAGTTGGCGTTGTGCTGGAGGTACCTTGAAGATGAAGCTAGAGCAACGGCGTAAGTACCTCTGGCCTCCGCCCAATCTCTCTCTCTCTCTAGTGCTATCCTAGCTATGGCGCCCAGCGCTAGAGACTACAACTACCTACTGCGCCCAGCGCTGAAGACTAAGGCTAACGCTACTACTACTCCTGCAGCGCTCTCTCCAGAGTGCTGCTGCCGAATCCTGAAGACTACTGCCTCCTGCCTGCCCGTGAAGTGCATGGGAAGTCCCCATGTACTACCTCGGTCTGCCTCCTGACTGCCTGAAGGGCGAGCCAGGCCTAGGAGGCTACTCTTGCCAATGCCGAAGTGTGCCAGGGGTTGGAGCTGCAGCCTCTGCTGAGGCTGTCGTGGGAACAGGCTAAGAATAGCCTGTTCCCGAAACCCTGGTTCGGTGCCTGAGCTTGAGGGTCGGTCGTTCTAATGAACAACCGAAAATGGCTCTTCGTTTCAGGCTAAAAAGGCTAGTGCCATTTTTAGTCTGAAACGACACAAGGTCTGTAGGCCCCTACTTTTCAGGCTTTCGGACTGAACAGACACGGGGCCTGTAGGCCCTGGTTTTTAGGCTTTTAGCCTGAATTTCAGGCTCTCAGCCCGAGGGACGCATGGCCTAGAAAATGGCCCTCGTGTCCAGGCGCAGCATATAACACCCCCCCTCCTTATGAAGTCAAGCCGGGGCGAGGGCGGAGCCGACGATCTGAAGGTGGAACCTGGACGCGGGTGCGACGTGGAGCCGAAAAGACCGGTTTGCCTTGCATCTTGCGTTCGTAGCGTGCGAGAACGTCTGGAGCTTTCACAGGGTTACTATCAATATAGGGGTTGATTATCTGCATGACTTGGATCATATCCCTTTGAACCACTACCACACCATTGGTCCAACCTTGAAGCACCAGACACATATAAATGAGCCCTCTTGGCGTGTGCATGACAAACATTGGTCAGCTAGTAGGATCAATGGGAAACTGATCATAGCCAGAATATAAGTCAATTAAAAAATAAATGTATCGACCAGCAAAGGATTCGGAAAGGAGATCGGCAGTAGGGAGACTACATGCATCACGTACCATTACTGAGTTGAGCTTCTGAAGATTTTGTATTCACCTCAAGCCACCTCCTGGTTTCCAAAAGCAAAACCAATGATCAGCATACGGTTCATCAACAGGTTCAACAACGTTTGAAGCAATCTTCTTATTTATGTATTTCATCACCTCTGCTTCTTCTTTCTGGCCATACTTCATTTGTCTGTCATTCCATGGAATATGATCAACTGTCCAGATTTCTGCCATCTTAATCATACCCACATTCAACCGCCCCCTTTCTTCATCATTAAAGAACAATACACCAGAGAATTTTCGACACACTTTGAAGATATATTTCTTTTTTTTAGGCCAGATAAACTGATATGAACCTATCTTCATTGTGTCAAACCTTTCTTTAGTGACTTTATTCCCCAATTTTGCTGACTCCCTCAGTGCTTTAATAATTTTCCTTTCCTTTTCTAGTGCTTCATCATAATCATTTTCTTTCAAAACAGTCACTGGGTTCTTTGCAACCCCTTAGGCTTGTACTTTCTTTTTGACCCAGTGACTATTTTCCTAACAAAGGATGAGTTGATGCAAATCTTAACTTCATTTTACCGCTTTTAGCAGTCTCAACATTCTTCTTGAATGTCGCGATTTACCCATCTTTATCTTTGAGTTTGCCAAGGACCTTTATCATCTTTGAAATCTGATTAATATCCACAGAGACTTCCTCTTTGACCTTTTGATTGTCTTTCCCTTTTTGTTTCCTAATCCTCTCAATAGATTTTTCCTTTCTGATTGAATTGGTTGATAATTGGTGCTTATGATAGTGAGAAGTACAAACCATAAAGGTTTGTTCTTGGGCAATATCTAGCTCCTGTAGGCCGATTCAGGATGACCCTTCAGGACTGAAGAACTGGATAACTTCCATTCTATGCAAGAATGGAGTGCCCAAGATACAGTCGTGATTCAAATCTGGCACCACGAACCCTAATAGTTTGACAGACATCGTTCCGTAATAGTACAACTTAATATGCTCTTTGATTGTCTGACAATGGTTAAATCGCAAGCTTCAATAGTCCTTTGGGAGAGAAAAATCATTTTCGTCCCAGAGTCTACTAAAACTCGGATCTTCTCTTGGTTGATATAAATAGTCAAAAGTCCACAACCCATGGTTACAAACGTCATCTTACAACCTGGCAAGGACCTGTTGACTTGACTGGGGAAAATTAATCCCAAATAGTTGACCTCTACCTTCTTCTTTTTTATCAACTTTTTAGGTTTCTCCTTTAACTTGGGTACTAAAGTCATTGCCTCTTTAAAGGATAGAGTTACTTATGTTTCCTCCAGCATCTTCGTAACTACATCAGTGATTACAGTTTGATCTTCAAATTCACTCTTGAGAATGAACTTTATTTTCTTCCCTTGTTCATTCTTTCTGGATGAAGGGTTCGGTTTTTTATCATAAAGAATGTCATTTAAAGTCTCTTCGACTTTTTTTTTTTTTTTTTTCCCTCAATCATCTGAGTCGTCAATCTTGCTTGAAATTTTCTCACCTCTCCAGCCACTATGTTGGGCTCCATAACGACTTCTGGTGGTAAATCACCCTCAAAGACATCATGTTGACCGAACAAGCGGACCCATTAGAAGAAGATACTATTAACTGAGAAGAAATCTAGGAAGTATAATTTTCTTCTAATGAAAACTCGCTTGAGGAAGGATCGTTAGTCAGGTCTTCCACTAATGTCAAGGACTGTAGAGGTAACTCAACCATGGTGGAAGGATCATCATATCTCTACACAAATTCTTCAGACAATCCACCAACAAGAAAATAAACATTTACATTAGTTTTTCTCTGCTTCTTCTTCTTCTTCTTTTCTTTGTGTTTACGAGCAAGTAGTCTCATACCTCCTAGATGTCAAGGATCCAGTTTGTTCCGTGAACTGTCATAGACATGACCTATTGCATCCTTATTGGCTACCCTACTCTTCACATCATCTTCCAGAGGCTTACAGTAAGTTGTGGTATGACCCCCTTCACCATAATAGTAGCAGATGAAACTCTTCCTTGGACGGTCATCATACTTCCTTCTCTCTCTGTTCCATTTTTCCACCATTCCCTTTGTTCCTTCTGGATCTGAAAGGTTCTCCTCTTTTCCCATAACCATCATCATCATCATCATCACCATCTTCTTCATCTTCATCTTCACTTTTATTATTTTTCTTCTCTTTCTCATCCACAACATGGTTGGTAGGCATGTAATTGACCATAACCCGTTAAATAATATTTTCAGCACTCAGATTGTTTCCTCTGCTCATACCATTCTCTGTTTCCCAATCTTTAGCCAACGTACTGATTTGATCCAGTGACCACTTCTTGTGTGAAACCGTAGGTAGTGTTCTGACTATTGCAACTATTTTATCCCATCTGAGAGGATAATGTTGAGCTTGGTTGTGAACAGTCTGTTTCTCATTGTCGGTGAAGTTAGTCAGGAAGATATGACATCTCTGAGCGTTGTCCAAATATGGAATTCTTCTAATTGTTCAGATAAATGTCTTGAGAAAAACGTTGAACGTGTCATACGTAGCTATTATGATGTTGAGGAGATCCTTGGCAGTGGTCGGAACGAAGTCTTTCTCAAATTTTATTTTCAATTCTTCCCATGTCGTGGCCCCTTCCATTAACTCTTGGACAACCAACCTCGAGCAAGTGTCACAGTATGACAGAAGGTGCTTAAATCGTTGTTTGTCTGTCCAACCATAACTGAGTCCAAATAATGAATATTCTTCCAAGAAACCATTTACTTGGGGTCCTCTAAAACATGAAATTCTCTCTTCTGGCCTCTTTGCTCTTGCAATATCCAAACCCTCTTTTATCGTGTCAACTCTCTCGACCAACTCCCGTATTGCACCCACCAGAGTCTCCTCATGAGTCCTTGTAGAAGAATTAGGCCTTGATCTAGGCCTCCCTCGTCCAGACATCTTGACCATAAAAATTTATGAAATTCCTTTTTCTTTTCTTTGTCACTCTTGACCTGTTCTCTCTCACTCTCAATCCCTTATTCCTCTTGCAAGGGATACAAACTCGTTCTTCTCTTCTCTTGTTTGCTTTACCCCTTGAGAATCGTGAATATAGAGTGTATGGGCAGTAATAGTCTGAGTAGAGATCAAGGGTAGGGCGATTCTTTTTAGCCTCCCAATATAATCCTGAATCAATAATCTCTCGTCGTCCCTACTCAGTCTTTTGTTATATCCCTTCACAGTACGTCGAATCATAAAGTACCTCGTTAGATCTATAATCTCATAGTCAAATAACATTGCTTATAAATCACTGCCGATTCTTCTGGCAAGAGAGACTCGTTCTCCGGAGGAGTGATAGGATACTCTTTCAACTGTCCCCATTCTCACTATCTTCAACAAGTAGTTGATATCGGTCTGGTCGGTGACAACTCTCAAGGCGGAGTCTCCCATCCGATCAAGAAAGGGTCGTAAGAACTCTAGCTCATCCAAAGTGGAGAGATTTATGTCTGAGATCCGTAGGGTACCTTCCGTTTTGACGACCCTTCCTTCCAACATAACCCCGAACGTCAACTGTTCAATCGAACCAGGCATTATTAACCATCATAGACAATATTAAGAAAGATAGATCTCAGGATGGGTATAGTCAGAGATCTCAAACTTGTGCTCAAAAGTATTGAGGAGTAAGAACTTTATCACTACAATAGAATCACTCTCTCTTGCCTTACCTACTAGGGTAATGCCCTCCAGGAGAGGCACCCAGTCTTTCCTGGCACCAAAGCTATCAGTGGTTGAGAGGCTAGGGAGTCTCTCAAACTGTCTTACTCCCTTTCCCCAAGTTACTTTTATTTGTAGCTTTTCAAGTCACTCTTTCGTCCTTATAAGGCTGATGTAAGGCCCTGTTCGACACCCTAAGTAATCAGCTTCCCTCTCTAGGCATGCTGGAGCGTAAATTTTCATGTCCAAGCTGTCAGTATTCAGGAATTTGACCACCGGAATGTGAAAGATTATATACCCTCTTACAGAAGTCTCATATCTCATAATTATAAAGGGATTATCGAACTCTGACACTTCATAAAGTCTACCTTTCACAACAATTATCCTTGCTCCTGAAAATATTCTCCTTGAACTTTCTTCACCTTTCATACAAAATCTACCATGGCTGGCCAATTGTCCCTCGAAAGGTGAAGCCCTTCAACAGAAGGAGATGGTATCCCAATGAAAGGTCCAGCTTAAGTACTCCAAGAGAAGCTCTCCCCTTTTTGTTCAAGTTTTATTCTTTCGTTGTGTATAATGTTTATTGTTCGTTTTCAGCATCGACCATGTTTACACCCTTCGAGCCTATGTTGTGGCACGTAGGTTCCAACTTCAAACTCATCGAGCTCAGTGAAGTAGCAGGCAAGAACATATAGACTTTCATGTTCCATTCCCATACCTCACTATCTCGTAAGGAAACACGGATCTCCCTGTTATAACATTAAGGGAATTCAACAACTTCTCTGATTCCCCCTTCTCATGTCCTCTTCCAGTTTGAACCACGGTCTCACTTTTGGAGGAACGTACGACCGACTCATTAGTAACTTTAGTTTTCCCCTCTCATATTCAATGCAAACTCAATCACAACAGACCGATTGTTCCTTGACAGACTGATATCAGGCAAAGGAGGAGTTGGGAATCCTTCAAAGGCAGTAAACTGAGTGGATTCAGTGAAGAACTTACTTTTCTTCTCAAGTTTCTCTTTGTCTTTCAACACAACTTCCTCAACAAATTCCCAGCACCTCCCATATACAGCATCAACTCTTTTTTCCTTAGGAACATAAATCCTCACATCGTATGTGTCCAATTCGATGAGGTGACACGTCATAATATAGAATAGCTTTTGTTCCCACCCACATTCAACCATCTCATACTTGACGACTTCGTATGGGAACACTTCTTTGTTACTTAAGACATTCGGTGATTTCAGGAGGCACTCAACTTTCTCTTTACTTGGACCTGATCCTTTACCAAATTCTGATCTTCGCTGCTTGATTTCCTCTGCTGAATTTTTTTTCGTTCTCATGACAGTCTACTCATTTCTCTCATTTCAGTACCACTTTGATAATTGGCAGCCAATTATTTTTATCACGGTAGTTGTCAGGAATAGGAGGGATATAAATTGTCTCATAAGTCACTGGCATTACTCCCCGTTCTTCTTTCTTCTTTCATTTGACTAGATCTGCCTTTTCATCATAAATAAATTGAGCAACAACTTCCCATAACCAGTTAAAGTTTTTACCATCATTGCAGCCTCCCTCCTTAACGTAAGGACGAATATCATAAATATCTCATTCCAAGAAGCAAGTCATCACTATACAGATGGTTGAGCCACGAGAATGATCAACCCAGCAACCCTCATACTGATAGGGGAGTATCCCCTTAAAAGTTAATTTAGAAAGGTTTTTCAATGCATTGTCGACTAACATTGCCTGAATCTGATTTGTTCTCTCCTCTTCCCGTCTCTCACAATGGTCAAGGACTCGTAGTGTATACCAGTGATCAAGCTTGATTCTCTTCAATAAATAATACCAGTCTCCTCTTCCAGTCCAGTGTGGTACCTCACACATGAAGAGATAAGACACAGTTAGCACTGAGATTTCCAAGAGAATCATGACTCAATCAAGATAATAAGGCCAGTCTGAAATTTAAAACATTGTCAACAGTTCTCATGTCCTAATCAAAGCTCAAAGTTGTTGTTGACCAAGGTTCGTTCCGTACACGAAAAATTTTCATGTCCCCGGCAACGACGCCATTTTTGTCGCACTTTTTCCAGTCAAGCCATTTTGGGCGACCAGAAAGTCAACAAGCTGTCACGCAGGATTTTGTTGATGTTTGTAGTAAATAAAGCAAATTCCTTCCTGTTGTGTGCGTCGACTTCTAGCGAGACCCTCCAATTGCGGTCTTCGTCGGTCCCCGGTCTTAGGAATCTTTTATTTTGATTCGGAACAACAAAGATTAGGCAATCAATAATCATAAAAAATTTTGTGTGTCATGCATGTACCAGTTGGTCAAGCTACTGGTACATAAAAAATTTTGTGTGTCATGCATGACCATCAAGCAAAAAACAATACAAATGAAGCAGGGATGACTGATTTAAGCAATAACAAGGATAAATGGGGGAAAAATAAAAACTCATAATAATTTCAGGAAGTACAGGTGAATAGGCATGCCCAACACTCGTCAAGAGTCCTCACTCATTCCTCTGGACCCTCCTCATCCTTCTCACATTTGACAGTACGTCTTTTGTGTCTTGATCTATACCTATGTACCTCCGGCGATTGTGGCCTCTGGATACGGAGCCACCTAAACCTTGCTAGTTCCGAACACTTCCATCCAAGTTCCATGATACAAAAGTAAACCATAACACAAAATTCCTCTCATAATGTAGGGAGATATGGTTGTGAGAAGACCTCTCGTCTGATATGTTTGAACTCTGAAGGCTTGGTTACGGTGTCGAGCTCATCGGCTCCCGCCTTTTTTCGCAAAGGCGAGAGCCCTCCCGGCCATGTCACGCAAGAGATAAACAATACAACCTAGAGACAACTTGGGGACGACTCATAACTAATCCCGTGGGCCGCCAAAACGGTCGCGGTTGCGTTGCCCCTTCGCCGCTCTAGCCGGGTGCGCCAGCTGTACGTCCCACGGTCCTCTACGACAGGATAGGTTCCCGTGGGTTATAAGCTTTCTTCCCTAAGGGGTTGTCAACACCCTTAGGGGTGTATCCCCACCGAGCTATTCACCCACATGCGAAAACTTTTATATGCAATCGCAGAGGTGAGTCAACCGAGGGCGTTTGCTCGCTCTTGGTAGTATAGGCACACGCGATTAAAACGCCTGTTGAACCCGGACGCCGCTCGTCACTTACGATGCTGATCTCCTAAGGATAAAGCATACGTCGGTCGACTAGGGCGGTTTTAATTAGGCGTGAAACCACAACACACCCCTAGTCCCATACATACCATACTCACATACACATACATGTATAACTTATCCAGGCGAAATCACACATGCTTAAAGCAATACATATATACAAATTCATCCTTTCAATCAATTACCTCATCAATCATAGCCACAAATATAATTGGTTTGGTCTAATGGAAAAATCATGCCACTGTGTTTTCCTCCTTGTCGTTGATATGGTCAATACATAGAGTTCTTTTATTGGAGAAGAGTTTTTTCAATCCTTTTAAGCCAAAGCCCATAGTCAGATCCTTCTGAATTCCGGATTAAGGTTACTTTGTAAAATGCAACTTGAGAACTGGTAATACTAGTTTTCTATGTTGATTCCTGTCTGATGAGGAGTATTTATTTACTTTTTCTTTCCTATATATTTACCCCCCAATGCCAAAGCACGATAGTAAAATCATCGTGGTAGTCCGAATACTATCCATCCGGTGGTCCTATCTAAATAAAGTGTTTTTATTTTTGTTTTGAGATTACCTCGTGAAGCCATAATCATATGGCTCCCTTGACGGGATTAGTCTATGCGAGGTGTTTTCTGGAATCTGAGTAAGATTTCCAAAAAACTGCGTCTAACCCTAGTAAATATGTCGTCCACTACGTACCTGGGTCTCCAATATGTCCAATCGCGCAAACTCATCATTGTCGAAAACCAGGGTCGTCGCCCGCCCACCTCGCATAACTCTAATGATTTGAGTACCATAGAAGAAGGTCATTCGCAAGGCTAGTCTCCGTACTATGACTCGAAGAGGCCGACTAAGTCCAAACAAGTGTCTGGTCTCTGTGTCCTGGATCCGAACGACGCCGAAACGTCAGCCGGACGAGGTAATCTTAATGCTCACAATGACTCAAGAGAGACATTGGAGGTCGCTCGCGCGGTGGAAGTACAAAGTATATCCAAAAAATTCATCCGAAGTCCAAGCCGTATTTGCCCGGAAATCCACGCGAGTATTAGAGATGAATCCCTCGCCATTTTGGGGTAAACCGATAAAACCGATCCACTCAGTAGGAGAACCATAAGAAATCTACCACGGTGAGCCAACGACCTCTTACCGCCTGACGTCATGACAACTTAGACGAAGGAAGAAAAGATCACAGAAGAGAAAACCATTCGGACAGATGGGCATAGATAAAGGGGTCATTCGGGAAAGAACGGGTGACCTTGGGAAAAAGTCTATGTCCATTCAGGTCTTTCTTTTCTTTGTGATCGCTTTTTCTTTCGTCGTCTTCTTTCTTTCTCAGTTTGACATATGTATGCAAGTATGGTGATGCGAGAGCAACCATTCATTTGCCGCCTCACGGTCAAACCCACTCTCGTTTCAATAAATCACACCTGCAGTCAGATCAAACGACAAGTCAAAAGAAAACAATGCAGACCCAGACTCATGTCAGACTTACATTCACATGCGCAGACACACATTTTGTCTACCCTTTCAGAGAACATTCAATGACCAAGGTGAAACAAAGTGTGGGTTCACAGGGGCGTGAAAGGGCTTGAGTCAATCTGACTATTGAACTGACCTTGAGTGAAGTTAAACGGCACACCCCAGAACACTGCATAGATTCACGCCCCTAGATGAGAAGGTTGTCGCAGCCAATTGTCAGCAAAGGGATCCACACCACTCCTTTGTGATGACCGCCTGCCACAATACCCTTCTCAACTCACAATCACCTCTCAACAGTCTGGCGGCGTCTTCACGTTACCGCCACCAGCCTCCAATGCTACAACGTCACTGTAGCGTCACACTCACGCCACTTCAAAACGCCCCACTATTTTGGCAGCACCTTCTCTGTGCCAATGCCCCACCTCCACTTAGTGCAAGAATACTAACGCCAACGCCGTTAAAGCCAGTGTCGTCGCCACAAAATTTTTTGGCAGCGCTTCCGCACCACCGCCGTTAAAACCAGAGTTGTTGCCGAAAAAATCGGGCAGAGCTTCTGCACCACCGCCGTTAAAACCAAACTTGTTGCCGCAAAATCCGGCAGCGCTTCCGCACCACCGCTGTTAAAACCAGAGTTGCTGCCGAAAAAATCCGGCAGAGCTTCCGCACCACTGCTATTAAAACCAGAGTTGCTGCCAAAAAAAATCCGGCAGAGCTTCCGCACCACCGCTGTGAAAACCAGAGTTGCTGCTGAAAAAATCCGGCAGAGCTTCCACACCACCGCCGTTATCGCTGTCAACAGCCTTGTCGCCGCTTACCCGCCGCTGTGAAATTTCGGCAGCATTTCCCCACTACAGTGAAAACATGGCAGGCCAAAACTAGTAAAATTTGGGCCCCAGGCCCAAACTTCACTGTGCCGCACTGCCCTAGTCCCGCAGTGTCCCTGGGTCAGTCCTGTGGGACCAGCACCAGCCAGAGGGGAGGGGAACAGAGTGTTCCCTGCCTTGGCTATGGCTGCCCAACTCCTTCCTCTCTCACTCCTATGCAGACCTCCAGTCTCCTCCTCCTTACCTCATGCAGCACCTCAGCAGCTCAGCAGCACTCAAGTGTGCACGTCAGACAATTGACAGCACGAGTCCTTTTGTGTGGCAGCTAGTAGACAGCTGCCAGTTTTATAGTGGTTAAGGAGGGTTGGACGTCACTCCAGCCCCCAGGCAAAATCGCGGGCTCACAGTGAGCCCTTGATCTGGCCAAGATGCGGGGCTAACTGTGGCCGCACCACAGCCACAGCCTTAGTGTGGGGCAGTTTCTTTAACTACCCCATTTTATTTTTTCTTTTCTTTTTCCCAGCTATCTCGGAATCTCACGTGATAGCTGGGCTCCTGCCATTTTCAAAACTGTTTTTCTTTTATTTTTCTGATAAGGGGTTGGAGTGATACAACCCCTTACAGTTTGATGTATTTGGACCCTATTTCCAGGGCAGATACATCAGGGAAAAGGTTGTACTTAGCCTTTTCCTTTCATGACCCCTGAATTCCCAAGCTCCCTAACATCCAGAGGTAGCACCACGTAAGGATAAGTGTCCTCACATAATAAAGAAGAAACAAACAAAAAGAAAAGAAAAAAATCAAAAACTACTCTAACAGCATGCGCCTAGCCATTCTCTCGGCCAGGTTCATGCAGTTGCTTGCAACAACCCCCTCCTTACTTTTGTCTGCCCTCCTCCTCCCAACCCCCATGTTCCCCCCCTCTCTCTCCCACAGTCCCTCTTCCACGTACGTGTCGTGAGCCGCGAGATTTTCAGATCTCGCAACCATGAATACTTGTGCGTTTTCCGAGTGGGCAAGTGTCTCACATAATAAAGAAGAAACAAACAAAAAGAAAATAAAAAATAAAAAACTACTCTAACTGCATGCGCCTAGCCATTCTCTCGGCCAGGTTCATGCAGTTGCTTGCAACAACCCCCTCCTTACTTTTGTCTGCCCTGGACGAGGTAATTTTAATGCTCACAATGACTCGAGAGAGACATTGGAGGTTGCTCGCACGGTGGAAATGCATAGTATATCCAAAAAATTCATCCGAACTCCAAGCCGTATTTGCTCGGAAATCCGCGCGAGTGTTAGGGAAGAATCCCTCGCCATTTTGGAGTAAACCGATAAAACCGATCCACTCTGTAGGAGAACCATCTTGAACCCGTAAAAGTTGTTCCGCTCCTCTGAAATGATCGTTCTCATGTGTATCACGAACCAACAGGTACCTCGGGATTGTCAAATCTCGTCGAGCTCCAGGCATCTGCGTGTTAGAACAAAACTGCATTGGTCACGTTGTAGGGCCAAACCCTGGTAGACTTTCCAGCCTTGGTCGACCCCACTGAGGGTCCCAGTTGGCTCGGCCCGCCCATGCTCATGCTCAGGGCGCGGGCCGTTCGTCCCAGGGTCACCCCCACCTAGTGCTTTGAGATGGATGGGAATGGGCCATTGCGCGAGAGAGCCTTGACATTGGGGATGTAGCTCAGCCCTCACGCTGGGTGGTAGTCTCGCTCGTTGTTCCGCAAACGCTGATTTTTTTGCTGATTCTTGGTTGTGTTCTCAAGCAAATGCTCCTTCCAAACGCAGGCAGTCCAGGGTTGTTTGAGAGTTTTTCTTCTCTTGTGTGCGGGCTAAGCGTCATCATTAGGCCACACACCATTTCCCTAAGCATTGCAATCTTATGGCGTCATCGGGGTGTGACAATGCCGTCTTCCCCCTCGCCTCTACGCACTCCCCGAGTCTCATACATCCCATCCGCTATTATTGGAAACATGCCCCTTAGTCCTTTCGGGGCCTTCGCATACATGCACAAACCTCCTCACAGTCCGATCAACAACAAGCCTCATCCCTTTCTTTCGTTTGCATTCCAAGTCTACACTAATGGTGCATAGCCCCGTTACCCCCTCTTCCCCTTTTCCTTTGTCGTCCGGTCTCTTCCGGCCCTGTCCCGCTCAAGGTATCCCAAACCTTTACTTACCTGCACAGTCCCACAACAAGCAAAGATCGATACAATCCCCCATTAGGGTCAACACATAGCCCTTTCCACATGCCTATCTTTCCCTTTTCCTTGACTTCTCTTTGTTCTCCTTCCTTTGCTCAATCAGTCCATCCTCTTCTCGTAGTCATGCAGTCAAAGAAATGGTTGAGTCAAACTAACCTTATCTCAATCTCTTTAGATGTTCTCCCCTTTCCTTTTTGGCGGCACAAGGGACCGACAGCCCTTCCCTTGCCCTCTTTCTCCACCAAGTGAGGACTGATTTCTTTCACCGTTCGTTCCTTGGCAAGGTAACAAGTGAGTGATGAGGGGTTAGTTATATGCCAAGTGGCGGAAGAGAGGCAGAGGTAAGATAGAGAGAGGGAGATAGAGAGAGACAAAGAGAGAGAGAGAGAGAGAGAGAGAGAGAGAGAGAGAGAGAGAGAGAGAGAGAGAGAGAGAGAGAGAGAGAGAGGTGACTAGTCCTAATCAAATCATCCTTCCGTCATAGCAGCCAAACACCCATCCCATAGTGGTAGCAACCAAATGCCTGTCACCCATCCCATAATGGTAGCAACCAAATGCCGGTCACCCATCCCATAATGGTAGCAGCCAAATGTCGGTCACCCATCCCATAGTAGAAGAGCAACTAATGTGCGAATCAGAATACTACTACATGCACGAACTTGACAAAGTGAAGATAGAACTAGTGAAAACATATTCACATGAGCGACAGAGCAGCCAAGTGTGATACGGAACACTACTACACACATGAACTTGACAAAGTTAAGATTGAACTACTGAAAGCACATGCATGTGAGTGAAAGATCAGCCAAGCGTGAATGGGAACACTACAACACACATAAACTTGACAAAGTGAAGATTAAACTAGTGAAAGCACATGCACATGAGTGAAAGATCAACCAAGTGTGAAACGGAACACTACTACACACATGAACTNGAAGATTAAACTAGTGAAAGCACATGCACATGAGTGAAAGATCAACCAAGTGTGAAACGGAACACTACTACACACATGAACTTGACAAAGTGAAGGTTGAACTAGTGAAAGCACATGCACATGAGTGAAAGATCAACCAAGTGTAAAACGGAACACTACTACACAAATGAGCTCGACAAAGTGAAGATTGAACTAGTGAAAGCACATGCACATGAGTGAAAGATCAACCAAAAACACTACTACACGCATGAACTTGACAAGGTGAAGATTGAACCAGTGAAGCACATGCACATGAGTTGAAAGAACAACCAAGTGTAAACCGGAACACTACTACACACATGAACTTGACAAAGTGAAGATTGAACTAGTGAAAGCACATGCACATGAGCGGAAGAGCAACCAAGTGTGATACGGAACACTTCTACATGTACGAACTTGACAAAATGAAAACTGAACTACTGAACGCACATGCACCTGAGTGAAAGATTAACCAAGTGTGAACCGGAACACTACTATACACATGCACTTGTCAAAGTGAAGATTGAACTAGTGAAAGCACCTGCACATGAGTGAAAGATCAACCAAGTGTGAAATGGAACACTACTACACACATGAACTTGACAAAGTGAAGGTTGAACTAGTGAAAGAACATGCACATGAGTGAAAGATCAACCAAGTGTGAACCGGCACACTACTATACACATGACCTTGACAAGGTGAAGATTGAACTAGTGAAAGCACATCCACATGAGTGAAAGATCAACCAAGTGTGAAACGGAACACTACTACACACATGAACTTGACAAAGTGCAGATTGAACTAGTGAAGCACATGCTCATGAGTGAAAGATCAACCAAGTGTGAAACGAAACACTGCTACACATATGAACTTGACGAAATGAAGATTGAACCAGTGAAGCACATGCACATGAGTTGAAAGAACAACTAAGTGTGAACTGGAACACTACTACACACATGAACTTGACAAAATGAAGATTGAACTAGTGAAAGCACATGCTCATGAGCGGAAGAGCAACCAAGTGTGATATTGAACACTACTACACGCACGAGCTTGACAAAGTGAAAATTGAACTAGTGAAAGCACATGCACCTGAGTGAAAGATCAACCAAGTGTGAACCATAACACTACTACACACAGGCACTTGTCAAAGTGAAGATTCAACTACTGAACGCACATGCACATGAGTGAAAGATCAACCAAGTGTGAAACAGAACACTACTACACACATGAACTTGACAAAGTGAAGGTTGAACTAGTGAAAGCACATGCACATTAATGAAAGATCAACCAAGTGTGAACCAGAACACTACTACACACATGAATGTGACAAGGTGAAAATTGAACTAGTGAAAGCACATGCACATGAGTGAAAGATCAACCACGTGTGAAACGGAATATTACTACACACATGAACTTGACAAAGTGCAGATTGAACTAGTGAAGCACATGCTCATGAGTGAAAGATCAACAAAGTGTGAAACGGAACGCCGCTACACATATGAACTTGATGAAGTGAAGATTGAACCAGTGAAGCACATGCACATGAGTTGAAAGAACAACTAAGTGTGAACCGGAACAATACTACACACATAAACTTGACAAAGTGAAGATAAAACTAGTGAAAGCACTTGCACATGAGTGAAAGATCAACCAAGTGTGAAACGGAACACTACCACACACATGAACTTGACAAAAAAAAGATTGAATTAGTGAAAGCACATGCACATGAGTGAAAGATCAACCAAGTGTGAAACGAAACACTACTACACACATGAACTTGAGAAAGTGGAGATTGAACTAGTGAAGCACATACACATGAGTTGAAAGAATAACTAAATGTGAACCGGAACACTACTACACACTTGAACTTGACAAAGTGAAGATTGAACTAGTGAAAGCACATGCACATGTGTGAAAGATCAACCAAGTGTGAAACGGAACACTACTACACACATGAACTTGACAAAATGAAGATTGAACCAGTGAAAGCACATGCGCATGAGTGAAAGATCAACCGAGTGTGAAACGAAACACTACTACACACATGAACTTGACAAAGTGAAGATTGAACTAGTGAAGCACATGCTCATGAGTGAAAGATCAACCAAGTGTGAAACGGAACGCTACTACACACATGAACTTAACAAAATGAAGGTTGAACTAGTGAAAGCACATGCACATGAGTGAAAGATCAACCAAGTGTGAAACGGAACACGACAACACACATGAACTCGACAAAGTGGAAATTGAACCAGTGAAAGCACATGCACATGAGTGAAAAATCAGCCAAGTGTGAAGCGAAGTACTACCTCATGTATGAACTTGACAAGGTGAAGATTGAACTAGTGACGCACATGCAAATGAGTTGAAAGAACAACCAAGTGTAAACCAGAATACTACTACACACATGAACTTGACAAAGTGAAGATTGAACTAGTGAAGCACATGCTTATGAGTGAAAGATCAACCAAGTGTGAAACGGAACCCTACTACACACATGAACTTGACAAACTGAAGATTGAACTAGTGAAGCACATGCACATAAGTTGAAATAACATTTAAGTGTGAACCAGAACACTACTACACACATGAACTTGACAAAGTGAAGATTGAACTAGTGAAAACACATGCACATGAGTGAAAGATCAACCAAGTGTGAAACGGAACACTACTATACACATGAACTTGACAAAATGAAGATTGGACTAGTAAAAGCACATGCGCATGAGTGAAAGATCAACCAAGTGTGAAACGAAACACTACTACACACATAAACATGACAAAGTGAATATTGAACCAGTGAAGCACATGCACATGAGTGAAAGAGCAAGCAAGTGTGAAACAAAATACTACTACACTCATGAACTTGACAAAGTGAAGATTGAACTAGTGAAGCACATGCACATGAGTTGAAAAAACAACTAAGTGTGAAATGGAATACTACCACACACATTAACTTGACAAAGTGAAGATTGAACTAGTGAAAGCACATGCGCATGAGTGAAAGAACAACCAAGTGTGAAACGAAGCACTACTAACTACTATGTGAGTGAAAGCATGACTAGACTAGATCAAAACACAAGATTGAAGCATGACAAGCAATCAAGAATGAATCGGGGCATCACCCACTACTATGTGAGTGAGAAGCATGAGCTAGAATAGACCAAAACACAAGATTGAAGCATGAGATCAACAAGGTCGAATCGGAACATCACCTACTACGATGTGAGTGCAAAGCATGAGCTAGACTAGATTAAAACACAAGATTGAAGCATGAGATCAACCAAGGAAGAATCAGGACATCACCAACTACTATGTAAATGAAAAGCATGAGCTAGACTAGATCAAAACACAAGATTGAAGCATGAGATTAACCAAGGAAGAATCGGGATATCACCAACTACTATATGAATGAAAAGCATAAGCTAGACTAGATCAAAACACAAGATTGAAGCATGAGATCAAACAAGGAAGAATCAGGACATCACCTACTACTGTGTGAGGGAAAAGCATGAGATAGACTGGGTCAAAACACAAGATTAAAGCATGAGATCAACCAAGGAAGAATTGGAACATCATCTACTACTATGTGAATGAAAAGCATGAGCTAGACTAGATCAGAACACAAGATTGCAGCATGAGATCCACCAAGGAAGAATCGGAAGATCATCTACTACTATGTGAGTAAAAAGCATGAGCTAGACTAGATCAAAACACAAGATTGAAGCATGAGATCAAACAAGGAAGAATCGGGACATCACCTACTACTGTGTGAGGGAAAAGCATGAGCTAGACTGGGTCAAAACACAAGATTAAAGCATGAGATCAACCAAGGAAGAATCGGAACATCATCTACGACCATGTGAATGAAAAGCATGAGCTAGACTAGATCAAAACACAAGATTGCAGCATGAGATCCACCAAGGAAGAATCGGAAGATCATCTACTACTATGTGAGTAAAAAACATGAGCTAGACTAAATCAAAACACAAGATTGAAGCATGAGATAATCCAAGGAAGAATCGGGACATCACCAACTACTATATGAGTGAAAAACATGAGCTAGACTAGATCAAAACACAAGATTGAAGCATGAGATCAACCATGGAAGAATCAGGACATCACGAACTACTATATGAATGAACAGCATGAGCTAGACTAGATCAAAACACAAGATTGAAGTATGAGATCAAACAAGGAAGAATCGGAACATCACCTACTACTATGTGAGTGAAAAGCATGAGCTAGACTAGATCAAAACACAAAATTGAAGCATGAGATCCACCAAGGAAGAATCGGAACATCATTTACTACTATGCTATGAAACACCCTCGGCGGCCATCCGCGGCCGAATCCGCGGATGCGGCCAGTCCGCGGACCCCGCCGACGCGTCCGCGCGGCTTTGAAGCCACGTGGCGGCCGCGCGGGAGCGACTTTAAAAAAATGGGAGACGCCACGTGGCGGCGCAGCCCCGGCCCCACCCCCCCCCACAAAAAAAAAACGAAAAAGATCTACTTTTGGATGAGGGGGTATGGGCGAAATC
>BFEA01000474.1:295923-305678 GCA_003427395.1 Chara braunii
GCTCCATTTTGCCTCCGTTAGTCCCAATTTTGAGCCTCCTTTGCTCCGATTTTCTTTGGACGGCCTTTTTCCCATGTTGAGCCCCTTGGGGCTTTATTTTCCCATGCCTAGTTAGTCCGGGATATCTCGGACTGCTGGGCAGCCCTCCCAATACCATTATTCCACTTTCTTTTCTCTCACGACTCTCCCACTTGTCCCCACTAGTGCTTACACTGATGGTGCTTATATTTTCCACCGTCTAGATCCTCGATCTCGACGGTGCCACTTGCTTGCTTGTCCATTCCTTATGTTGGCTCATGGTTACCTTGGGACAACTCGAGCCCCCGCCACTTTCCCGTACTAATTCTATTTTTTTGTCCCGCCGACGCGTGTCCCGTTTTTTTACTATTATTATTTGGGCTTACTTAGTCCCCGACAACATCCCTGATGGTGTCCCATTTTTATTATGGGATCTCCTTGCTCTTGGTGGTTCCAATATCCCTTCCTTAGGTGCCACATGTGTGCCGATATTTCTTGGCCGCGAGATCTCATCTCACAGTTGCCACTTACCGTCTTTACTTGACCCATGTCGAAATCACTTCTTTCTAGCCTTTTAGGCTTGCCGTGACCCATTTTTCCCTTGGCCTCGGCATCCTTATGTACTCCGTTATTTCTCGGACTGCAATTATGGCCATTTCCCTAGTCCCACAACCCCACAACTTGCCCCATACTAAAAGAGAATGAAGCATTTAGTTCCCAAGTGTGCCCGGACTCAATATTGGTTCAGGATGCACCTAAACGTGTGTTTTCCCTTCCCCATGCAGTCCGTTGCAACTCGAACTGCAATACGGGTCAATTTCCTAACCCTAATGCCCCACAACTAGCCCTCAGTTGAAAGAAAAAGAAATTGCCAACGTCCAAGTGCATCCAGACTCAATTTTGGCTCCGGATGCACCTAAAACATGTGTTTCTTCCTCCCCATGTAATCCGTTGTATTTCGGTTGCATGGGGCCTTGATTTTTCTTGATTTTCTCTACAAAATCAAGAGAAATTCAAGGTCCTTTGCAACCGCCATATTCCATAATGTATCAGGTCATTGATGCATCCCCCCAAGTGGTCGTTTTTGACCGTTAAGGTTTTTTTTTTTTTTCTTTTTTTTTCTTTTCTTTTCTTTTTCCTCATTTCTTGGACAGTAGGGACCTGCCAGTCCCTACTTGTGGCAGTCCCTACTGACGGCCAACTCACTCACTCCCTATCACTTTTTTTGTCTTATTCTCCCACATTTTCTTTTTCTTTTCTTTCTTTTTCTAGCATGCCAAGTGTCAAGTGGCCGTTAAGGCCCTTTTCTAGGTCGTTCCTCTTAGTTTTGGTCCTTCCTATGCCCATGGTGCAGTCTGTTACATCTCGGACTGCAATAATGGATCCCTCATGGCCATGAGAGCTTCCTTTTTCCTTTATTTTTCTCCCACAGTAGCCCCTCCAACTCCGATTTTCTCCTGGAGGCCTATTTTTCACATGGAGTCTCTTTTGACTTCATTTTTTTGAGGGAGGCTGGTCCGATATTTTTCGTATTGCTCCCACGCCTCCCACTCCACGTTTCTTTACTTTTCTCTTTTCTTTTTGGGCTCCCCGTTTGCTACCACTAGTGCTTGCATTAGTGGTGCTAATATTTTTGACCGTCAAGATCCCGATTTTGACGGTGCATCTTCTTTTAATTGTTTTCCCCTTGTGCCGTTTCGCTATTTTCTCTTGAGGCCTTCCCATGTCCCCGCCACTTGTCCCGCCGGTGATCCCGACACTTTGTCCCGCCGGTGATCCTCGATACTTTGTCCCGCCGGCGGTCCCCGACACTTTGTCCCGCCAGTGGTCCCCGACATATTTTGTTTCGGATACCATTATTTTTACTTAGTTCCACGTGGCCCCTGGTGCCTTTCCGCAAGGTGTCCCACGTTCTTTGGGCGTCTATCGCCCCACGGCGACCCCTTTCCCTTGTTTTTATCGGGCCTCGCGCGCGCCGGTTTCTCCGGCCGCGGACCTCCAATCCGTGGCTCCCGCTAATTGCCATGGGCGGCCCCCACGTTGGGCCCTTATTTTCTAGCACCCCATGGTCACCAGTGTCGTCTACCTCCCAACTACCCTGTTCTTTCGTCGTTTACCGAGCCGCATTTTGTGAGTTGACGGCCCCTTGACCTTATTCAAGCTGAATTCTGGTGGCCCTCTTGGCCTCGTGCTATGCCCCTATGTGCCCATGTCCTTGCGGTTACTTGCTTGTCGTCGCTGGTTCTTTCCCCTTGTGGTTCTCATCCCAGGGCATCATTCCTTTCGCCGACCTAGTCCTTTGTCTTTTTTCTCTCTTGCCTCCTTACTCCAAATTTCTCTATCGTGCACAATTTGGCTATATAAAGACTCTCGAGTGATGGGATGTTATTCGGGACCCACCCGTCCCGACACATTCCCCCCACTCATTCGCGATGTCCTCATGGCGCACCAATCTTCTGTTAGTAGAGGTTTGAAGTGATTGATGGGAGAGAAGGACGGGATGTCATGGGAGGTTAGTTTGCCAGGGTCTATTTCATTTTTTCTTGTTCCTTTCTCGGGTTTCTTCTAGTCTCCGCTCCTTGGAGCGGGGAGGGGTGTGTAGGGTCAAACTTTCTTTGTCCTTCAGGCTTCTCCTGTCTCATTCATCACCTTCAGAGCATCAAGCCTCTTTTCGTCTCATTCATCACTCTTAGAGCATCAGACCCCTTTCCGTCTCATTCATCACTCTTAGAACATCAGACCCCTTTCCGTCTCGTTCATCACTCTTAGATCATCAGACCCCTTTCGTTTCGTTCCTCACTCTTAGAACATCAGACTTTCTTCCAACTTCCCTCCTCTCATTCATCACCCAAAATACATCAAGTCTTTTCTCAGCTTTCCTTTTCTCATTCATCACCCGAAGACTCCGAAGTTCATCAAGCCTTTTCTCGACTTTCCTCTTCTCATTCATCACCCGAAGTATATCAAGCCTTTTCTCAACTTCCTCCTCTTGCTGCCCCTGCTTCTCCCCCGAGCCTTGTCATCCCAAACGCCCTTTGGCTGATCCTCCTTCCATCCCGTGCCAACCAAGTCCCTTTTCCGGCTTCTGTCACCCGTAGTGTCTCTTTAAGTCGGTTCTTCGACCCGTGCGACCCACGCCTCCTGCCGTCCTTTCCTCAATCCCATGCTCAGTCAAATTCACATGTACTTCTTCCCGGTCATTCTGCCCGGCTTTTCTCTAGTTCTGCCTATTTCACATGCATGTCTCCCTCATTCGACCTTTCTTGCACCCAAGCTCAATCAATTTTATATGCATGTCACCCAATCCATTTCGTATGCATCTTTCTTCTGGAATATTTTTATTCTGAAATACGTTTTTTTTAGAACGGTACGGGAATCCCTCTTGCAGTGATCATTCTCCAACTGCGCATACTCTCATCTGTGTAATTCCGAATTTTTTTTTGTACTTCATTTTCAGAATTCTTTTATCAGAAAATCATTTGCGATCTGAAAGTTCGAAATTTTTTTCTCATTGATAATTTCGCACTTCAAGGGAATTGGGGGGCCTACTGAACTTGCAAACGAGTATTTTTTTTCTTTTCTCTCAAATTTTTTGCAAATCTCAAATCTTTTTTTGATTAATGGCTCCTTATCTGGGCGATTTATCCCATCCCACCCCTCCCCACCTATGTTGTTGCCCCTTCTGGTCTTCCCTATCTGCCTCCAGGTACCCCCAGCGGCGGCATTGGTGAGTTGCCATGTCAGCAGGCCACGACAGCAGTGCCATGTCAACAACCAGTCACCGCAACAACAGGTCACGTCAGTGCATGGTGCTCACCCGCTCAAAGATAAGCGGCATGGAGCAGCAGCCAGCCGAGACTACCGAGACTTATGAGGGGTGCATGTTGAACATGGTAGCAGAATTCAAGCAACAGGCAACTGCGGCAACATCCGCACGTAAGAAGGAACAACGTCGCCTCGCTGAACAGCAGCGAGAGGCGGACGCTGAGGCAGCAAGGAAGACCGCAAACGAACGCCATCGACTACGCCGAGACAAACTCCTCGAATGTGAGGGGGATATCGAGGTGATCGCCGGCGAATGGGCAGTGGCTGCTGAAGAGGAGGGTGCCCCCTCTGCTGTGCGTGGCCTTGCCACCACAATCGAACATGTGAGCGACTTGGTTGCCACCTGTGCAGCACAGCAAGATGACATCCTCTGCGTGGACACCCTGGTCCGGACGCAGATTCAAATTATTGACGAACTGCTTGACAGGGTACCCCGGCTGGAACGGCAACTTGCAACAACCACCCCTGCCGGACACTCCAACTTGACGGACCGCGTCAACGTCTTGGAAATCGACGTCGGGACTGTCAAGGACGGCGCTCTAACGACAAATCAGCGGATTGACCAGCAGATTTGCGCCGCCGCAGTCAGTCCGACTGTGACTAATCGCGAGAGCATCCCGAAGTTTGACGGCCTCCCGATCTTCTGCGGTGCAACAGCATGGCATAAGCGGTTCCAAGTGGAGCCACCCGAGCTTCAGGCAGCCGAGAAACTTCAACGGTTCTATCAGAACGACCTACCAAGCACGGACTAGATCACCGAGTACCAACGCTTGGCATCCACGCCCAACTTGCCGTCGACATTTGTCGCTATCAAGCACTTCTTCATCAGGAGGAGCTGCCCGACGTTGCCGAACGCCTTGACACAAGTTGCAGAGACGCTCACCACAAGTGAGCAACTTTTTGATAAAGCCTCACAGATCATCGTGACGAACATCGAAGCCAAGAATTTGGGCCATTCGTCTGCTGCAGGCCAGGGCAGAAGACAGCATCGACCGAAAGTGGTCGTGGTCGCAGCAACTACAACGACGGACCCTTCAAACGAGGCTGCCTCTTTTGAGGAAGGAGACAGATTGGCAGCCGCCCGGGATGGTGGCCGCCCCGCCAGAGGGCGAGGACGTGGCAAACCGAAGACACACACCAATTCAGCCCCCGGGGGCGGACCAGCGGCTCAAGAGCCTTGGACACATCACGGTATCTCGGAAGGCGTGTACCGCATCCGTACTAAGTACCGATAGTGCTTATGGTGCAACAGCGCGGTGCATGACACCGCAACGTGCCCCACGCCAGTCCAAGGCAAATTCCCTTCGGGAAAGTGAGCACCGCAGAGAGTGATGCGGCTGCACTCTCAACGCCTTCGGAAGCGGTTGCTTTGCGAGCGACCTCTCTTCATTCTGAGGCACATGCTGAAGTCGACAGTCCTCTCTTGTATTCTTATGAGGACTATGCTGCCTGGCTCGTCCCTTCGATGGGTTCTCAAGCTCAAGGACAAGATGTGTGTTCGGCTTCTTCTCCGTCCGACAACAACAACAATATATCAACTTCAAGTGGCTCTTCAAGCGATTCAACGCACGAGTTCAACATAGAGGTCTTGGACCCGTTGACGTCCGAGGATTTTGCATGGCTTCCTCTCCCTTCCACAGGCTGCTTGCCGGGACTGCAATGCGCAACACTATGCGCCCATCTCCACACATACTTAGCCTTCTATGCACCACCATCTTCGCCGTCGGATGACGAAGCTGCGGTGGGGGACATCCTTGCGTATGTTACCAAGGTGGCCCGCGAGTTTCGCATGCAGCGGTACGATGATAACAACGCACCGCTCCTTTATGTCCGCATCCAAGTTGGGCAAGCGTCCTGCAGCGCTTTGCTGGATAGCGGCACGACTCGCAATTTCATCAGCCAGTCCTTTATCCAAAAGGCCGGCCTTGGCACTCAAGTTCGAAGGAAGCCAAACCCGACGACGATCAAGTTGGCGGACGATCGGATGCAACAACTCCTCGATTACTACATTGAAGTCGTGCCGGTTTATTTCGCACCTCATGCATGCAAACCGGTGACGTTTGACGTCTTAGACACGGACTTCGACATTATTTTGGGGATGCCTTGGCTTGCAAGTGCGGATCACACGGTTAACTTTCATCACCGGACACTTACCGTTCGCGACGCCTTCGGCGCCGAGGTGCCGTGTACCATTCCTCTTCCGCACTCCTCGATCCGGTGCCAAGTTGTAACGGCCAAGTCTTTTCGGGCCACGTGCCCTTATGAGCGGACCGACGAGATAGGCCTATGTTTTCTACGAGCTGCCACGACGACCGAATCTTCACCTACGGACTTGTCTTCGGACCCCCGAGTGGTGCGGCTTCTCGGCGAGTTCACCGACATGTTCGAGTCTCCTACCGGTGTGGTGCCGGATCGGCCGATCTCCCACGAGATCATTCTTCAGCCTGGTGTCGTGCAGCCGAAAGGATGCATCTATCGCATGAGCGAGGAATAGCTCGTGGTTCTCCGCGCTCAACTCGAGAATCTTTTGGACAAGGGCTGGATCCGCCCTAGTAGCTCACCATATGGTGCGCCACCAGTTCCAACCTCGATCCATTGAAAATTGCAGCAGTCCACAAGCAGGTGGAGAACGGTTCGTGCTTGACAGACTAAATAGGGTTACCGAGGGGTGCATAAAATCGTCACATTTAATAGAGTACCCTACTACCCCCTGAACTTCGACTATTTTTTTGTCCCATCGGTAACAAAATATCCACGAGTACGGAAGAAGAACAAGGATCTTCGCTTGTGCATCGACTACCGCAAGCTCAACGCACAAACCGTCAAGAATGCGGGACCTCTTCTGCGGATTGACGACCTTTCGAGCGTTTGGGCGGCGAGAAATTCTTCTCAAAGTTGGACTTGAAGTCAAGCTACCATCAAATCTCGATACGCCCGCAAGATTGCGACAAATCCGCGTTCAAGACGCGCTACGGGCATTTTGAGTGGATCGTTATGCCTTTTGGCCTCACCAATGCCCTGGCGACCTTTCAAGCGGCAATGACCAACGAGTTTCGTGCGATGCTGGACCGGTTCGTACTAGTCTACTTAGATGACATCCTCGTCTATAGTCGAATATTGGAGGATCATCTTGAGCACCTTCGACGAGTGTTGGAGACGCTCCGCCGCGCCAAGTATAAAGCCAACCACGACAAGTGCGAATTTGTCTAGCAAGAGCTGGAATACTTGGGCCATTTTGTCACACCGAAGGGCATCAGTCCGTTGTCGGACAAGATTCAAGCCATCCAAGAGTGGTCGGAGCCGAAGACCGTCATAAATGTTCGTTGCTTCCTTGGCTTAGCCGGCTTCTATCAACGCTTCATCAAGGGATACTCGAAGATCGCGGCTCCTTTATCCAAGCTTCAATGCAAGGACCGGCCATTCGACTTCGACGACTATGCGCGGACTTTCTTTTTGGCTCTCAAAGCCGCATTGCTATCCGCGGAGGTGTTGCGCATCTATGATCCACTTTTGCCGACATGTGTCACTACCGATGCGTCCAGCTATGGCATTGGTGCCGTCCTCAAGCAACATGACGGTGTGGACTGGCACCCGATCGAGTACTTTCGCAAGAAAGTGCTCGTTGTGCACTCGATTGACGACGCCCGGAACAAGGAATTATTGGCCTTCGTACACACGCTCAAGCGCTGGCGGCATTTTCTTCTCGGTCGACGACAGTTCCGATGGGTAACGGATAACAATCCATTGATCTTCTACAAGACCCAACACACGATCAATAGCACCATTGCCCGTTGGATAGCCGTCATCGACCAATTTGACTTTTTCCCTGACCACATTTCGGGCAAGTGAAACCGTTTTGCGGATGCTCTTTCACGGCGTTTGGACCATTGTACCGCAGTCTACTCAACTTTTGAGATTAACGACGACTTGCGGGACAACTTCATCTACGGCTGCCAAGTCGACCCCGAGTTTTGCGACAAGTACGCAAATTGCTCCTCTCCTAATCCAGTGCCATCGCACTATCGGATCCAAGAGGGGTACTTCCTCGTCCACTCGCGAGGGAAGGATCTTCTTTGTGTGCCACGAGATTTACACTTGCGCACACGGCTTCTTGGCGAGTTCCACGACCCTCCCGCCACTAGACACTTTGGAGTCAATCGTACGATTGGCCGACTCCTCGAAGGCTTTTGGTGGCCCGGTCTTCTCGACGACGTCACACGCTATTGCGAGTCATGCGAGGTTTGCCGACATTGCAAATCCCGCAATCATCGTCCGTACGGCGAGTTGCGTCCGTTACTCGTCCCCTTGCTTCGAAGGGAAGCGATTGCCATGGACATTAGCGGCCCCTTCCCCAAGCACAAGACCGGAGTGGATGGGATTCTCACGGTGGTCGACAGACTCACCAAGTTTGCCATGTTTTTGCCTTGCCGCTATCATGCCAAGGCACCAGAGTTGGCCGAGGTTCTTTACGCCGGTTGGATTCGAACCAAGCGTTACCCCAAGGAAATCGTCTGCGACCGCGACACTCGGTTCATGTCCGAGTTTTGGTTGGCGCTCATCAAACGATGGGGCTCATCTCTCAAGCCAAGTTCGGCTCGCCACCCCCAAACCGATGGCCAAACGGAGAGGGCGCATCAGACCGCACAGGTTCTCCTTCCAACTCTCATCCATCCCAACCAAAAGGATTGGGTTGAGCGGTTGCCGGATGTCGAGTTGGCATACAACTTGTCCATCCACCCAGCTATCGGGATGTCGCGCTTCGAGTTCGAGCACGGCTCGCCGATCACTTCTCCGTTGGACACAATCATTCCACGAACGGACGAGAGCGGCGACCATCTTCTTTTCTTGCGACGGATGCAAGAGCGACTTGTCAAGGCACGCGACCAAATGGCCAAGACGCAGCAACGCATGAGCCAACAGGCCAATCGCCAACATCTTCCTTGCCCATTCCGCGTCGGCGATCTTGTTTGGGCTTACGCCGCGGAATTCAACCTTGAACAAGATATCTCTCGCAAGCTCCTCCCGAAATGGATGGGGCCTTGGCCGATCGTGGCACCCGCCGGGGATGTACCCGAAGGACCTTCATTCACCATTCAGGTGCCCGCCCACTTGCCCGTCTACCCGATGTTTCATTGCTCCAAGTTGGCTTTCTACACGCGAGCGGAACATGACGATTTTCCCGGACGACGATCGCAAGACCCACCCTCTATGGACGACTTTCAAGAGGTCGGCAACATCATCTTCGAGAGACGCTACTGCAACAGGCCAGCCGAGTACTTGGTACACTTTGCGTACTGCAGTCACCGAGCTGACCGTTGGTTAACCCGTGTGGAACTCCAAGCAACAGATCCGGATGTTCTCACACGCTACGAACCCAGGATGCAAGGCAAGCCGGTATCTTCGGCTCCACTCCGCACCCGCATCCACGTTCCACCGTCAGATCGTCAGCTTCGCCCTCGCCCCGGCTTGACTTCATAAGGAGGGGGGAATGTTACATAATGTGCCTGCAATAGGCTGCACGGGCCATTTCCAGGCCCGTGACGTTTTCAGGCCAAAAGCCTGAAAACAAGGGCCTACAGGCCCTGTGTCGTTTCAGGCTAAATCAGGGCCTTTCCGGCCCTGAGTGTTTTCAGCCTGAAACAGAGGGCCATTTCCGGGCCCTCATGAGTTCGGCCTGCCTCGTGAATGCATCAACGAGTATGGGGCAGAACCAAAGATCAACCAATATACGAAGAGCATGTATGCAGCGGAAGTCTGATAAACGGACTGACTCACATAGACTTACTCACACAGATATCACTCCACACACATACAATCGTGAGATGGTGGAGTCTGAGCCATGCATAGACGATGCTCAGGCCCCGTACACACATACACAGATGAAAGGTGGGAGGAGAGACGAAGGAGGTGGG
>BFEA01000474.1:334568-352351 GCA_003427395.1 Chara braunii
TGTGAGTGTGAAAAAGACAAGTTTGAAGCTCCCAAATCACCAAGATTGCATCATGAAGCATCCATGTGTGAAGAGCTACACTACCTACTAGTGTGAGTGTGAAAAAGAAAAAATTTGTAGCTCCCAAATCACCAAGATTGCATCATGAAGCATCCATGTGTGAAGCGCTACACTACCTACTAGTGAGTATGAAAATCATAAGTTTGGAGCTCCCAAATCATCAAGATTGCATCAAGAAGCATCTATGTGTGAAGCGCTATACTACCTACTAGTGTGAGTGTGAAAAAGACAAGTTTGAAGAGCCCAAATCATCAAGATTGCATCAAGAAACATCTATGTGTGAAGCGCTACACTACGTACTACTGTGAGTGTGAAAATCACAAGTTTGGGAAGTCCAAATCATCAAGATTGCATCAAGAAGCATCTATGTGTGAATCAGAGTACTACCCCCTAGTGTACAAGTGAAAGATGAGAGTTTGAGTAGCCTATGGAAGAGGGAAGATGGAGTAAGAGAAGATGGAGGAGAAAAGATGAGGGAGATGGAGATGGAGAAGAAGAGGAAGAAGACAAAAAGAATGGAAGTGAAGAGGAGGAAGGAGGAGATGAAAAGGGAGAGGAGAGAAGGAAGGAGGAGGGAGTGAGGAGGAAGAAGAGGAAGAAGAAGGAGGATAGGAAGAAGGAGAGGAAGAGGAAGAAGAAGAAGAAGAAGAAGAAGAAGATGAAGGTGAAGGTGAAGAAGTCTCTTCCTTCCTCTCACCTTGTTGATTCCTTGATGTTGGTGTCCTTTTGATGAAGCTTCCTTCTCCTTGCACAATCCCTTCTTGGCTATGGCTTCCTTCTTCTTCAAGCTCTTCTCTCCTCGTTCCTTACTCTCTCCCAGGCTATGGCAAGCTCCCCCAGCTATGGCTATGGAGTCTTCCCCTCTAGGAGGGCTAATGGGGCTCCTCTAGTCTCTCCTTCTCTCCTACACCGAGGAGGGATATGGCGGATCACCTCCCAAGTGTCTTTCCCACCATCACTATCCTCTAGAGTCCTCCCTACTACCTCCTAGTCTCCTCTAAGCTCTCCTACTAGCATGGGCTCCTCCCTCCTCACTCCAAGTGCAAAGGTGCTCCTGTGAGCTCACTTGGACAGCATGTGCACTCGTCATGCAAATGTGAGAGTGGCGGACTGCATCCTCAGCTTATGTAGGTTGAAACCAGCAGTCCGGCCAGCCCATGAGCCTCCCCATTAGCCTTGAGGTGAACCGAGGTACCATGAGATCTGATCTCAGATCTATGGTCAAAAAGAAATCCGGATTGCCCTCCCTCATTCTAGGAGGGATAAGGTCACTGTTGGGACCTGCCAGTCCCTACTGTGCAGGTCCCAATAGGCCGGCCGACTCTCCTCCACTCTTTTCTCCCCTTTTGTCTCATTCTCTTTCCTTTTTCTCTCATTTTTCTTTCTTTTTCTTTTATTTCTGTTTTGACAAGTGTCAAACTGTTGTGCACCCTCTTTCTAGGCCCTAGGGCCTTATTCAAGGCCAGGTTCATGGTTGTTACTTGGCCGTTACATCTCGGATTCCAACAATGGCACCCCCATGGTCCTAGGGGGCTCCATTTTGCTCCCATTTGCCCCATCTTGAGCCCCTTTTACTCCGATTTTTTAAGGACAACCTTTTTCTCATGTTGAGCCTCTCAAGGCTCTATTTTCTCATGCCTAGCTAGTCCGAGATATTTTGGACTGCTCGGCAGCCCTCCCAACATTATTATCTTACTTTCTTTCCTCCCCATAACTCTCCTACTTGCCCCCACTAGTGCTTGCACTAGTGGTGCTAATATTTCTCACCGTCTAGATCCTTGATTTCGATGGTGTCGTTTGCTCGCACAAGTATTCCTTGTGTTTGCTCATGTTTCGCTTGGGACATCTCAAGCCCCCACCATTTTTCTTCATGCGAGCTCCATTTCCTTGTCCCGCCGGCGGTCTCGCCGGCGCATGTCTCGTTTCTCGATTTTTATTATTTGGACTCATTTGGTCCCCGACAATATTTCGGACGACGTCCCATTTTTATTTTTTTGGGGCCCCTTGCCCTTGGTGGTCCCATCATTTCTACATGTGTGCTCATTTTTCTAGGCCGTGAGATCTCATCTCACGGTTGCCGTTTACCGTCTTTACTTGCCCCCTTGCCGAAATTGCTCCTTTCTAGCCTTCCGGGCTTGCCGTAGCCCATTTCCCCTTCGCCTTGGCATCCCCACGCAGTCCGTAATTTCTCGGACTGCAGTCATGGCTGTTTTCTACATCCACAGCTTTACAACTTGCCCCATGTTAAAAGAAAATGAAGCGTTAAATTTTTTAGTGCATCCGGGCTCAATATTGGCTCCGGATGCACCTAGAACATGTGTTTTCTCTCCCCCATGCAGTTCGTTGTAACTCGGACTGCAATGGGGGTCAATTCCTTAGCCCGAACGCCCCACAACTAGCCCTTACTCAAGAGAAAAAGAAACGGCCAACTCCCAAGTGCATCCGGACTTGATTTATGCTCCGGATGCACCTAAAACATGTGTTTCTCCTCATGCATGTATTTCGTTTTATTCCGGTTGCAAGAGGCCTTGATTTTCTTTGATTTTTTTCTGCAAAAATCAAGGAAAATCAAAGTATTTTGTAACCGCCATATTCCATAATGAATCTGGTCACGGATGAATCTCCCCAAGTGATCGTTTTTTACTGTAAAAACCTTTTTCTCTTTTCTTTTCTTTTCTTTTCTTTTCTCCTCCTTTCTTGCATAGTAGGGACCTGCCAGTCCCTACCTATGGCAGTCCCTACTGACGGCCAACTCACTCACTCCCTCTCACTCTTTTTGTCTTACTCTCCCACATTTTCTTTTCTTTTCTCTCTTTTTTTCTAGCATGGCAAGTGTCAAGTGGCCGTTAAGGCCCTTTTCTAGCCTCTTCCTCTTAGTTTTGGCCCTCCCTATGCACAAGGTGCAGTCCGTTATTTCTCGGACTGCAATAATGGTCTTCCCATGCCCATGGGAGCCTCCTTTTACTCCTGCATTTCTCCCACAATGGTCCCTCCTACTCCGATTTTCTCCAGGAGGGCTATTTTTCACATGGGGTCTTATTTGACTCTATTTTCTTGAGGGAGGCTGATCCGAGATTTTTCGGATTGCTCCCATGCCTCCCACTTCAGCTTTCTTTACTTTTCCTTTTCCTCTTGGCCTTCCCGTTTGTCACCACTAGTACTTGCTCAAGTGGTGCTAATATTCTTGGTCGTCAAGATGTCGATCTTGACGGTGCACCTTGCATTTATTATTTTACCTCATGCGGTGTCGCCGTTTCTTCTTGGGACTTTCACATATCCCTGCGATTTTCCCGTCGGTGGTCCCCGACACTTAGTCCTGTCGGTGGTCCCCGACACTTAGTCCCGTCGGCGGTCCCCGACACTTAGTCCCGCTGGTGGTCCCCGACACTTAGTCCCGTTGGCGGTCCCCGACACTTTTCGCCCCGGATGCCATTATTTTTACCTAGTCCCATATGGCCCCGGGTGCCTTTCCCCGAGGTGTCCCATGCCCCTTGGGCGTCTTGTCGCCCCATAGCGACCCCTCTCCTTAGTCTTTCCTCGCGCCTTGCGCGTGCCGATCTCTTTGGCCGTGGGCCTTTTCTCGGAGGCTCCCGTAGGTGGCCCCCACGTTGGCCCTTCATTTCCCGGCTTCCCGCGGCTCCTGGCCGCCCATCCCTCGAGTTTCTCATTCCCTCATTGCTGTCGCGCTGCAATTGCTAGTTCAAAAGACCCCTTGGCCTTAGTCTTATTGCCTTCCGATGACCCTCTCGGCCTCCTGCTATGTTCTATGTATCCTTGTTCTTGCGCTCGCACGCTTGCCGCCGCGTAGTTCTTTCCCCCTGTGGTTCTCGCCCCAGGGCATTACTCCCTCCTGCGGCCTAATCCTTTATCTCGTCTCACTCTGGATTTCTCTGTTGTGCACAAATCGTCCATATTCGGTCTCTCGAGTGATGGGAAGTTATTCGGGACTCACCAGTCCCGACACATTCCCCCACTCTTTCGCGATGTCGTCATCGCGCACCAATCTCTTGTCAGTGAGTTTTGGAGGGATAGATGAGAGAGGGAGATGAGATGTTATGGATGGTTAGTTTGCCAGGGTCCGTTTTGTTCGTTTCTCATTCATTTCTCAAGGTTTTCTTTAGCTTCCGTCCTTTGGGGTGGAGGAGGGTATGGGGGAGTCAAAGGTTCTTCAGCTTAGACCAGGTTGCTCATTTTCGTCATAGCTCTGCCTCTTTATCTTTCCCTCAATCGAGATGTGAACTTCCTCTTCAGTCAACTCTGTATATCCAGCAGGGCAGCCCATAATTTTTTTGCCTTCAGTAACATGGAGCGGACAAGGCTCTCCTTGCTTCATGCACTTAACTACTGATATGCTGGCTTTATTCCCAAGGTGACAATTTGTTGTCATAACACAATTGGTTTTCTCAGTTTATGCCTTTGCTTTGTTGATAACAAATTGTAGGCAAGTTTTTGGATGCGATTCAATGTCAGGCATTTGCTCCGGAAGGGGGATGTTCGTCCAGTACAACCGCCGCCTTTGTTGTGGTGACACCTACTTCGAATCAATGAACACAGGCACAACTCCCGCTAAGTGCTTCGTAGTCTGAAATCTATCTTCCTATTTCATTGAGAAGACATTATCGAGCAGAAACCATTTTGATTCCGTCTCATTCATCAAGATAATCTACTTTTTGGTTCGTGCAATCCATGTTTCCCTTTTCTCCTTCCCCGAAGCTCAAGCTTTGCCAAATCCACATACATTTCTCCCGGGTCATTTTACCCGGTCTTTCTTAGGACCTGCCAATTCTGCATTCATATTCCTCTTTGTCCTTTCTTGTTCCTTGCTTATTTTTAACTTTTCATGTCTGCTGCCCAGCTCATCCCTTGTGCTTCTCTTTTCCAGACACCTTGTCAGTCCTTCTTCTCAGGCTCATGCAACCCAATTGCTCACATATCAGTCCTTTCTTTTCCCGGACGTCTGACCCGGCCCATTTTCAAGCTCATGCCAATTCAATCTCACAAGTCTTTCTCTCTTCTGGGCATCTTGCCAGGTCTTTTCTCAGCTTTGCAAAGTCATTTATACAACCATCTTTCTTTCTTCTGGACATCTTGCCAGACCTTTTCTCAAGTCTGCGCAAAGTCATTTATACAACCATCTTTCTTTCTTCTGGACATCTTGCCAGACCTTCTCTTAAGCCTGCGCAAAGTCATTTATACAATCATTTCATCGATAGATGGCACACCTTCCCCCCACTCAAAATGCGATGTCCCCATCGCACGACTGGTTCTCACTCGGAGGTACGCAGACCTTGGCCCACCAACGAGTAGGCGGATGCCGGCCCATCAGCCCCAAAAAGGAAGGGTGATCAGTCCTCCCCCTGTTGATAACTCACCTCATCTCCTACTTCGTCCGACCTTTTGCTGCTTACGAGACGGGCGTCATCACTGAGGTACCTCCTCATATCTGGCAGGTAAGTCCAGTCCAAAACCTCCAGGACCCCGTCTTGCCGCAAGGGCTTTCTCGCAAATCGTTCCTCCCGAGTGGTGTTTTCTTGGATCCGGCCTCTTCCTTTCAAGAGAGTTGGGGCTCTCTACTAGTCTGCGAGTGCAGTTACGAAGAGCTCGCGGTTAGTCCCGGAACGGTTGTAATGATCCGGCAGGGCGATGTCACTCGCCCTAAGGTGGTTGCGGCTTCCACCCGGTACTCCGCCAAGTCCCTCTCCTTGGACAGTGCTTCCCAACTTAGCACGGGCAGCCGAGGTCCGACCCAAACGGCCATGACACCCCTCTATAACATGGCGTGTGGTTGGAGAGTAGCAAAATAGACTAGATGAGAATGACTCTCTCGCCCATTTGGTTCTCTCACCCTTTGACGTTTAGGCGTTCAACACGAGGCGCAATTTGAACTTCCCGACTAGAGCTCATTGTCGGGGTCAGTTCCGGACGTCCCGCACCAATCCAAGTAGTAGGTGCCTTGGTCCTTTAACCCTCATCCCCTTGTAAGAGGAACATGTCGCGCTGAGACTTTTTCCCTTTAATGGATAGAGGTCTTGGGGTCGCGGTGCAAACACCAGTATCCCCCTCTTGCTGAGGCCAAGGACTAGAAGAAAAGAGAAATCCATTTCAATGCTATTTCCATGTCCATCTCAAGTTGCCTAGGGTCCCCTGGCTATGCAATGCAATATCCAATCTTCAAACTCTCCATCTCATGTTATTTCCAAGGTTGATTCTCATGGCTGGTCCGACAGCCTCTCATCAACAAGGCCACCCACATGGCCGGTCTGGCGGTCATTTTCTCAATAGCCATTTCTCAAGACTGACTCTTCCGCCCATTCAATCCTTAATTCTCTTATTCCTCAACACCCAATCTCTGTGACCGTCCCAATGGTCCCTGCCCTTCTTGACTTTAAGGCTCGACCTTCTTTATCCTGCCCTTCTCATTCACATCTTTCTTCCATCCCCTTGGCTATTTCAGCGGTCGACCCACCGGCCTTTCCCATCATTCCATTGGCTATTTCAATGACCGACCCATCGGTCTTTTCCATCTCTTTCGCTCATTCCAGCACATTCTCAATCAACCTTGCTCAATCATCCTTTCTTAATCAAATATGCAGGGGACCTCATTGCCTATTTCAAAAGGAATGACCCTTGTCAGGGACGATTCCGAACAACCTGGTTAGGGTCGTTCTTTTCCATTCTCAAGTCGAACAGCCTGATAAGGGTCATTCCTTTCCATTCTCAAGTCGAACAGCCTGGTTAGGGTCATTCCTTTCCATTCTCCAGTCGAACAGCCTGGTTAGGACCATTCCTTTCTATTCTCAAGTCGAACAGCCTGGTTAGGGCCATTCCTTTCCATTCTCAATGTTAGTGCCCGAGGGGGTGGGCCTCGAGGTTACGGATCCTATTTCTGTCTCGGAGGTTAGAAGGTGGTCATCTCATCTTTTGCGTGTTGTTTTCTTTCTTCCATTTCTCACAGTAATGTACCATTCATTCCATTTCTCACAGTAATGTACCATCCATGCATACATCCGACTTAGCGTCTAGCACTCGAGTTGGGGCTCGCGACCCCAAGCAGCACTAGCTCACCCGGCCGTTCAACCATAGCAAGAGATAGGGGCGCCCCCTTTTTTCTTCACTCGTTCCGACTACTCAGATTTTGACCATTCTCAGACTAATTCACGACTTGGTTGGATTAAGCTCCTAGGGAAGGAGTATTCTTCATGCCCCTTAACCCATAGGTTCCCTAATCTCTCTTGTACGCGACCAATCATTCAATGCCATGGTTTGCTCGTCAATCCGTACTCAAGGTTTTCCCCTCCCAAAAGCATAATCCTTGTTCCATCCAGAATTCACAATACACCCTTTCCCAATTGGTCTCATCCCAAATCCCATGTCTTTGTCTTATGTACCCAAGGTAGCTCATCCAAAAAGTACCCTAAAAAACTATCTTCTATCTTATCGTGACACAACCTTGGCTGACCCTCTTTTCACTTCTCCTTAGCAAGCTTGCTCATACTTTACATGTTCTCGTCATTCTCATGTCTTCGCAAACAGAAAAGAACAGCGACCCTTTCCAATGCTAAGTCAACACCTAGTTCCTATTGCTGCCTTGCACCTCGTCTCGCCTTGTTCCGTGTCCACATTGTTCCTTGGCGGGCTTCCTAAGCCCCAGGTCGTAGGTCTCGATTTCTCTCTTCTTTCTTGCAATTCCCTGTAGTTCAATTTCACTAAAAAAGTCCAGCGGCGTAGCTTCCACTCCCGCCTTTGTCAATTCCCGGGTCTTGATAATCCATTCGTGCCTGATTACATTGGTCCATTGCTGAAACCAATAACTGGGTGTTGGTCCAAACTCGTCCTCCCTTCCGAAAGCCCCGTCGCCCGGCTGGTACATCGAAGGCCGCCCCTCTTCCCTAGGCCTTGAGATCTCATCCCTCTCATCCCCGCTGCTGATTTCTATGACTTCTCGTACATCCTCCTCCTCGTCCTTCTCGTCTTCTGTCTGTATGGGGCTATACCCACCTGCAAGATTCTTCGGATCGTAGGTAAAAGGAATCTCTGTTCCTATCCCATACCCCTCACAACTGTCGTGGCCACTTCGTCCTTCAAGCGGGTTTTCCCTTCTCTCCTCACCCTCCTCATGTTCGTCGCGCATGTCTTGTCCCCCCTTGCTTTCCCCGTGCCAAATCTCACGTCGCTTGCCCCTGTTGGCTCCTTCCTCGTCAAAGACCTGAACCTCATCTCCCATATCTGCATTGTCTCCTTCTTCCACTTCTGCCTTTTTCTACCCTCCCTCACTGTCAGACGAGATTTCTATGCCTTCTCCCTCGCGGAGGGGTGAGGGTTTCCTACACAAGCATTTCCTTCCACCCCTGCCTACCACTGGCCCACCCATGAGTCCTATATACAACTTTCTCTTTGTCGTCCTCCTCCCTTGGCTTGGTCCTGCTTCCTCCCCTCCGGTAGGCCTGTTGTCTGCTCCGCTGTCATTTTCGTCACCGAACTCCAACTTCTCTTTTCTTTTAGACCCTGTATAACAAAACAACACCCGCAAAACCCCTCATGCACCCGTTCCCCCAGTCGGGTAGGTAGTCCCCCCCCTTTTTCCCAGAATGCTCCCAACATCCTTCACAGCATGTCCCTATTATACATGCGAATGCGGCGTTTGTGATGACCCCATTTTTTTCCCGTCAAAAACTATGGTACAATGCCCCAAACATCCCCTCCCGTCGTCACACAAGCCAGATATCGCAAACCCCCAAGTCATGCTGCCTTTCAACCTCAGTCAGTCCAAGCCAAGTGCGCCAGTCCCCAAAAAATGACAGTCCCATGAACAAGGTCAGAGACAAACCATAGTGTGGGCAAGGCTATGGTCAGTCTTTAGCTTGTGGCCCCTCAGTTTCCTTATCTTAGGCCTCCTGAAGCCATTGTTCTACTGGGTCCCGACTTAGAAACCTGACCAATCGCTGCCCCGGGAAGGGCCCTTTCAATCCAGTTCCATCCAAATCTTCCAGTTCGAAGGTGTTCAGTCCCACCCGCTTGGCGACCCGATAAGGGCCTTTGAACCTTCTCCCCAGCTGTCCCGACCACGTACTTTCTAGTGCCGAGTTCCTTAGCAATACCATCTCTCCTACTTGAAGTGGCTCCTTTCTGACATTCTTAACCTGGTCCCACCTTGCTTTGTCCCTCATTCTGTTGTCTAGTACTTGGTTGGCGATGTCTTTCATGACCTCCTCGTTCTTAAGGATCTGTTGACATCTTGCCTCGATTAACTCTTCAGTGGTCATTTGCGGATCATCATCTAACCTATTCCAGGTAGGTACCAAGGCTTCCACAGGAAAGTCGATCTCTCTTCCGTACCAAATTTCCGCTGGGATACATCCTGTTGTCCTTTTAGGGGTCATATTCTCCGCAAAGACAACCTGCTTAAGATACCTAGGCCAGTTCCCCAGATGGTCCGCTGCGAGCTTTGCAATCGTGTTCTTTAAGGTTCGGTGCCCCCTGTCCACAGGCGCATTGGCCTTAGGGTGATACGGCTCGATGAGTTTGATCGGTACGCAGAGTCTCTTAAGCATCCCCAATAGTTCTTGGTTCTCAAACTCCGTCCCATTGTCTGTTATGAACCTCCTAACGAACGGATGCCTCAAGTACAAATCTTCTATCCAGTCCGCCACAATCCTCCCTGTCTTTTTCTTGAGGGCGACCGCCGCCACGAACCCACTCAAGTTGTCTCGCGCATCCAGGATATACCTGTACCCATCCGTTGATACAGGCATGACCGCAAGGTCGAGGTGGACCAGATGTCCCGGCCCTAGCACCCGCGTTGGTCTAAGCGGCTCGAAGACCCGCATCGAGCTTCGTTCTTGGCAAATAAGGCAAGTCTGGCAGTATATGGCAACCATGCCTGCCATGCCTGGCCAATAATAGAGTGGTGTTATTTTTGCAAGCGTTCCTTTGGACGACCGATGACCTCCAGCCAATCCATCGTGCATTGCCTGGATAACGTCTACTTGCCTAGATCTTCCGCACACAACCCTTCTGGGCATAGCACCTTCCTCCCTTCAGAACAAATGCCCGCCCCTTAGGACGTACCTTTCAGCTTCTTCTCTTGCTTTAATACTGACTTCCGTAGGTTGTTTGTTTCCTACCAACAACAGTCCGATCTCCTGAAAGAGCCCTCCGTATGATTGAACCTAAAAAAACTCCTCCCCTTCCTGGCCCCCATCCTTTCCTTCTTGCATCTGATTTACCACCCATTGCAACTCCTTCCTTTCCCAAGATTGTACTAAGCTCATTACTGCTTCCCGGCCTCCCTCGACCGCTATTGCTATCAGTTCCTCTTTTGGACCCACTATCGCTCCCCATGAGTCCTTTGCCTCGCTGCGTCCTCGAGTGGTGACTGGACCTTCTCTAAGTTCAGCTACTACGACACGTGCCCCCTTCTCCAAAGTCTGGATCAATAGCTCTCCCGATATGCATTCTTCGTTCATCATTTCGTTATCCACCACAAGAGTTCCTCCTTCGTATTCGAGGAACGCGTCTATGGACTTTGCATCCTCCATCCCTTCGGGAGTGATGCAGACCCGGGTCAGCCCATCAGCCTTGTTCCTCATTCCCGCAATCCGTTCGATCTTATAATCGAACTGCCAGATAAATCCTACCCATCTCCCCACCGTCGGATCTATAGGCCTGTAATTCTTTAAGGCCCCCGCAACATTCGTCGGATCGATCCTGAGGATGAACCGCCTCCCAAATAGGTAGGCCTGAAAGGTCTTAAGGCATGCAAGATGGCTAGGACCTCCTTCCTGAACTGTGAGTACCGCCGCTCTGCGGAGTTCAGGGTTCTACTTTCAAACCTAATTGGCTTCTTTTTTCCTCCCTCATCCCTTTGAATCAACACACCTCCTACGGCCAAAGGTCCTCCATCCGTCTCTAGGATGAAGGGTCGCCCTACTTCGTCATTAAAACAAGGCGCGGACAGGGCGACTGTCGCCGACGTCAATATGTCCTTGAGCTTTTGGACAGCTCCTTCTCGTTCCTCCGTCCAATCCATGGTTCCTTCTTCTCTGATCATAGCCCGGATAGGCTCAACAATCTTGGCAAAGTTCTTAATGAAGATCCTCCAAGAGCCGACTACGCCTAGGAATGCCCTTATCTCCGTCGTCGTGTGCAGCAGCGTCGGCCACTGTGATATCTTGTCGGTCTTTGCCGGATCTGGCTTCCTGCCGTAAGCACCGCAACGAAATCCTAGTATAGTTACCTCTGGTACTGCTAGGATACTCTTTGGTCCACTAGCCGTAATGTTGTATACTAGAAACCGGCGGAGCAAGTCCTTAATGTCTTGTAGATGGTCCCATACAAACTTTTGAATTCCTGGTTGGACTTCTATCTCGTCCTTCACCTGCGCACCTTTAATCGGATTGTCGTCGATATAGGGCTCACACTTTTCTGGAAACATGTCCCCGGTCACGGCGAGCATTCTGCGTTGCGCTTCGGCCACTACGTTTGTGAATCCCATAGGAGTCACTTGCATCTGTAGCTGGCCTACGGGGGTGTGCATAGCGGTGTACGGCCTGTCCCGAACATCCAACGGAAGCTGGTCGTACTTTGAGTACAGATCTATCAGGGAGTAAATGCTCCGACCGGCATGCGGTTCGGCTAATAAGTCAGCCTGAGCCAGCATCCCGGATGGTTACCGCATTTAACTTTTGCAGATCCTGAATCCACCTTAGTGTCTTGTTAGGCTTTCGAAAGATGAACCACCGGTTTGCGTATGGCGACGCCGTAGGCTCCGCAACGAAGGAGTCCATTTTTGCAAGGAGGAGGTCTGTCACTTCCCCTGCTATCCCAAATTCATAGGACGACCCCTTGTCATTCCAACACTCATGTTCTACCGTGTGGATTCTGACCGGAGGGATCAGCTTCGCATCCAGTCGTCCCTTCTGGTGATCACTCAAGGCAAATGCCAGTTGAAACTCCTGGCAGGTCTTTTTGATTAGGCGGTTTTCCTCTTCCGTTAAGAACCCGTCTATCCCTATCTTCATTGTATCAACTACCTCATCTGGTATCCGATGTCCCTCCGTCGCCCTTCTTTCTTGGATTACTCGAAGGACCTCTTCCTCCTTCTCCATAGCCTCTTCCTTTGATGTCTCTAGCATGATCGAGATCGGTTTTGCTTTTTTCCCTACCGGCTTGTACTTTTGAACGCTTCCTTCCGGGATCTTTCTCCTAAAAAATGAAGAGTCGGAATCGCCCTCGTTGCCTCTACGACTCGTGGTTGAATACTAACTAGTTTCCCATTCAGGCAATATCCCTTTTGCACCTCTCCTTCGAACTTGGCCAAGGCCGTTGAGTCCACTTCTACCTTGTGGTATCTGAGAGCCTTGATGAGTTGCAACAGATCGGGGATCTCAAGTGCAACTTCTGGCACGTCTATGCGTACTTCTTTCCGTTTGGGCAGGCTAGCATCAAGCTCGACCTCTGACTCCTTTTCTGCTACCATAACCCCTAGGACTTCGTCCTCCTGCCTCCTCTTCTTCTGGGGCAGGCCCATCTTGATCCACTCCCTCTTGTTGAATGCCTCCTCAATCATGATTTCTACCCTTTTTCTCATACCCTCCATCCGTGCGAAAGCCCCTTTCCGCGTGCTATCCTCGAACGACGGCGACCATGTGGCCAACTTCCCCTTCGAGGGGTCTTCTCCCGTTCCAAGGAGTCGGAAGAGCTCTCCCCGGCCGGTCACTGGGTCCTCTATATCTACCATGTATGAGCCATCGTGCAAGTGCATGCCTATCATCTCTACGTTCGCTCACCATGGTCTCCCAAGGATTATGTCGTGGTCCATTTCCTCCATTACTGTCATCCGCTGAAACGACCAGATCGATTCCCTGACTCCTGCCTTTACAGCACACTTCGTGACGTACCCAACGAACGGGATTTCCCCGCCAGCTCCCCGGATGCTCCCTGTTACTTCCTTGTTTACCGTACAGCTCGTGATCGTTGCGAAATCTCTTCTTATAAGAGTGATTTTTGCTCCCCCGTCTACTAACGCGTCGGTATGATGAGTCTCGATCTGGATTTTCAGCTTCCCTACGGGCAGTGCATGAAAGCTAAGCTTTGTCCCGGGTGGTGACCTCTTGACCTCACCGCCTTCTCGGTCGGGCAAGCTCAAGCGAATGTCCGCAAAAGCTTTCTCGAGATCCTCCAAGTCCCCGTGACTTCTCTGAAGGTTAGCCACTTCTTGCGGAGCTTCCTCCTCCCTCTCCCCTTCTGGTAATTCGGGGTTGTCGCCTATTTCTACTCACCGCCGAGTCAACAGTTGTCTAAGCCCTTTGAGCAACCTAGGGCTAGCCTGCAGCATGGTCTGAAAAGACACCGACACCATGGTTCCTAGTAACTTGCTAATGGTGTCGTCGATCTCAGGCAAGGATAAGATCGGGATTTGGTACCTAAACTTCTTCTTGGCCGCGGTAACTTTGTCTCTAGGCTCCTCTTCCCTAGGTTTCCCATAGATCTTTTCTGGTTCCTCGGCCTTCGGCTCTGCCTGGGGTTCCGAACTTCCAGCAACCTCCTCCATCACGGTGTCACGGTTAATCCTTCTCCCAACCATTCCTAGTCGAGTGGTGGCGTTCACCCTATCACGTCCGTCGTTTTCCAAAATAAAGTTGACCTGCGGCCCGAATCCCTGGGGTTGATCCCAGGTGATCTCGCCCACCGGTTCGGCTTCTACGACCGTTATCTCTAACCCGTTGAGCATGATAATGGCTCGCCGCATCCCTCCTGGCGAGTTCAAGTTTACCCGTTCCCCTTGTGGTCCAAATATCTCCCCTTTTAACGACCTGGTACACCTTTTCATAATATCATGGTTGAGCTTTGCACGCGCGCACATAATGTCCCATCACGGTACAGTACTTGCATTGCTCGTTAGCAGGATCTCTCCGTCCGAATCCCCGGTTGGCTACACCTGGCGGAACCACAGCTTCCTGGGTAGGGAGAGCGGGTCTAGACACTTGCGCCTGCATAACCAGTAGCGCGCCCTCCATCCTTTCAATTTTATTGTCGACCCCGTGCACCCGCTCATGTAGGCTTTCAATCCCCTTTTTAACCTTGTCACCCGCTCTACCGGTCAGATCTATGACCTCACCTTCCTTAAGCAAAGCCAACGTCTCGGTCACTACCGTCTTTTCGGCCAGATCCGTTACCGTACTGAAATCAACATCCCTAGTGTTTAAAAATTTGCTCGTCTCTTGGTAAGCCGACAGGATCTTGTCCTTGTCGAACTCGGAGAATTGTCCAAGGAAGTACTTACTCATTATTCGGTCCGTAACCCCGGGGATTCTTAGTGCTACCAAAGTAAACTCCCGTAGGAAGTCATTGTACGTCGCGGAGTTCTTCCTCTGGACTGCCGCTAAATCGGCCTCTGTTGCCATCTTCTCTGCTGCCAGATACTTTCTCATCATCACATCCCGTGTTTCTTTCCAAGACCGGCTCGCGGCCACAATGGCCATTATGTCCCTTCCTGGCTCAAAGACACATGCTGCCCCAGGTGGTCCATCTTCTCCTCTTCGGTCCATTTCAACAGCGCAGCCAGATTCTCGTAATCTATCAGGAATTGCGTGATGTTTGCCTCATCAAACGTCAACTTTTTCTTAGCATCCGCTAGGTAGCCTTGATTTTTGTTCAGTGCTCGCGCGAGGGACGACACTATCTTCTTAAGGCCGCCCTCGGAGCTGCTGGCCTCGCCTGCCATACTGTTATCCGGACCTTCCTTGCCGGCCTTCTGTCCCTCCTTGGTTTTCGTAGTCCCTTCTGGGTCAAACCATCCCAACACTCTTTCCCTAAGGCTCCAGAGTCCTTCGCACCCTCTCGTTACTGCTGGCGCGGTCGGCAAACAGCTAGCCCTACTATCTATGGCTGGCGGGGTCGTAGCCTTGTCTGCTTCCATCCCCGGAGAGTTCTCTCTCTCTTTCCTTCTTTTGCTCAGCGTTCCCCCACGATCACTACCTTTATCCCCTTGTCCAATCCCACCTCGGCTGGTTTTCTGTTCGTCGCGGGGTTCCTCCTGCAGGGGGCCTTCTTCGTTCCCAGTCATCATTTCCTCAATCAATCTTGCCTTGTACTCCGCGGTCCTTTTGTCTCTCTCGGCTAGTTTGCGCCTCGTATCCGTGACCCTTACTTTCTTAGACACTGCCCCTTCCGAGTTTAGGGCGCTTGCCCTGTCCTTATTTCTGCCCTCCTTGGTCTCCTGAGTCCCTTGCCTGCTTCCCCCGACTTTCCCCGAGCTTTCCCCTGAGGAGATCTCCTTCCGGTTCCCTTTGGTACCATCCGGATTTATCGATTCTCTGTCCTTCTGCCCCTCTTCGCCTTGTACGGCGCTGCCTCCTAAGCCTGGTACTCCTTCACTCTTACGGTTTTCTGCCTCCTCCTCCGTTGTCATACTTGCCTACTTCTGCATAACCCCAGAACAAACGCAGTACGAGGCATTTAGGCTCCGTAGGTTCCAATCCTGTTGGTTTATCCCTTTTACTTGAAAATTAGGCCTTTTCCCATTCCCATTTCCTGATGGCTTCCTTAATATGGAGTCGCGTCCGGCTCTGCTGCCTCACTGAGCTAAGGGCGTGGCTTGGCTGCCCTTATCACCGGCTTGTTTAGAGCGTCCTTATTCCGTTGGTCAGTGCGTAGGGGTCCAGGTTGGGCAACCTGCTAGGAAAAGTTTTCCTGCGCAGTGTTCCCTGTCTGGCGGTTATTGATCATCCGAGTCCGAGGCCCCCTTTTCCTATCTCTGTTGGTGAGCCTTCGAACGTAGCGGACTGTACTTGATTTGCTCTAAAGGCTCGCCTCCGAGTGCTAGTCCAGTTCCCGCCCTCGCGGCCCTTCCGGTTCGGTAGGTTCCTCGAATAGTTCAGCCACCCCTGCTAAATAACTCTCTCCTATCTCGATTTCTCTTTCGATTATGCGTTCGCATCCCGCCCAGTCTAGTCGTGGCGCCCTAAACATCAAGATGTGCATGACTTTCAGTAACTCGTGGGCCCTGTTTGCCCAGAACGGCCCATGTTACACAACGATATCGTAGAACATCGCAATGGTAGGGGAGGGAAAGTGGCCTGCCCAAACTATCGCTGAGTCGGCCAGCTCCCGCGCCCTTGCGAGGCTTCCGAAAACGAGGTCTATCATAAAACGGGGCACTCGGCATCTCAGCGGTGTGGTCGGTGCCCTGAACTCCCTCCAGCCTCCCATTTCTACCCAGGTAAGTAAGCCCACGTTCCTTCTACCCCTGACTGATTGCCCTATCCGGGTCAACATCCGGGCGACCCTTTGGAAGATTGGTGCCAGCTCATGACCTTGTGCTATCTCTACCCCCAACGAGTGTCAGTCGATCTCAGGCAGATACATGGTCCCGGTAACTTCCAAGTTGGAATACAGATCGTCCCCGGGCCCTCGATTAAGTCTCATCCCTGTCCACCTACACTCTACCAACATGAAGGCGGCGTCCCGTCCCAATGTCACGGCCCGCCATTCTATGTCGAATCCCCGATAGGTAGAACTCGACGGGAGGGATACTTCCCATCGTCCACCGTTATTCCAGGGCGGTCCGGGGTACCGGGGCTGGCGTTCCATTCGCACACGGGGCTGGCGTTCCATTCGCCCACGTCTTGCTGCCATCGTTGCCTTGGTGATTCCCTGCATAGTCCACATAGAAAGGGTTACAGCCAATCCCCAAAAATCGCCCACCTACTGCCTTCCTTGTCCTTCGTGTTTTCATTCCTCTTTTCTAGTCCAACTATCCCTCCATACCCCTGGGAGCAGTAGCCTCCTCTGGCAGCTCGTACAGCCGGTAGAGATCATCTACGTAGGTCACACCCCGGCCTACCTCCTGCCGGATGACTCTCCACATGGTCTCATCGCTTATTTGTGGGACTCCCGGCTTAGTATTTGCTACTGCTCGTAGAATGCAAAGCACCTCGCGCCCCTGTTCATCCCCAAAAGGCCCCATCTCTAGGAAGGCCCGATAGTATTCTCGATACATTAATGCTTCGTCAAGATTTAGACTAGTTACGACAGTCACTGCCTGCTCCACTCGTTCTATGCCTCCCATTAGCCTTAGCAGGAAGGGCGGTAGACTCATCCGTACGACCTCGCTGGGCAGCTCAAAGATCCCTGCCGCTGCGACTCTTACATCGGCCGTCATGTCGTCTCGCTCTGGGACTGCAAACTCAAACCCCTCCCGCCAGGTTATTTGCCATGCCCCTTCGAACATTCGCACGGGGTCATCCCCGGAAGCCAAGGCAATCCCAAAGGTCCGCCACCCTTCTTCCGACAGGTGTAGGGATCCCGTCGCATGCACTCGCCCTGAGAGGTCCAAATCTACGCCCCCGAACTTCCCTCTCGCACGTCATTCCAGCTCCACTACTAGGTACACCGTGTCCTCCACCAACTTTACCCCCACCCTGTCCATTACCGGATTGCTTACCGCATTCTTGCCGGCAGGCTTATTTCGACCCTGCCTTCCAATACCCTTGGTGACAGGATCCCGCGAGGTTTATCCTTCCAGAAAGTCATTCGTCGGGCCATCTTGAAACGCCTCATTTCCTGCTTCCTTAGTCCGATTGCTGCACCCACCGAGATTCCATGCCTTTTGTGTTTTAGTCTCTCAGCCCTTCCCTACTTATCGTACACTGGTCCTTGCCGCTATCCACGACCCATACACGTACAATTCTACCCCCCCTTTTTTTTTTTTTTTTTTTTTT
>BFEA01000474.1:363814-376768 GCA_003427395.1 Chara braunii
AAAAAAAAAAAAAGCGTCTCCTCCTTGTTCCCACTCACCTCTCCTTTCTTCTCTTGGTGTTGAAGACCAATCTTGATGAATCTCCCTCCTCCTCACTTAGCTATGGCTCTCTTCTTCCTCAAACCCTCATCGCCTTCCTTTCTCAGTCTATCCCTAGCTATGGCAAGCTCCCACTCCCAAGGCTATGGAGTCCTCCCCTCTAGGAGGGTTGAATGGGTTCCTCCAAGCCTCTCTCACTCTCCCACTGCCTGGGGGCTATGGCGGACCACCCCCTTGAGTCTCCACTACTCACACTAGCTCCAATGACAGCTCCTACTACATCACAGTCTCCTCCAAGGCTTCCAACAGGCAGCGGTTCCCCTCCTCTCACTCCACGTGAGTAGAGTGTTCATATGAGCTCACTTGGGCAGCATGGGCACTCATGCAAATGTGAGTGTGGCGGACTGCTCCCTCAGCTTATGTAGGCTGAAACCGGAGTACCGGCCGGCCCATGGGCCTCTCCATGTGCCTCCACGTGAACCGAGGTACCCCCAAGGCCAAATTCCACCACTATGCCTCTCCGGGGGCATCTAGGCCTTATTCAAGTACATGCAGTCTGAGTGGCTTGTACCAACCCGGAATGCCTCTTGGCCTCCTCAAGCCTCTTTTTCTTTTTCAGAAGTTGTCCTCTTGTGTCCAAATGCTCAAGGGGCAGCCTCACTTGAAAGAAAAAAACCTTATGGGCCTTTTTCTCGATTTTTGTGGTTCCTACCCCATTTTGGGTAGGCCGAGATATTTTTTCATGTATCGGATCAATCTCAGCCTTGGATCTGGCTGAGATACAAGGCCAACATAATTCCGAGCTTCCCCCAAGTGGTCCTTGCTTCAATTTTGAGCCCCTATGCTCACTTTTTCAGTTTTTGGTGCATCTGGTCTTCTTTCTGGGCCAAATGCACAATTTCGGTCTTTTCCTTTTTTTGTTTCTTTCCATTTTGGGCTGCCAACTCATTCCGGAGTTGGCTGTTTGAGCTGGCCCCACAAAAAACGGCCATATGCTCTCAATCACGGGATATGATCTCAGATCCATGACTCGTAAAAAAATCGGCTACTCCTTTTTGCTTTTTTACTCATTTTTGCCCTTTTAAATTAAAATATTGTTGAGGTAATGCCCCAAGGGCATTACCTCTGCAATCCAGATTGCCCTTCACAAAATCTGGAGGGATGAGGTCACAGTAGGGACCTGCCAGTCCGTACTGTGTTAGTCCCAACTGGCTGGCACATTCTCCTCCACCCTTTTCTCCCCTTTTGTCTCATCCACCCTCCTTTTTCTCTCCTTTTTCTTTCCTTTTTCTTTTATTTTTGTTGTGCCAAGTGTCAAGCTCCTCTGAACTCTCTTTCTAGGCCTTAGAACCTCATTCATGGCCAAATTCATGGCAAGCAGTTAACCGTTGCAACTCGGATTGCAATAATGAAGCCCCCATGCTCATGGGGGCTCCCGTTTGCCTCCGTTTTTCCAATTTTGAGCCCCCTTGTGCTCCGATTTTTCCTTGGCAGCTTATTTTATGCATAGAGCCCGTTGAGGCTCTATTTTCTTGTGCCTTTCTAGTCCGAGATATCTCGCACTACTGGGCAGCCCCTCCTTTATTTTTTTTCTCTCATTTTTACCTTCTAGTGCCCTCTCCCCAGACTCTTTTACTTTTGCACTCACAGTGGCTAATATTTTCCACCGTCAAGATCTTGATCTTGACGACACTACTTGCTTGCATACTCCTCTTTTGTTAGCTCATGGTTGTCTTGTTCCATTTTCTAGTCCCGACGATGGTCCCGCTGTCGGGGCAAATACCCTGACAAGGTTATGTGTCCGGGACTTTAAATGTCGGACGTTGTCCGGCTCATTCGTTGAATGGAAGAACTTGATGAGACTGACGTTTGCCAAAGTTTATTTAGACCTGATTTGTGGCCAAGAGACTAAAAGTTTTCGAACTTTAGTCCGGACATGTGTGGCGTCCGGGAGTAACAGATGTAAATGGCAATGCTTCGCTTTTGTCGAAGCCGCAGAGGCGTGTGGACATGGAAATGGTAGAACTAGACCTATTCTACCTAAAATAGCAGTCGCGTGATTCAGAGTCTAAGTAGGTTAAATGGAGGGTTGTGTTGGATGTGGGTGAGCACGCTGGCTACCGATAGATAGTCGGTCACGGAAAAGGGTTGGAGATTGTCGTGGTTGATGTTCGCGGCCAACCAAGTGGGCAGAGCTAGCAAGTAGGGCCTGTGAGGCCTCAAGCAGGCGAGGCTCGCAGGATCACATGCAGACATGGCCTGCAAATCCACAACAGGGGGGGGATAGAGCTAGGGCCAAGCTCTTCATATAGAAGAGTTGCTCTTATCACTGTCGTGATAGGAGCTAGCCCAATAGGATACAATGCAGGACTCTCACCCAGCGGGCACCGGGATCGAATCCGAGAATTGCACTACTGGGCATAGCTCCTTTTGGAGCTGCCCACTCTGAATGATGTCGGCGCGATCGATCTTGACCATTCTATCGCGGAGATCGCGCGGTCCGGATCGGCTGCGCAAATCAGCATGGCCCCTGCGCTTTCAAGGGTAACACGCATAAATCGAGAAATGGCCTATAATTTTTATTTTTATTTTTATTTAGGAAAAAAAAAAAAAAAAAGTCCATGAGGACTTGAACTCGGGTCTGCATCACTGAGATGCGTGACCGAAAAGCCACGCAACTGGTGATGCGACCGTTGGCATAAGCCAACGCGAAGAAAAAAAAAAGAAAAAAAAAACTAAAAACTTAACTACGTTGAACGTGGAGCGCCACTTGGCGCCATACGAAGTGACTGGGGCACTTCATCCCAGTGCACTAGACAATTGCCCGTGAAAACGGGCAACCGTTTTTCTACAGTGAGGTAAAGTTTGTTTTTTTCTTCTTTTTTTTTTAGATTTTCCTTAGGTTTTCTTCTTTAGATTCTCGTTAGATTTTTTTTTAGATTTCTTTTTGTTTTTTTTTTCTTTAGATTTTTGTTTTTATTTTCGTGATTTTACTAAAGGTGTTCGTTCGTTTTCGATGAACGGGCTGGTTCCTACAGCTGCAATAGGGGAAGAATCGAATGAATTTTCCCTTATCAAGGGGAACTATACACTTGTGGAGAGAGAGAGAGAGAGAGAGAGAGAGAGAGAGAGAGAGAGAGAGAGAGAGAGAGAGAGAGAGAAAAAAAAGGGAACCCACCAAAGAGTGTCCGTTCGTTTTGGAAACGGGTCGCTCTCTTGGGCCGCCGCGCCTGTATCAGGTGCCCATTTGCACCAGATACAGGTGCAGGGTAGGGGAACGAAGGAAAAACCCTCCTGGACTTGACCCTAGTTCGACTCAGTGAAATGACTGTGTGGGGGTGGCTGCTCGTTTCGTAAAACGAGCTGCCCCCTGCCCAGGGAAAATAAAGGGGGTGGAAAGAAAAAGAAAAGAAAAGGAAAAAATATATATAACGGCCAGGTACGTGGCCGCGACCGCGGAACAGGTGCAGCCCCATAAAGTTCTAGAGGCCGATGGGATTGTGCGTGTTCATTTTGAATTGGCAGCAGTGAATGGTTGGGTACAGCCATATCCAAGGGCACCTGGCCTGGGGGAACGGTCGGGTACTCCCGGGGAGCGATGACCTTGGTTTCTCTAAGGGGAAACCAAGGTATCTAGCTCCTGGCCATTGATTTTGATCAAGGGTCAGGAGCACTGATGATTTTTGCTTGGGTGTGGGCAAGGCAGCTACCCACATGCCCTCAGCCAGCTACAAAAGCCAGCATCTTACCCAACAGCCTCACACTTGTGGCAGTGCTGCTGGGCATTCTACTTGAGTAGATGCTGGGTGGCTGGCTACTGGTGCAGAGAGGGAGTGTTGGCGAAGTGTTGGAGGACTGCAGGATAGCGAAGTGAGGAGCGAGGCAGCCATAGCCAATGCTGAGGGCACTCTGCCTTAGTGTTAGGCTGGTACTGCGCCTGTGGGATTACCCCTGGAGCACTTTGTGGAACCAAGGCTCTGTCCTGGGCTGGTTGCGGTGGTGCAGCAGACTGAACTTCCCTTTGAGTAGGGTTATGCTGCCAAAGTGCGGATGCATCGGCGCTGTGTTTTTTATGTGAGTGTGAGGAGGTGCTGTTCGTTTGGCGACACGACAACGGCAGCAACACTTCGGTGGTGGGACGGTGCTGTTCGTTCAACGTGGCGTTGGCGGCTATTTTTTGTAAGGTGTAGAGGTTATGTTGCACATGGCAGCCATAATTGGAAAAATGTTGGGGAGATGCTGCGCGTTTTTTCGGCAACGACAATTTTTTTTGTTGACGTACTGCGGGAGTGCTGCCGAATTTTTTCGGCGACAGCTGTGATTTTTTTGGCAGTGACGCGGAAGCGCTGCTGGATTTTTGCGGCGGCGACACTGGTTTTAACAGCAATGGTGCGGAAGCGCTGCCGGGTTTTCACGGCGGTGGCGACATTATTTTTGCACTGACTACATAAAGCGGTGGCTGGGCATTAGCGCAGGGAAGGTGTCGCTGAAGTGGTAGTGCGTTTTGAAGTGGCATGAGCGTGGCACGAGGCGAGTGATAACGACATTGAAACGCTGTCAAGTTGTTGGGGGTGAATGTGTGTCGAGAGAGTAATGTGGCAGGCGGTCGTCACAAGGGAGTGTCGCGGCAGGTGATCAATTTTTAGGGAGTGGTGTGGATCACTTGCTGACGATTTGTTACAACCATTTTTTCATCAAGCGACGCGATTCTATGCGATCTTCTTGAATAGGCCATTTTTACAACTTTACTCAAGGTCAGTCAGTTGATTGACTCAGATTTTCCTTCACACCTGTGTGAACCCACACTTGCCTGACCCTGTTCATTGAATGTTCGTTGAAAAGGCAAAGGAAATGTGTGTTCCCATGCAAATGAAAAGGTCTGACTCGAGTATGGGATTGCACTGTTTTCTTTTAAACTTGTTTTCTTTGCATGATGCGCAAGTAGGTAGAAGGATGCTTGCAAAGGAGACTGATCATGCCTGTTTGAGATGAAGAAAAAAATGTTCTCTTTCTATCTTTCACCTGCCTGCATGTTCAAAGCAATTGTATTTTGAATAATTTCAACGAGTGTCGTGAAAGAAATTTGTGAATATAATGAAGATGAAGATGAAGATGAGGTCAATTGGACTTAACTTTCCCCAGGATTGACCAATTTTATCTCGAATGACTTTATCTACCTATACATGTCCAAATGACTCTTATTCTCTATCTCCTCTGATTTCTTTTCGTCCAAGTTACCATGAACTCAGGAGGAATAAAAATAATTGAAAGCTACTTGTAAGTGGACACGTTCTCTCTTTCAAGGAAGTATCTGGGGTAGGGGTTCATTGCTTTAGGAGTCGATCCTGTTATTTGCCCAGAGTGGACCGTTTCTATGGGGGGGTACTTGCCGATTCGGTGGAGACGGCCCGATTTCTGAGATCCGAGTCTTGTGCTCGGACGAGGAGGGGTACCTCAGACCACTTCCTAGAGGGAGAGGCATGCAACACTTCAAGCAATGTCCGTGATCAAGAATCATTCGCAAAGCAGCTTGTTATCCAAAAATATTAGAAACATATGAAGTCGGGTATGTGGGTCTAGTTTTAAATCGGCGGAGGGTTAGAATGAATAACTTTGGCAGCGTATCTCATCAAGTCAAAACGGAGGTTGTCCGACTACCCTATCGGCTGCATCTATGTTATTGTTGGAAACCAACTCTTGTTGGCGGTTGTGTGATTGTTTTGTGGAGTTCGACCCGGGGTGGTCGAATTTTATTTTGATCCTGTGTTTTTTTATGTATCAAATGATAATTTGGATTCTCCCAGATATTACTTTGGATTGGGTGTACATTCCTATCAACTACGGTTGACTTCTGTTGGTGTAATTATGTGTGATTGTTATAACTTTCTTTTGACAGTGTGTCTAAGGGACTAGGATCAAATTGAGGGTTTCACGTTTGGTTGAGGCCATCCTAGTCGACCGGCGTCCGCTTCGTACCTAGGAGATCAGCGCCCTAGGAACGGATGACGTCCGGGTTCAATAGGCGTTAGCTAAGCGTATGTATACTACAACGAACGAGCAAACGCCCTCGTCTGATCTACCTCTGCGATTGCATTTAAAAAGTTTTCGCATGTGGGTCAGTAGCTCGGTAGGGATACGGCCCTAAGGGTGGTGACAACCCCTTAGGGAAGGAAAGCTTATGCCCCGCAGGAACCTATCTTGTCGTAGGGGACCGCGGGATGTACTGCAGGCGCATCCGGCTAGAGCGGCGAAGGGACGACGTGACCGCGGCCGTCTCGGAGGCTCGCGAGATTAGTTAGGCATCGCTCCCGAGTTGTCTCTCATTTTGTTTTGTTTAGTTTAACTCCTGTGTGACACGGTCGGGAGGGCTCTCGCTTTTGCGAAAAAGGCGGGAGCCAATGCGCTCGACACCACCGGCGTATGTTTCAAATTTCAACTATTTTTATTTGATCCCATTAAGTCACCGGCATCATTCCCGGTGACGTCCCATTTTTATTCGGGGCTTCCTTGTCCCTGGTAACCCCAAAACCTTTTTCTCATGGGCCTCAAGTACTGCGAATATTCTAGGCCGCGAGATCCACTATCTTGCGGTCCTCATGTACAGTCTTTATTTGCCCAAGCCAATAACACTCTTTTCTAGTGTCTTGGGTAAGCCAAGGCCCTTTTCCTTTTGGCCTAGGCACCCTCATGCAGTCCGTTATTTCTCAGACTGCCATAATGGTCTTTCCCCTAGCCTCATGGTCCAACAACATGGCTCAAACTGAAATGTAACGGTCATCTCCCAAGTACATCGGGGCTCAATATTGGCTCCGGATGTATCTGAAACATGTGTTTGTCCTCCCCCATGCAATCTGTTGTATCTCAGTTGCATGGGGCCTTGATTTTCCTCGATTTTCTCTGCAAAATCAAGAGAAAATCAAGGTCCTTTGCAACCGCCATATCTCATAATGTATCTGGTCACGGATGCATCTCCGCAAGTGGTCGTTTTTTACTGTTCAGACCTTTTTCTCTTTTATTTTATTTTCTCTTTCCTTTTCTTTTATTTTTCCTCCATTTTCGAACAGTAGGGACCTGCCAGTTCCTACTTGTGGCAGTCCCTACTGACGGCCAACTCACTCACTCCCTATGGAATGGTTCTGCTTCCAATGAGATCCTATAATAGGCGTCGACCAGCCACGAAACGCCCAGGTGTACTTCGTCCAAAGCTTCCGCCGCCGCAAGGATGTGTTTGTATCCCCCGAACCAATCCGCCACAAAATGCGGCACCCAAGCCTGGACTAACTGGCAGGGCAGCCTAAGTTCCTCCCATTCTCCTATTACGACCCTACTGCCTACTTCATCCCACCCTTCGTTGGCGAATCCATGACCCATATCGCGAGTCGATTGCTCGACTTCCCCTAAGATCCACATCGGGTTTTGTTCGGACGCCAGCGTTACGCAGAACAGATGTCAGCTCCTTTTTTATAAGTACACTGTTCCGAGGGATTCCACGTTCCCCTTGGCCAAGTCGTCTCATCCCTCTTCTTCTCGCAACGGGTTTCACACCCTTTCTACCCATAGAAATGATAATTCTTATGCTATTTCCCTTTCTACCAATCACAGGTCGTTCCTCTCCATTCATTTCTCGTCGGCAGGGTCAACTCTATTCCTCCTTCGAGTCGTCTTGGTTCCCACCCCCTAAACATCCGATTGTTTAAGCGTTGTTCCCACACCATTCTTGCTCTCTGCACAGCGCTGACCATCCTTATCATTCCTGCCCTGCGGACCCTTTTCTCAAAAGTCTCAATCTTCAATTGCATCATCTTCGTCCTCATCTATTAGGTCGTCCTCTTCCTCATACCATAGATCTTTTAGCCCATCGAGAAACATTTCCCCTACCGCTACATTCCTGTAGATTATTCTCCAATGGACGGGACTCATAACGAACACCTCATCCGTGCTGAGATAGTTTAGTATCGCGGCTAGCTCCCTTGCCCAATTCCCTTCAAAGGGCCCCATTTTGACCGATAAACGGAAAAAATCATGTCGGGTGCCTTGGTACAGCCCAAGACTCGTCATGGACTGATATATCCATACCAGCCTACTGCGGGTCCCGAAGACCACGTCCACCAAGAACGGAGGCATGGTGCACCTCATCGTCCTGAGGGGCCGCCTTACGTTCCCTCTATCTCCAAGTTTCACCCGCACATCTATCTTTTCCATTTCCATCTCTTCCCGTTGACACGCCGCCCACACTAGTTGCCGTTCTGTCCACCTTAACAATTTGTACGGGACTATTCCTAATGCCAAGTCCACAACCATTGTGTTTTCTCCTTCCTTAGACAAGTAGATTCAACCCCGTGCTTCCACAGTCCCCCAAAATTCCAAGTCTGTCAAGCTTGGCATTAGTCGGGTTAGGCTGACCTTGGTCCATAGCGTTTTTATCCAAAGAAAGGCGTCCTCGTCGCCCAACATCACAATCAGATACGCCGACTCTAGATCTGTCCAGGTCCCTTCTTCCAGCAGAACAACGGATACCCCGTCCTTAACATCTATTGGCATTTCCAGTCCGCTGGAATAGCTTGGGGACGATAGCCACCGTGCCATCTTGGTTCCAACACCCGATCCCTGTTTTTCCACAACCAAGCACCGACCTCGGTCCTTGGGTCCGATCAGCCTACGTCCTGGATGAGAATATTTCAGACCCCTCATCAAGGTTCAGTCTAGTTTACCTTCCCATTCTCAAATTCTACCTCCCTCGGATGCCCCTGAACGGTCCCTTCTCTCCCAAACTCATTCTCTTGGTTCTTTTCAAGGATGACCTCTATCTCTTCCTCTCGTGGTCTTCACTCACTCGTGCAAACTTAGGAGGGGGTGAGAATAGACTAGAACCTTGGCCTAGCCCAACAACTCGAATCTCAATCATCTCTACAGAGGAGGATACAAAATACGAAAAATTCAGACAATCTCACATACAAGCACAGTCATCTCCTCACCGGCCTTTTTTTCCAAAGTGGTCTCTCCACTATTACTATCGGCAGAGTTTTATCCCATACCTCAAGCACAACTCAACCGTCACGAGCGTGGTACCTCAACTCCGGCACAGGGTGTTACGCCTCTCCGTTTGCTTAGAATACCCATCCCATCTTACCGCCTTTGCACAACCCCGTTGGCACGGGGAATCACCCCGCGCATCCCGGTAGGAGCAAAAGTTAGTCGTCCAGGCATTCACTTCCATCGGTCTGATAAGAATCAGCCCTTCCCATGCCGTACTACAAGAGGCTACTAATCGTCTCTGAGGCTCCCTCCTTGCCCCACATGCAGCGGTCCTCCTCCGTCTGCCGACAAGCAGCCTCTCCACCTGAGAAGACGTTTCACACCCCTCTTGGGCAAGGTGTCGAGCCATGCTCGGTCCGCCCGGGAGGGAGTGCAACTAATCAACCGGCGAGACCAACTCTTGCCCAACAACCCAGTGGCCCAACCTCCTACACATGAGATCCGGTGACACTTTGATAGAAACGACATTTTGCAACCCGCCCCAGCTGGTTCAGACCCATCATTTCCTTCCGAAAGGCAGGACGCTCAATTTCCACTCACGTAGATCACAAGTCCCAAGTGGGACACACATAGTACAAATGCCTTTCCCATGGTGCATTCAACGCATCCTACCCAAACCTCGCATTGTCTCTCAAGACCGTGTGTGCCACTCTCCCTACCGTCCATACACAGTGGCTGGTTCCTTTTCGTGAGCATCTTCCAAGGGTGAGCTAGTTTTCTTTGGAGTCTAGCAAGTCCCTTAATTCTCATTCTCTTATTGCATCTGTCGTTTTATAGGGCATGATTGTTCTTTTCTCGATTACCATTGTGTTCATGTTGGTTCCTTCACACTTTTCAAGTGTAATAGTGCATGAGTCCGCTGGGCTCAGAAGAAGAAGAGAGAAGAGCACCAAGCCGGTCGGATCGCTCCGCCACAGGATTTTTATTGGACCCAGCTCGAAGCCGAAGCACCAACCGTCTGCCACGTAACTGGAGCCCTTCTTTCACACGAAGAGGAAGGGTCGACATGCGACTTGCCCGAAGCTTCCTCGGACTGGCCAACACCAGCACCGGAGGAAGGAGGGCTAGAGCCACTCCTGTGCATCATGCATGTTATACCTCCAGGCCCGGCCATGCCATGTGCCCAGCTACTCTCAAATATGATTCTCTCAAAGGAAAGAGCAAACGCAAGTCCAATTTCCTTCTCTTTGGTCGAGTGCATGACCATGCGTAGGGCGCCCCCCCCGGAATTGCAAAGGTCAATTTAACCCTGTACCCGACACCTCCACCATTTTTGCAGGGCGAAACCCCGTTAGACTTTCGAGCCTGTGTCGATCCCACTGCAGGTCCCAGTTGGCTCGACCCGACCACGCTCATGCTCAGGGCGCGGGTCATTCGTCACCGGGTCACCCCACCTAGTGCTTTGAGATGGATGGGGGTGGGCCATTGAGCGAGAGAGCTTTGACATTGGGGATGTAGCTCAACCCTCACGCCGGGTGGTAGTCTCGCTGATCATTTCGCAAGCGTAAGTTTTATAATTCTTGGTTGTGTTATCAGGCAAATGCTCCTTTCAATACTCAAGCGGTCCCAGGGGGTTCCTTGAGAAAATTTTCTTCTTTTGTGTGTAGGATAAGCGGCATCCTTAGGCCACACATTGGGGCGCGGAGGCGACGTCTTCCCCCTTCGCCTCCACACATTCCCATGTTCCGATCATGATATCCATCGTCGTTGGAGCCCGCCCCTTAGTCTTTTCAGGGCTTTCATCCGCATACAAAGGCTACTTCACATTTCAATCGATCAAGACTTCGTCACCCGCGCGGTCTACACTCAAAGCTTCATACACCAAGGCCCCATTCACAGATAGGGTTTACACTAAGGCCCACAACCGTTTGCTCATCCATTCCTCTTCCCTTTTGCTGGCACATCCCTGACCCAATCCAGCTCAAGTCATCCCAAGCTATTCACCTGCACAATCAAACACAAGTACAAATGCCAATACAATCCCCCATTCGGGGGTCAACACATAACCCTTCCCACATGCCTATGCTTTCTTCCTTTGCTCTTGGCTTAATTCCCATTCCCGAATGATAAGCATGTGTATTGTATGCAATACTTGGTTCATGGTGAAAATAATATTACCTTTCTCCTTTACAAGACTGAATAAGCTGAGCTGATCCCCACGTTTTGTATGGATGGAACAGCTGTCCATGGTGAAGACAGTGCACCCATTCTTCATTTCTTTGTTTACCCTCTATATACAGGTATGGATAGGCCGGACAGAGTTGATTTCTACATAGGGTTCACATGACTATGATTTCTGTAACACTCCTTTTCATTTGTTGTTGCATTTGTCGTTCATCAGGTATCCATCGATCGATGAGAAAATACGATTAATGGCTGGACAGAAACTCGCTGAAATCACATGCACCCAATTCGATTTGAACGACACTTTCCACAATTGTCTTAATCAAACGGGGTTTGACGCTGCAGGGGGTGTATACTTTGGGTCTGTATCAGGCATTCATTGGGGGCTTCCAGGCCTGGTAAGTCTACTGTGCGAACTCCCTCCCCTTTCAACCATTGAGTCTATTTGAGTCCATCTAGATTTGAATGAATGGTTCGTTTCTCAACAGTTATACTCATGTACCTGACCACATAGTCTGGTTACAAGTGAACAAATTTTACAATGCTTGTCGAATGGCATGGTTAGCCCCATGTGTATGTGACTACAGGTGTGCATTCGGGCCCTATGTGTCGATGTACCAGTTTGTTTGTGATTTATGAATTTGAAGAATCTCAAGTACTTCCACACTTGATTAAGATAAGATCGCACTGGTACATAGGTGCGTCCTAGACCCTAGATCTGACCATGGCCAGATCTCATCTGATCTAGGTCCAAGTGGGCCTAGGTGAGAGTTACAGCCCTTAGGGCTCTATCTCACATTCCCAAGTGATGGTCTCAGTTTTTGGCCAAGTGCACTATTTTTGTCTTGTCTCTTCCTCTGTTGTTTTCCATTCGGAGATACGAACTCATTTTTGTAGTTTTCTGTTTGAGTGAACATCACAAAAATAGCCTTTTTGTTTCGTCCGTTGATCTTATCTTATAATCAACGATTAAAACAAAAATTGGCCATCAAGTTTTGACCTTTCTTTTTCTTTTTCTTTAATTTGCTTCAGATAACAAAGAGATAATGCCCTAAGGGCCTTATCTCTTCACTCCGGATTTATCTCTCCGGAAGATCCAGCCACGGTAGGGACCTGCTGGTCTCAACTCTGATAGTCCCTAGTCCCTACCCACCGGATTACATCGTCACGTTTTTTTTGCATTTCGCAGCCCGTTAGGAGCTGCGCTCTCTCCCTTGTTTTTTTTCTCTTTTTGTGCCACGGACATCATCGGTCCTTGGTCGGGTACTGGTCACTGGCAGATGTACCGGTAGCTGGAAGGGGGCAATGTTTTCATTTTGGGGCAGAGCAAGGGTTTTGGGAACTCAGGGAAGGCCGAGGACCATTTTTTTTTGTTCATGTGCCCCGACCGGTTCTTCGGGAAGAGGGGTTGGTAGGCCCCTTTATCAGGGGCCCTTAACAACAGTGAGAGCTTTGCACAACGTTTCTTTGTACAAGTTCCCTAAATAAAATAAAAATAAAAATAAAAAATCTGAAGAATGCTTTGAATGTGGCCATTTGGTGGGCATGAACCTGGATACCATTGGAGCCATTACTAAACCATCGGGAACATGGTCCACGAACAGACTGAGTTCATCGTGTGCGAAAGGTTGACAACTTTATCGTTGAATGATGACACCCCTCTTTGTTGTTAATGGTTTGCAAAAATGGCATCTCTCTCTCTCTCTCTCTCTCTCTCTCTCTCTCTCTCTCTCTCTCTCTCTCTCTCTCTCTCTC
>BFEA01000474.1:399128-412306 GCA_003427395.1 Chara braunii
CGCATTAATGAGACTACAACACGTACATATATTAGCTATGGAGCAACTAGGAAGTAACTGCCACATCACCAAGTGAGAGAAAGACTGAACTTGCATTATTGAGGCTGCAGCACACACATACATGAGTTATGGAGCAACTAGGAAAACACCGGTACATCACTAAGTGGAAGATAGACCGAACTAGCACCAATGAGACTACAACACATACATACATGAGCTACGGAGCAACTAGGACGGCACCGCCACATCACCAAGTGAGAGAAAGATTGAGAAAAGGAGAACTTCGTTTTGGGACAACCCCTTTGCATGCTGACGTCTGGATGCCATCCACACCTCAGTCCAGACAATCTACAAATGATACAGCTGTCCAGGTGCACTGCAACCATGATGTTGATTTTTTGTGTGAGGTCTTGTGTTTATTCTAAGATATTTTCTGTGTGTGGGTGACAAGCAGATCACAACCCAGTCCCAAGCTTTCATACACACTGCTTGCTCATGCAAAAAGCTTTTGCCAAGCAGTTCCTGAACCTTGCAGCATGCTCGACATCTCCTTCCAACCTCTTTTGCCTGCAAATTGACGGAAATCTGTGACTCCGCCTGCTGTATGTCTGTTGTCTTGCCCAGAATCAATTTAAGAAGGGTGATGACCACCCATACAATTGTAAGGAAAAGAAATTGCCAGGTCAGATATATGATCCACGTCACCGACCATGGTAAGTGACAATTTCGCCATGACTGCACCTTTCCTTTGCGCATGTTAGCTCTCACTGGCTGCTTGTAATATATCATCACTGGCTGCTTGTAATACATCATAAAGTGGACAATCTCCACCAAGAATACCACTTACAGCCAAGGACACATCCTACAACAGTAATTTTTGACTTTTCTAAGCGAACGGCAGTTGTCATTACTAGAAGAGTAAAGAGAGATGAAACAATTAGCTACAGGAATGAATGAAGCAAATAAACTTATGGAGAGGAGTTCCTGGAAACTTCCAAGCAATAACGGAGAATCAAGACTGCATCTAGATGTTTTGTGGAGCTGCATCTTCTTGCTTGGCTGTGTTTCTGCTGCGCTTGTATGACCTTTTCCTTCTGTGTTTTTCTTCTTTTTTTCACAGAGTTAGATTTGGATTATATGGCTGGAAGCAGGCCATCATCCCTTACAAGATGAATCCATACTGACACTTCTCTCAGCTGACAGAACCTGAGCAGGTGACGTTGATAATTTCCATCCTCGGAGGATGTACTGTGCCCTCTGCCCCCGCTTGACCTACTCTTTTTCTTTTTATTGCCTCTAAAACAGAGCCGTATGACTCCGGCTCCATGTACATTCTGGGGAGCGTCAGTGCAGTTTGTCTTCCACCGGCAAGTCAGAGTACAAGGTACAACACACTGCGATGCTTCTCCCGTTTATGGTAGAGAGACCCAAGTGGGCAGCGTTGATTACTTCCAATCTGGAAGTGCGTACCTCCCCTCACCCCTGCCTAAGTTAGCCCATGGCTACTGGGCCGCTGTTCCCTGTCCCATCCTCTTGATTGCATTTCTATGTTTTCGATTGCTGCTGTTCTCCTCTCGCACAACCCCGGGTCATCGATCTGTCTGCCCTCGGCAGATTGCCTGTTAAAACCCTAAACCCTGGGGGCTCTGCTTTTTAAAACCATAAACCCTGGGGGCTCTGCCTGTTAAAACCCTAAACCCTGGAGGGCTCTAGTCCTCTGGATCTGTGCGTGTCCTTTTGTTCTTCCCTGGTATATTGACACCTTCCAGTGTCTGCTGTGGGAGGTGGGAAGTTCTGAAGGAACAACTTAGTCTAGTCTTGGAGCTCAACTGTTCCCCAACCCCCACTCTGCGTTCCTGGCTGCCCGGTGCGTGGGCACAGGCCTCAGTGCTACACAGCTCTGGCTCCCCAGGATACCCCGAGGGGGTTTCTGCCCGGGCTTGGAAGTCACCAGATGCTACGGCTGGGCGGCCGGGCCTTTCTCCCGCATGTCACACTAAGGTGACGTGAGGCTGCCCACCGGCTCCCGGCTTCCACCTAAACAGGATGCCTGTGGCAGGTCTGCCTTGCTACCTGCTCGGAACCAGTTGAAGCAGAGCTTTCTCCTCAGCCTAGGGTCTCCAAACAGAACTTGTCCAGAAGCTCTTGTACCTTATCCGTGTTCTGCCGCATTTCCCATCTCCGCTTGTCCCACACGGCCCAGTACTCTGTTTCCAATAGGAGGAGGAGCTCGTCCCAGACCTGGTGGTCAGATTGCTGGACTCTTTCTACATGTTGTAGTGTCTCCTCACACCTCCTCTTCCAAATGACCCAGAGGGTGATCGGTCGAAGCCTGATAAACAGCTCTCTGTGGTGCGGCTCTGTGTACACAGGGTCACTGAAACCTGTTTTTGCTGTGCCCGGGAGCGAGGTGTTCGTCACTCCCTGCCGAAGCCTATTCACTCTGTCCCAGATTTTGCTTGCTTTGTGGCAAGTGAGCAGGCAGTGGATGATGTCCTCTTGTTGGACCGTGCTGCAGATTGTGAAGAGGTTATCGAACGGGGTCCTTCTTTGGGGGTCGCATCTCCTGTTGATCCATTGGCTCAGGGATAGTGCAGAGTAAGCGATCAGGCACTGGATGCTTCTGATTCTCTTGTTTCTGATGGCCAGTATTCTTGTCCAGGGGATTTGCTGCAGCCCAACAGGGTCGATGTTTGCCTGTCTCTGCCATCTCTCCACGACATTGGCCTGGACGTCGACCGGCCGGTGTCTCAATTTGTACCCAAGGTGTGTGGTGTATCTGAGGATGTTGACCCTCGTCTGCTCAGCGCCTGGGTGCCGCTGAAGTTTCTGAGCCCATCTCGTCAGGTCCACCTCCAAGTCCTGGATACCGATCATGGGGCCGTAGATCGTAAGGTCATCGTCTTCCATCACTCTGACCTTGCACAGCAGGTGTCTTTTGACCTCTACCTGGCCTGAGTTCGCTTTGTGTAGTCTGCTCATGAACACACCCGGAGTTGCAATGGTTTGAGCGTCGAAGAGGAGCCAGTCACCCTCCGGTCTTGCATGTCCCGCAAAAGTCCGGGCTGCTGTTGGTATACCGTCTGTTATCATTGTTGCCCAGTCCCCCGGAGCCCAGCTGGTGGGCATAGTCAGTGTGGCCTGCCAGTCTTGCAGGATTGGCACAAGGATGGTATTGAGGTTGACGTGGAGGTTGTGGCAGCCGTTCAGGGTGTCTCTCATTTCCACTGCAATTTCCAACGGCCCAGGTGCTCACTCCAAATGTGCTTGATCTGGCAGACCCCCTTCTCAAGCCATGTGCCCCATCTCGTATCTTTCGCTGTGAGTATCCAGGGCTTACCATTGTTGTCCATGAGCCATTGGTTGCAGAACAGGGGTTGTCTCAGCACCTCATCCCTTGTCTGCAGCACTCTGACTTTGGGAGGCAGGATCTCTCCAGATCTTTAGCAGGTGGCTCCAATATGGGCTGTCCGGTCCGGGTCCCCTCAAATGTCGTCGAGCCCATGACTTGCCCATGAGCCAAAACGGTCCCTGCATGTTGAACGATGTGGTGAACCTGGGCAAGGCCCTTATCTGGCGCAGGGCGAAGGGGTGCCAGGGCAGGTGCGGGGCGGTGAGGATTTTCAGGATCCACTTTGTTTGGGATGCCTTGCTTTGAAGTTTTGGGTCCATCACCCCCAGCGACCCTTTCGCCTTGGGCTGTGGCGGGTATTTCCATTCGACTTTGGGGATGAAGGTGGATTTTTCGCCTTGCATCTGGACTTGGACCCTAATTTAACTGTGTACTCATGCAATGCTATCCACTTCTTGGCTCTGCCCCTCCCTCTGTCCTCATACCAGTCCCACTCCCTAGGGTCTACTTCTGATTCCGTTGCTCTTCCTCTCCCTCTCTTTTCCCTCCTTTGCTTATTCTTCAATTATCTGACCTTCCACAAATCCTGAATGTTGAACTCCAACTTTGTTAGTGAGTTGCTTCACACTTTCTTTATTGTCTTCCCTGTTACTTCTAGCTCGTGTACCTTGAAGGTTGCTATATCTCCATCGGTCGACGACTGTTTAGGGTTGCCCAATCTCCCTTTTTACATGCCTTTTCCTTTTTCAACAGCATCCTCCAGACTATTGGTATGCTGTCAATCAGTTCGTCGAGGTTCTTTTTCAAATTATGTACTCCACGTAGACTTGGTCTTAGTTCTTCTTCCGTTTTCCATCTTCGGATCCTGTCATCCCATAGGTGTTGTATTTTCCATATGCTTTTTCAACCCATACCATCCATCTCTTTTCCTTTCCTAAAAGTGTCCAGGCTTGTTGATGATGATCGGTTAGTAGTTCGTTTCCGAATAAGGGTTGGTGTAATACTCCCTCTTTTGAGTTTGGTCCTCTCCTTCTCTGTGGGAATGCCTCCCTCCATGCTGCGATCAATTTTACCCAATGTTGGCTTGGAGGATCACCACTGGGGGGGTGCCCTCCTGGTCTGAGCCTTGTACCTTCCGTCCTTGGTGCCCAATGCTTATTCATGAGCCAGGTGTGACCTTCAGTGCTGTTACATGCTGCGCGTGCACACGCGGGCCATTTTGCAGGCCCGACGTCCTTCAGGCCAAAAGCCTGAATTTCAGGCCGAAAGCCTGAAATCCAGGACTTACAGGCCCCATGTCGGATCAGGCCGAAAGCCTGAATTCCAGGGCCACAGCCCCTATGTCGTTTCAGACTAAAAACGGCAACAGCCTTTTTAGCCTGAAACGAAGGGCCATTTTCGGTCGTTCATCAGGACGACCGGCCCTGAAACTCAGGCACCGAACCAGGGTTTCGGAACAGGCTATTCTTAGCCTGTTCCCCACGCCAGCCTCAGCAGGCTGCTGCACGCCAGCCCCTGGCACATTTCGGCATTGGCAAGAGCTGCCTCCTCGGCCTGGCTCGCCCTTCAGCAGTCAGGAGGCAGGCCGAGGTAGTACATAGGGACTTCCCAGGCACTTCCCAGGTAGGCAGTCGGCAGTTGTAGTCTTCAGGATTCGGGAGCAGCACTCTGGAGGGAGCGCTGCAGAGTAGTAGTAGTAGCGTTAGCTTGTAGTCTTCAGCGCTGGGCGCAGTAGGTAGCTGTAGTCTCCAGCGCTGGGCGCCATAGCTAGGATAGTGCTAGAGAGAGAGAGAGAGAGATTGGGCGGAGGCCAGGAGTACTTACCTGCAGCGCCGTTGCTCCAGCTTCGTCTTCGAGGTACCTGCAGCACAGCGCCAMCATCACAGGTTAGTATCTGGTTCGTAACAGTGAGAGAGAGTTCTTCTTCTTCCTCTTCTTAGTCCACCATCTCCTTCTCCCCCTCTCAACATCTGACTTCACTGCATCAGCAGACTACGAGAGAAGAGAGACAGAGCTTGGTGACATCGGATCCAGACTCGACTTTTGGGACTTCAGACATGGCAATGAGGGACTATTTGGGATTGGTGACAAAGACTTGGTGTTGACGACATTCCCATCTCTCTCCCTCCTTTCGTTTGATCCCTTCCTCTTCGTCTCTGTATGTCTGGACCTGGCGCTTTCTTTCTGGGTACAACGCCAGGCTCCTTCACACCTGGTGATGGATACGATGTATGTTTGGTCTGAGTTCAAACATTGATTGGGCTAGTTAGTAGCATTCTAGCATTCTGCTTCGCTACTTTGTACTACGTGAATGAGGTCAGTCCCGGTCAGGGCAGTCTTTGTATCTAAGTCTTCCCTGCGCTATTCAGCACCATTATGTATGTATGAGAATGCACATTGCTTGCACCGCATTGTCCATTCAGTCCTTTTCATCACATTGCAGATCCTCGGTTATTACGTACATCACGTATCTGTGCATGTAACAGTGCTTTCGTATGCTTTGAATGGCAGTAAATTCCTCACTTGGTACAACACTATTTCTTACCATGGTTGTTCCTGCTTTAATATTAGTTTAATATCCATTTAGCTTGCAACACTTTATACTCCACTGCCAGGTCTTAGAGACGGACTCCTCCTTTGCTAGATGGGTTATTTACATATTTCCACGCTACTTTTGTAATCAAGTGATCTCTGGAGGCGTCTCCCGTCCGTAGGTAAGTGGCTGTTTTCCCTATACTCTTAAAGACTGCAAAGGGCCCAACGTGACGCCTTCCGCTGGGCCCAGCGAAATTCGGTGCGGAGGCAGGCGGGACTGGGGCAAGGGAAATTGGGCGCTACGTTTCGTGGTGGGACTGCGGGCGGGAGTGAGCGAAATTCGGTGTCAAGGCGGGCGGGAGTGGGGCAAGGGAATTACGGCGCGGCGTTTCGTGGCGGCACTGCAGGAGCGAGTGAGGGAAAATCGGGCGCGGTGTTTTATGGCGGGGCCTGTGTGCACATCGACAACTATAGGAGTGCGGTGTCGTGCGCGAGTGTGAGAATGTGGGTGCGGCGCTATTGTGGTGCGCGTGTGGGCCTGCGGAGTTTTTTGTTCCTGTGCGCTGCGCAGTGCGTGGGTCTGGCGCGGCAGAGGGCCGGGAGCGGGGTGTGGGCCGTGAAACTGCCGTGGCCGAGCGCGGGGAGTGGCGTGGTCGGGGTAGTGTGGCCACGGGCGACAACGGCGCGTGCAAGGTGGTTGAGCGGCGTGAGAGTGGTGTGCTTGGCGTCGTGTGCGGTCGAGGAGCGGTGTGGGAGTGGCGTGTTTGGGACGGTGGGACCTCGGACCGCAACAACGCGTGCGCGGACGGGGAGCGTTGCGAACGTAACTACGCGCACTTGCTGGGGAGCGGCGAAGCTATAAAGTGTGTTATGATTCTGGTTGTTTGTTGTCTGAGACCAACACTCGCACACATAGACTTCCAGGTATGCCCATACATACACAGAAGGAAGGGGAGAGGATAGGAGTATCACACCGCACAGGGAGAGATAAACACAACGGAAGACTTGACCATGCAATATGACAAGGTACATTGAGAGTGCAATTCACTCCACTCAATCCTCACAACCAGTCATAAAGAAAAGCCGAGCAGATCACATCCAAGAAAACAATGAAACGATGATAGTCCAAACCCAGGTACACACTGTTTATTACACTCAGAGTCTCGAATTGTCAGGATAACCCCAGTACTACAGTGCGCTGCTCAGAAATGAGCAGCGCTTCACTCCCCAACCCTGAGTAACCACTCGTAACACCCTTGAGCCCCTGAAACATCAAGCGCCACCCAGATACAGTCTCAAAAGGGAAGCGCCACCCTGAAACAGGCCTCAGAGGCCAAGCGCCACTCAGAGGATGAAGAAGAAGACCAGCGCCACAGTATCTGATGATGACGAAGTGTCAGAAGACTTCCCGGGTGGACGTCTGCAGCAGCGCCACCAAACCCTGACAAGATGACCTTTGAAGAAGAAGTTGCAGCTATGGCTGCAGCGCCACCACCCTGGAACCCCACTCCGGAGGAGGGTCCAGCAGGGCACCAACTTTTCTCGCCTCCAACACACCTCAATAGCCCAGACCTCTGTCAGACCCTGCGTGCTGGCAGCGTACAGCGCAGGTCCCATCTATGGCCGACGCTCCGATGGTCTGGCTATTCCTGTCTCCTTCCACGCTGAGCCGTCACCACTTCCGGTTCACGAGTAGCGCAACAGCGATGTACTAGGTACCAACTGCCAAAAGCCCTCAACCGATATGCCCGTCCTATCTATAGACTAAGCTAGCCTAGACTCGACCTAGACCGAGCTGACAGAGCGACCGGTACCGTATCAGTTTCGGCCTCTCGACCTCTACCTTACCCGACTATAGGCTATAGGACCGTCTATCAGCATAGGCCCTGAGGGCCTGTCTGTCCTGGGGGTAGCCCGGGCCTGCTATTCGTAGTTAGGGTAGCAGTAGGAAATTCAATTAGTGTTGGGCCTGTATTTTCCCAAATTTGCAGGTATGTCCCTCACGAATTTCCACTACAGGTAGGTCTCTCGGTTAGCCCTCAGCCAAACAAAATTACGAATCTACCCTACCTATGGTACAACCTCGACAGAGAGAGGCTACAGGCGGCCAGAAAACAGCAAGTCATTGCAGATCTACCCTCCCTCGGAGCGAGGACCTCCGAGCTAGGGGCGTAGGCGTGCAGAGCGCTGAAGGGATACTCCCTTCTGTGCTGCCTCATATTTGAGGATAACTGACTTTGCAGTCTTCAGAAGCTCCTTGCGAGTAAACGAGCGATACTCAGTATGCGGCTAGTATAAGAACTTCACAAGGTACTCCTTATCTGGACCTGTACCTGACTCATCCTCCACAGATTCCACCTCATATCCTTTGCCAGGGATACGGGGACCGAACTGAGGAGGCGTGTGTGGAAATGCATCAGCTGATGTGAACGGCAACAACTTAGATGCATGGAAGAAAGGGTAGGTTTGTAGATGCAATGGGACATCCACTGTATAGGATGGTCCAAATGGATCAGCTCCCACCGTATCTAAGACCTGCCATGGACCCATATATCGTGGCAACAGCTTAGGCGACATATCCTCCTTATATCGTGGCAACAGCTTAGGCGACATATCCTCCTTATATCGTGGCAACAGCTTAGGCGACATATCCTCCTCTCGCGACAACTTAGAACTGAGTACCCACACCCTGTCACCTGTGTGAATAGTAGAAGGACGCATGTGCTTATTAGCCTGCTGAATCATAGCCTTTTGGGCTTTCGGCAGGTCGGCACGGGCGCGCTCTATGTCCACACGGTAACGCCTGGTGAACTCTGCGGTTCCAGGTGTCAGCGTAGGGGTAGCCTTATCGATGATATCATCGAGAGGTTGCCGTGGCTCACGACCCCAGTGCAACCGGTAGGGTGTGAAACCAGTAGAGGAGTGTACAAACGTGTTATACACAAGCTGTGCACGACCCAAATGGAGATCCCTGTCGTGCTGATCTGGACTAATTACAGGACACAGCAACTGGAACAGAATCTGGTTCATCACTTCAGCCTGTCCATTGGCTTTAGGATGACGACCAAATGTCATATCCAATCTGGAATGAAGGTAATCCCTGCAATAGGATTGTCATTCATTGCTGCAGAAACGAGGATCTCGATCACTGACGATAGAGGTGGGTGGTCCATGATGTGTAACCCACCTGTCAGCAAATGCCGCCTGAACGGCCGGAACGCGAGCCTCGGCTGGTAAGGGGATGAACTCTACATATTTAGAGAATCGGTCCACACATACCATAACGTGACGTATACCACGAGGTGTGGTCCTACCCAAGTCAGTAAAATCAATCGACACTCACTGTGCGGGTGCATCAGGGATAGGTAGTGGTTTGAGTAGGTCAAGGGGAGTTCGACGTACAACCTTATTCCTTTGGCATAACTCACAGGTTTCTACATAGTGCAGCATGTCACTCCTCATCTCCTTCCAGAAGAAGCGCTGCGACAGGGCTGCATAAGATTTGAGGGCCCAAAAGTGATCACGAGCATCATGACACTCTGACATCAGAAGTGTTCTCAGCTTGCGGTCCTGGGGAATGCACAGGCGTTCCTCTCCTCTGCTGCATGTGTACAGCATATCTGAAACCAGAGTATATCATGGTTCAGAGGCAGGATCATCCTGGAGATTCCTCACAATAGGCTCAAAAATCTCATCCAGGGGCAGCAAACGGGTCTCCAAATAAGTGGGTAAATGAGATTAGGAAGAGAGTGTCAGGCCTACGAGAAAGGGCATCTGCTACTCGATTGTAGCAGCCCTTCTTGTGTCTCAGTTCAAAGTCAAACATGTCAATGAACTGGATGTAGCGAGCAAGCTTGTCGTTCAGTTCTCCCTGGGACTTCATCCACTGTAGGGTGGAGTGATCTGAGAAGATCTTGAAGTGCCTGCCCAGGAGGGAGTGCTTCCAATGCTTGAGCGTTGACACAAGAGCATACAACTCTTTCTTACAGGTAGAGTCCTGCAGCTTCTTTGTTTTGATCTTCTTGCTCATATGCTCGCTAGGCCGCATACCATTCCCATCATCCTGTTGAAGTACCACCCCTACACCATACTGACTAGCATCAGTGGTAAGCACAAAAGGCAGGGTAGGGTCAGGTAACTTCAAAACAGGGGCACGAATCAAGGCCTCCTTGAGACGTGTGAAAGCCTCCTGACATTCTGATGTCCAAAGAAAGGAAGTGTCTTTCTTTGTGAGATCATTCAAGGGAGCTGCAATAGAAGAGAAGTTTTGGATGAACTTCCTATAATAGGATGCAAGTCCCAAGAATGACCGGACATCACGAATGTTAGCAGGTCGCAGTCAGTCCTGAACTGCAGCAACTTTCGTTGCTTCAGGAGCTAACCCCTCTCCAGAAATGACGTGACCCAGATAGACCACAGAGGGAACCCCAAAAGAGGATTTCTCCCTGTTGATCTTATATTGGTTATCACGTAAGGCCTGAAGGACCAGAGCTAGATGTTGCGCATGCTCCTAGACAGAACGACTGAATACCAATATATCATCAAGGCAGACAACTACGAACTTGTCCAGGTAAGGACTGAGTATGCGATGCATCTCTGTTAGGAAGGTGCCTGCGGCGTTGCAGAGACCGAATGGCATGACCAGGTACTCATATGTGCCATACCTGGTTTTGAAGGTTGTTTTGTGGACATCACCTTCAACCATCTCAATCTGGTGATAACCAGATTTGAGGTCGATCTTGCTAAAGATGGTATAGCCCTGCACAATGTCCAACAGATCATCAATGCGAGGAAGGGTCTCTGTAGACTTCCTCGTGATTTTGTTGAGACCACGATAGTCCACGCACATCCTTAACTCACCATTCCCCTTTGGAACAAAGAGGACTAGTGCCCCAAACTCAGATGTGTTGGGCCTGATCCAGCCCTTGCTGGTCAAGGTCTCTAACTGTTTCCTAAGCTCTTCAAGTTCAGCAGGTGACATCTTGTAGACTCGGCCCTTGGGAGGGACCGAGCCAGGCAGGATCTCAATCTTATGTTTGGTCTGCCTATGGACAAGTCCAGTAGGCACCTCCATAAGATATGAGAAACGGTCTACAACCTGCTGAATTTAAGAGGGACAGGGAACAGTCCCCACGTCAGTCTGTTTGACATAAGCCACAAACAGACGGGCGTGATCAGTCTGGCGTGAAAATCGCAGAAATCTACGAGCACTCATGCAATAACAGCTGCTGGCCGGATGGTACTCATCAGCGAGCATACAAGGGCGATAAACCCCATGCCGGTCAGGTAGCTCAACCCTAGGAATCCGCCAGTCGATCCTAGGGTTGGTGGCACCAAGCCACTGCATAGAGAAAGCAAGGTCAAAGGGAACATTAGGAAACACGTAGAAATTCAGGTGGTGCTTGATTTCTCCCTGCTTGTCAAAGGACACAGGTAGGCCCTTGACAACAGTAGTGATCCCGACTAAGGAAGAGTCCCCAATGCGAACCTCTATAGGTTGTCGCAATTTCACCAATCTCTGATCCATGCGCAACTTGCTGACTGCCTTGGGAGAGATGAAGTTGCGATTAGCCCCACAGTCCAAGAGCCCTTTGATCTTGGCTCCCAGGATGAAGGGTCGGAGTAGGATGAGTTCAGACATATGCTTTTTCTTTTTTTCCTGCAAGGACAGGAAAAGGTCAGCAAGGCACTGAGCATCGTTTTCCTCCCACGTCTCATCCAACTCAAAGTCTTCAAAAGTGAAAGACCCTGATGAGGCAACTCCAGAAATGGAAGAACCGGCGAGAGAATGTGAAGATTCACCCTCGTCTGAAAGTGAATCAGCACTGGTGGAAGGAGTTGATGCTTCCACCTCTCTCTGCTCTAGTTTTTTTAACTAGAGCTGTCGGTAGACCTACGAGGCATGCTGGGACAGTCCTTCAGGAAATGGTCCCCCTCGCATCTCATACAGACCCCCTTGTCCTTTCTCTTCCTCCATACCCCCTTCCTGGATCCTGAGTGCATGCCAGGGGAAGGTGGAAGGATCAAGGGGATCAGCTGGCCATCGGACGTCACGTTGTAGGGGCCGTACCCTGAAAGACTTTCGAGCCTGAGTCGACCCCGCTGCGGGTCCCCTTTGGCTCGACCCGCCCACGCTCACGCTCAGGGCGCAGGTCGTTCCTCCCAGGGGCACCCCCACCTGGTGCTATGAGATGGACGGGGATGGGCCTGTTGCGAGAGGGCTTTACATTGGGGTATGTAGCTTCGCCCTCGCGTCAAGATGGTAGCTCTTTGGTCACTTGTGGCGTTTTCTTGATTCAATTAGGTCTGACCAAGCAATTGCTCCTTCCAATACGCAAGCAGTCCAGGGGGTTCGTTGAGGATTCGTCTTCTTACCGTGCGCAGGCCAAGCGTCATCCATTGGGCCACGCACCTTTTCACTAAGTCTAATGGCTCAAGACAGCCCCTACGGCATCCTTGGGGTGGGGTGGTATCGCCCGGACCCCTAGCCGCTATATTCTTTTTGCTTGAGCAACTAGCATTGCATTCACCTATCCAAGACTGCCCATAGTCTTTCCGGGCTTGCATTGCATTCAAGAGAGCCATTGCGTTCAATCATCACTCAAGCCCCATCCGGGTATCTACCATTCATCCAAGCATCCATCCATCGAGCTCATCCCACATTCACCGCTTAGGCTAGGTCTAGGTCCTTCCCTTGTCCATCCTTCCCACCCTTGTCCGCGTTCTGCGGGTCTGATCCCGCTCAAAGCCTTCCCAAGTTACTCACCTGCGCAAGGCCACACAAAGCAATGCCCAAGTACGGTCCCCCCTGGGGTCAACACATCGTCCCTTCCCACAAGCCTAAGTTGTCTTAGCCCCCCCCCCAACCTCCTTATAAGTTCCCTTTCCCTTCCCACAAGCAAGCCATACAATCCTCTTAGTCATGCAGTCGGGGGAGATGGTTGAGTCAAACTGACCTCGTCACAAAGCTTCACTTTCTCCCGCTTTCCCCAGATGCTCACAAAAGTCCGGTACCTTTTCCTTCTTGGCGGCACAAGGGACCAGCAGCCCCCCCCCCTTGCCCTCGCTTTCCACCAAGTGAGGATCAAGTTCCTTGTTGTTCGTTCCCTGACAATGTAACGGGTGAGGGGAGAGGTTAGTCACAAGCCATGGAGGAAAAGGGTGAGGGGAGAGGTCAAAGGTCTTTGAGGAAAATGTAGGAAGGGGAGGAGAGAGAGAGAGAGAGAGAGAGAGAGAGAGAGAGAGAGAGAGAGAGAGAGAGAGAGAGAGAGAGAGAGAGAGAGAGAGAGAG
>BFEA01000474.1:429209-439242 GCA_003427395.1 Chara braunii
GGCATACCCTTAAGTTAGGGCAGTTCAATTGTGCGTACTCTTACTTGTTTACTTAGGCAGGTTGGGCATACGCTTAAGTTAGGGCCTTGTCTGATCCTATGCCATAAGTGAGGGGGTTTACTAAAGGGAAGAACTGAATAATTCAACGAACTACTTGGGCAAACTAATGTGGGATTGTGAGAGATGCATGGTTATGTATGCTTGTGGGCTCTCGCTTGGGGCGTCTTTTTGATAGGTTAGTTGCTTTAGACGCTCGCCAAGTGCTGGAGCCATAGGTAGATCAGATGGATGTTAGGAGGGAAAACTTGGGATGAAGGTAGGACTGGCCCTGCTAGGAGTTAGGCCCAATGCCAGCCCACGGTCTCATCTAGAGGTTGTGCTAGTTGCCATTGAGTCTGAATCCTTACGCAGATGTCGGAAGTTAGTCCCAAGTATAGTTGCTTTGTCTTTCTGTTTTTTCCGACTTTGTATAAATCTTGGCAGCCTCTTGTTCCTATGGGAAACGCTGCCAAAATTTCTACAAATTTGGAGGAGTTAGTTATTTTTGGGCTTACAGAATTTCTGAAAAGACACTTTCCCTACGGAAAGCGCTGCGGAAATTTCGTAGAATTTACGGAGCTAGGATGCGACTAGGGGAATATTCTGAATATTTTGCAGCTGGGAGCCACCTAACAGATCCAGCCTGATTAGAGGAGATACTCAGTAACTTGGTACTAGTAGAGGAGCTAGGATGCGACTAGGGGAATGTTCTCCCCTTGGCACAGGTATATGTAGTACTTTCCTTTGGCCTGTACTGTGATGCAGGTTTCCGTGTTACCATCTGAAGGCTTGATCTAATCAAGCTATTTCGTGAAAAGGATTACTCTTCTGTTATCGCAGATAACAGGTCGGTTGCCGATTCGTCGGTCGACGACTCAACCCCAATTCACCCTCAATACTCAGCCTAAAAAGGTTTTAGCCCTGGTGATTTTATTTGTTTTGTTAAGGTTTCACCCAGACTTTTATTGAATGGCCATTTAACAAAAGTACTTAGTACTTACTTATGGTTGGTTGGCTGGAGGTTGGGGCTTGCATGGTTGAAGCACAGGGTATGAGTGGAGAGGTTGGTTGGAGTTGACCCCGTGTAGCGTGTGGATCTTTGCTTGATTCTGTGATGTGATTGCAGGTATGTATGGAAGATTATCATCTGAGTTATGTTGAGTGATCGTGTCTTGGATTCAGATGGGCAACCCACATAACCTTCGTGAGAGTGGACTACCCCACAACCTTTGTGCTTGAGTGAGACTAATTTGTACCTGTCCTGATGAAGTAAGCGTACGTTCGGGTAACCCCCACAGGGCTAATCCCGACGGTGTCCTTTCTGTTGCTGTTGAGAACAGTTGTTTTTTATTATTATTTATTTGTCCTTGTTGAAAATTAATTTGGTGGAACGATAAGGTTCCGGACGGAAGGGTTAGCGTGTCGCTGGTGATGCGCCTGACGACTCACCACCGCTCCAAATTCCTTTCTGCCCTAGGGGCCGTCTTACCCTGCACCCTTTGAGACACCTCAGGGTGCAGAAGACGGAAAGGGCCTCAGCCCGGTTTTGCGCCCGCTAAAGAGTTACCTCCCCTTAGCGCGCGCTTCAGCCAACGCCTGAGTGTCGGGAGCCACCCCATAGCCCAGAATAGGCCATTCGGGTATGGGCACCACATAATGTGTCGTCATCGCTTTTATCTGCGTAGGACTGCATTACAAATCGGTATGCGTGGGTCCTACGTTCGCGCGCTCTTATACTAAACCTCGCGCAAGGCAGTTACCGACTTCCACTGCGTAGAGTTATGGGGCGGATACTGAAGGGACTAGGAGTGTTGTCGTGTTGTGGTGTCATTTGCGGAGATTGTTGTGTGTGTGTCCGTATGTTACGCATGGGTAAGCGTGGGTGTTGTAGTGTAACGCGTGGGTGTGTAGTGCGTCCTAGTTGACCGGCGCCGAATCGTGTCTGGTACTTCAGCCCCCCAGTATGACGACTCGTGTACGGGTTCGATTTCGGGCGTTCGACCGCGCGTACCCCCTATGCTACAGCGAACGAGAAACGCCCTCGGCTGGGCCACCTCTGCAATTGCATATGAAAAGCTTTCGCATGTGGTTCAATAGCTCGACAGGGATACGCCCACCCAAGGGATGGTGACAGCTCCCGCAGGTGAAGGTAGCGGTGCCTCGCGTGACTTGGTCCTGTCGTAGGGACTCGCGAGAGGTACGGCTGGCGCACTCGGCCGGAGCGGCAAACGCTCTCCGCGACAAGTCCTGCACAATCCTGCGTGACGCGGCCGGGAGGGTCCCCGTGCGGGACCGATGCGCTCGACAGGTGGCGCCGTTGCTGGGGATCTCGGCTGCCTACCGGGGTCCACAGTGAACGAACCCAGGTTAAGAGCAGGCTGATCATCCAGGTAAAATGACAACCTTTGATGGAAAGGTTTTTCTCCTTGACGATGATTCGAGTATGGTGGCTTTCTCAATGATACGTCAGATCTGTCTGCCTTAATTGTAAGTAAGGTCGGAAGTGTGCATTATGAGTATCCGTTTCAGCGATAGGGTCAAAGTAATAATATAGACCTGATAGGTTACTTTAGATAGTAGTTGAGTGGTGAAAGTAGGCAAGTTAAAGACTTGACGGCCGATTGTTTTGTTAAAACCTTTCGTCCCTCAACAGGTGTTTGAGAAAACGTAAAGATGGCGGACGCTGTCGAAATCGAGCGGGGCCCGGGTGCTACACCTGAGGACTTCGTCAAGGCATTGGAAAAAAGAGAGATGGCACGGCTTCAGGTGCCCAAGGTTAACATTTTCACGTCAACGGGGATAGAGTGTCCGAGTGGCTTGAGTTGCTGGAGCAGGTCACTAGCGAGGCGTCAGAAGCAGACAAATTCAAGTTGATGCCTAGGTATGTATGGTGGGAGCTTAGACCTGAGGTAATGAAGGTAGCGGTCGACGCAAATGGTGAGTGGGCAAAGTTTAAAGAGGAGATGCAGAGACGTTTCAAGTTAGGTGACGGCCTGCTCACCAAAGAAGACTTGGAAATGTTGAGACGGGACGAGTTCTGCACAGTGGGGGCCTTCGCCACGGCGTTTGAGAAAATGGCAAAGAAAGTCTCAGGGTTGGCAGAAGAGGAGCAGTGTGCCACTTTCCTAGGGCACTTTAAGAATTGGGAGGCCTCGTCGCTAACCAAGAAGGTTGCGCCAGGAAAGAAGCTCACTTGGGCCACCATAAAGGAGGGTGTAATAGAAGGAGAGCTGGACCAAGTAGACATCTTCCGAATGCGACAGGCTAGGAAGAAAAGAAAGGCCTTGGACGCCACGACGAGCGGCGGGCGAGACTTTAAGAAACTGATAGAAGATGCAGTGGCCCAGCTCGATGCAGAGAAAGAGGCAAAAAGGAAAACCATGGCGGTACCACAGACCCAAGGGAAGGCAAAGAAAGCAGTGGTGGAGGGGAAGAAGAAGAGGAAGAGGAAGAGGAGCCTGAGCCACAGAAGTTGACCAAGGCTCAGAGAAAGGCAAGGAACTTGGCTCAAGGGGGGCAGGGCTCAGGAAAGGGGCAGGTCCCGCAAACTGTAGCCATGCCACCTCCTGAGTCGCCCAGTCAGGCTGCATCAGCTCACTATGGGCCATGGCCAGATTGTGGACCTTCGAGTCATTGGCATGGGCACTGTTCATATGCCCCGTGGCCAATGAGCGGGCCGCATGGGTCGTGCGCCGGACCATCAGTGAGCGCGGCTTCCTGTGGCTGCTCGGGACCCCAAGCGCAACAAGTGAGCCACCCGAACCCACCGCCAAACCAACCCCAGCAGTCAGCCCCACAAGGTTCGCAAGGCAATCAAGGGGGTGGACGTGGACAGAACCAAGGGTGGGGCCGAGGACGGGGGAATGGTGGCCGTGGAGGAAATGGTAGAGGGAATGGTGGTGGTAACACTTCAGGTGGCAGAAACGAGGGTTGGACGGCATCCGGGAGTCAAGGCGGTCAAGAGGGGGGAAGAGGTGATGGCAGAGGGAGAGTGGACTGGAGAAATGCCATTTGCTGGCATTGTGGGCAGAAAGGCCACACTATTAAGTTCTGCCACGTCAGGAGGAACGACGAGGACGAAGGTTTAATTAGCACCAACTATGATGGAGACATGTACGACAAGTGGGGGTACCACCTTGACCTGAAGATTCCAGGCGGTACGATGAAGGAAGCCATGCGAAGGGCTGAGGCCGGTGAGCCACCCGCACCTCCAGCCATGTTTCGGATATGGCAAGAGAAAGAGGTCCGTAGTGGCGTCAGGGTGGAGGAGGTAGGAGAGAACGCAGAGGTGGAGCAAGAAAAGAAGGCGGGCACCACTAAGAACCGATCACAGTGGAGTTCGACGATGAGATTGAGGAAGATTGCTGGAACAGGCCGCTGCATGTTGAGACAAGGGAAGATTATTGGAGAACGGCCCGACAGACAATGGAGAGAATGGAGGACCTGATAGACAAAGTCGGGAGATACCAACAGAAGCTGGCTGATATGTGCGAAGAAGTCAAGGGGTGGCAAGGTAAGGAGCCATCGGTATACCTCTACGACTTAGGTCCGGGGTCGCAAGGAGGGTTCGGGAATCTACCAAACGTCACGACCTCAGGAGCGACGCCTCGATCCGGAATGACCTTTAGACCACCCTCTAGGACGGGGAGGGCGCCTCATGCTGTCAGGACGAGGGCTAAAGGGCCGATGAGCCCCGAAGAACCGGCCAAGGATGTTCCTGAACCCAGTGGAGAGAAAGAGGTAGTGGACGTTCCAGAAGGAGAGGATGACGAAGATGATAGGTTGAGGAAGGAAGAGGATGAGAGGGCCGAGCAAAGAGCCAAGAAGAGGGGTGCCAGGCCTGATACAGACAAGGCACAAGAAGTAAAGAAGAAGAAGTACGCTGTCCGAGCGGAAGAAGGCTTCGATGTGGAAGAGATAATGGACAGAATCCTAGAGGGTCATAATCACCTTATGAACCTGAAGGACGTACTAGCCTCAGCGCCTATACTTAGGGATGAGTTAAGAGCAAGACTATCCAGGAAGATGGTAGCCAGCATACGATTGGGGACTATAATCCCTAAGGAGGCGGAGTGGGCTGAAACGGGTACTAAGATGGACTGGAAGTCTGTCGCCTGTGGCTGCCTCGACGTTGTGGTAAAAGGGAAGACGTGCACAACAATGGTGGATAGCGACGCAGAAATGAACCTCATAAAGGAGGCAGATGCAGTGCGTCTAGGGATGGAGGTAGATCGCTCCGACAACGGGGTTCTGATGGGAGCAAACAGTCGGTCGATCTTCACAGGGACCGCATCGTCTGTGATTCTAGAGATTGGGAGGTAAAAGTAAGAAGTTGTTTCTTCGTGATGCCTGATTTGGACCACCCTATCCTACTGGGTAGGTCGTTCCTAAGTCAGACCGAGACGGTCATCCTCAATAAACATGACGGAACTATGTTCCTCGTCCTGTGCGACCCCGTATGTGGGAATTACGAGGTCGTCACCTGCAAGAACACAGGACCCAAGAGTGTAAGGAACCGGCCTAACCCCGGTTCATTCACAATCGAAGAATCAGAAGAAGAAAGGTTATGGATTGAGAACAGCAGGCTTGAGGAGGTAAGGGAGCCAGAGGCGCTGACTCTAAGCTTGGCGAACATAGGCGACGCTATGGACATAGTATCGACCTATGGGATAGCAGATCATGAGGCTGTGGAGGCCTTGAGAGAGAAGGTAGTGGAGCAAATGGGTGCAGGAGAGATGGAATTGGTATATCGAACACCTGGTCAGACAGGTGGAGAGAGTGGAGCGCAACCCCAGAGCGCAACTCGGCCTTTTTTAGGGGTGGGCTCAAGCAGGGAGCACAAAGGCGGTACAAAAGGGTAGACCAGAAGTGCCGCCCTGTTCCCGTACTCGTTACCGAAGAGCAAGAAGTATACTACGAGCGGGAACGAGAATAGATACGGCAGATGAGAGAGAAAGCGGAGACTGGGCCGTGCCGTATCAATCCCGAGACAGAAAATACGCTGATTGTAGGGGAACCTGGTTTCCTTACTCCGCAGGAGGAAAAGCTTGTGGTGGAGGCCATAAGAGGAAGGCATGCGACATATGCCTTCAGTGATGATGAGAGAGGCCGTCTGGACGTGGATATAATCCCTATGATTAGGATACGCACCGTACCTCACAAGCCGTGGAACTTGCGAGGCGCGCGGTACCCTAATCCAGTCGATGAAGAGAAGGTGGTCAACTACCTCGATGGGAAGATCCGCACTCATGTGGCAGATTACTCGAGTGGTCCGTATGCGTCCCCCTGGTTTTGCTTTGTCAAGCCCAATCGGACCCTGAGGTGGGTGCAGGATTTGCAGCACCTGAACGCTGCGACAGTGAGGGACGCAGGTGGTCTCCCTAACGCTGATGCGCTTTCAGAGGCATGCGCTGGGAGGGCCATTATTTCACTCATTGACTTGTATTCAGGCTACGATCAGTTCCCTGTATACCCGTCGGACCGGCCTATGACAGCCATGCATACCCCTCGAGGGCTGATCCACATGAACGTCGCACCGCAGGGGTGGACGAATGCGGTCGCTATGGTCCAGCGACACATGGTGAGGGCGATGCAGCCCATAAGTCCTCACATCACGCAGCCCTACATTGATGATCTGGCCGTGAAAGGGCCCAAAGAGAAGGATGAGCAGGAGGTGATGCCAAGAATCAGGCGCTTTGTGTGGGATCATGTGCAAGACTTGTGCAAGGTCCTGGATCTCTTGAAGGAGCATAACCTCACTGCCAGTGGGCCAAAATCGAGGCACTGCAGGAGTGGTGCCACTATCTTAGGATTTGTGTGCAACGAGAGGGGTCGTCGGCCAGATACTAAGAAGACTAACAAGATTCTCGAATGGCCAACACCGTTCCAGACTATCACGGAGGTGAGAAGTTTTCTAGGCACGTGTGGGTTTTGGAGGATGTTTATTAAGGGGTTTGTGGCAAAGACGGAGCAATTACGAAAGCTCGTGCGTCAAGGACAAGACTAGGAATGGGGAGACAGAAAAGAGTCGGTGATAAAAAACCTGAAGAAGGAGTTTGAGGAAGGAGGTCTAGTACTAGGGGTACCGGACCATGCGGCGGTGATGACCAGGTCGTTCATCGTAGAGACAGATGCAGGGCCAACTGCGCTGGGAGGTGTGTTAATCCAGCGAGATCCCAATGGGGAGGAACGACCACTAAGGTTTGAAAGTCGGACGCTCAATACGTCTGAAAGGAACTACTCTCAGTTCAAGCGCCAAACCCTGGCGGTTCTTCACTGTTTGAGGATCTTCAGCAACTACCTCTTTGGCAATAGGTTCGTATTGAGGGTGTACGCTTACGGCTCTGGCTGGTTCTCTCAAGAACTTTGCTCCGTCAGATCCAACTATCGCCAGATGGCTGACGTACATCTGGATGTTTGACTTCGAGTTGGAACGAATTCCTGGGACGAAGAATAGGGCGGACGGGCTGAGCCGAGTCGACTGGGACAAGAACCATCAAGGAGTGATCGAGGACACTCCACCAGTCGACGGGTTCCTGGACAGCGAGGAGGATGTGAGACTTCACATCAACTCCTGGGCATTGGCCGTAGGTAAGTATGTTACTCCTGGGCGGCCCGTATGGCTTGTGCCTCCAGGACATGTGCGACGCCCAGACTTGGTCCTCAAACCTTATATTGAAGAGGATTCTTGGGGAATGTCGGGCGTAGGTTGGATGATGGAGCTGGCTTTTGCTGGCAAGTACGAGCTGCAGGAAGACCCGCTTATAATTGAAAATGGGCCGCTACAGGTGGGTAAGCACGAGAAGATGATAGGTGGGGTGTACCTGTTGGCAAATGCACTGCTTCAGGAAGAGACGGTCAGAAATACAGTACTAGATCAGGAAGAGGTGGTAGAGCCGGGAGGAGGTGACAATGTGATCCATGAGAGGGAGGATGATGACTTTGAGGAAGGTGAGATTAAAGAATCATTTCGAGCAGAGGAATACGAGGGAGTATACCTTGAACTCGGCATGCTTCTTTCGTGCGAGATGAGGGAAAGGGATGCCTGCGCGCGGGTTCTGAAGATGAGGCCAAGTTTCCTGGTAAGAGACGGCCATCTGTTCATGAGAAGTAAAGGAGGAGATCCCAGAAGAGTAGTTTGCGGCCTCGCCCGTCAGATTGATATTATGGCGGCGCTGCACAACGGTACGGCAGGTGGCCACAGGGGTGCAGATACGACGTATCTGAAGATACACGAACTGTACTACTGGGATGGCATGGGGCAGATGATCGACGAGTACTGTAAGTCTTGCGTGCCATGCCAGGAACGGTCTGCTCTCAGACCCAGGGAGCCGCTGCACCCAAGGTACGTTCGTGAGGTTGGAGCCGTCGTGCACTTGGATCTATTGGCAATGTCGTTGGGGATAGGAAGCTACAATTTCATCTTTGATGCACGAGACAACCTCTCGGGGTTTGTGGATGGCAGGGCCATTCGCACGAAGACTGGAGAGACATTGGCACGATGCATCGAAGAGTACTATCTTCGCTACCCCTTTGTGTCCAGATTCGTGATGGATAGAGGGTCCGAGTTCACATGTGCAGAAGTGAAGGCTCTTTTGAAGAAGTATGGGGTAATCGCTGAGTACACTACTGCAGCGCACCCTCAAGCCAACGCACCTGTAGAGAGGGGGCATAGCACCATCACAAATCTTCTTGCCAAGTGGACCGATAGCAGGCCCAACCAATGGCCAAACTTTCTAAGGGTCGCGTTGTCGGGACAGAAACGCGTGTGAGGGTTTCTGCCCGAACTTTTCAAGGTCAGACGCTGTCCGACTTTTTGTTGGATTGGGCGACATGATGAGATTGACGTTGCCAAAGTTTATTCAGGCCAACCTTATAACTGAAAGACTTAAAGCCTGACGTTGTCGACGTAAGACGTCGCTGACGTGTGACGTCTTCGACGTCTGTTCGAGACAACGGGGGTTCGCGGTACGCGCTGTTGTCCGCAGTTCTCGACGAAGCCCCAATAGTGTGCGGGCATGGAAAAACTAGAGTTAGACCTAGTCTACCTAAAATATAACAGCCGCGCGATTCAGGGCTTAAGTAAGCTAAAAAGAGGTGTGCGCCGGGTATAAGTCTGCGACGCAGGGGGAATAGGAAGGGGAGTTTGATTCTAGGGCCGCGGGGCTTGACGCCGAGCCAGGAGGGTGATAGGCCGATGCCAAGGTCACGCGACCAACTGGGCCTGCAAGGCCGCAGAGCGGGGGGGGGGGACATTGGTTGGGCCTAGCTCTTCTTATAGGAGAGTTGCTCCTATAACTGTCGTGATAGGAGCTAGCCCAGTAGGTTACCATACCAAACTCTCACCCGGCAGATACCGAGAACGAATCTGACATGCTAAGCTACTGGGCAAAGCTCCTTTTGGAGCAGCCCAAAGCAGTTGGGCGCGGCCAATCCCGGCCGCGCGATCCTCAAGATTGCACGGCTGAGATCTGCCGCGCTCGGATCGAAGTGGCCCCTACGTGAGGACGACACGCATAAATCGAAAAATGGTCCATTTTTTTTTTTTTTTTTAAAAAAAAAAAAAAAAAAAAAAAAAAAAAAAACAATAGAGAGAAAAAAAATAAAATAAACAGAGTAAAACAAAACAACGCGCCATGTGGCGCGTCCTTAGGTGACTGGGAACTTAAAGTTCCCAGTGAAATGACAGGCGCCCGTTAGAAACGGGCATCCACGTAGGTAGGGTTTTTCCTTTTCTTTTTGTTTTTGTTTTTTCTGGTTAGATTTCGTTTAGATTTTTTTAGGATTTGTTTTTTTTTCGGTTTAGATTTTTTTGCTTTTTAGTGCCCGTTCGTTTCGAACGAACGGGCAGACATGACTGCACCAGACTGTTTCGTCGGATTCGCACCGACTCATCAGGAGGCTGAGCCTCAACAGCCTGGCCGGGTGCGAATGGATCCACCCTTGATCGTGGATCTATACACCGCCGCGGTGTGTGTGTGTGTGTGTGTGTGTG
>BFEA01000474.1:462217-477050 GCA_003427395.1 Chara braunii
GCAACACTCATAGGCATCCAAATCAGCAAAATGACAGGATTGATGACATCTACACTAGGGGAATGATCACCGAAGTAACACAAGATGAAGCGCAACACACATAGGCATCCAAATTAGCAAAATGACAAGTTTGATGACATCTACACTAGGGGAATGATCACCGAAGTATCCTAGGATGAAGCGCAACACACATAGCATCCAAATCAGCAAGAATACAAGATTGATGACATCTACACTAGGGGAATGAGCACCGAAGTATCACAAGATGAAGCGCAACACACATAGGCATCCAAATCAGCAAAATGACAAGTTTGATGACATCTACACTAGGGGAATGATCACTGAAGTATCACAAGATGAAGCGCAACACTCATAGGCATCCAAATCAGCAAAACGACAAGACTGATGACATCTACGCTAGGGGAATGATCACCGAAGTATCACAAGATAAAGTGGAACACTCATAGGCATCCAAATTAGCGAAATGACAACATTAATGACATCTACACTAGGGGAACGATCACCGAAGTATCACAAGATGAAGCGCAACACACATAGGCATCCTAATCAGCAAAATGACAAGTTTGATGACATCTACACTAGGGGAATGATCACCGAAGTAACACAAGATGAATCGCAATTCACACAAGCATCAGGATCAGCAAAAAGTCAAGATTCGGAAGGAGGAAGTTGATGAAGAAGGGGGAGGAGGAGAGGGAGAGGAAGGAGAGGAAGAAGGAGAAGGAGAAAAAGAGGGGAGAGAAAGAAGAAGAAGAAGGAGAAGATGAAGACGAAGAAGAAGAAGAAGGAGAAATTTCCTCCTCTTTTACTTACCTCTCACTGGTCTCTAGTCAATGGGCTTCCAGGCTTGGTTCTAGCTCCTTGGGTATGACTTCCCCACCTCTCAAGTTCTCTCCCCCTTCTGTCACACCTCCTTCCAGGTTATGGCAAGCTCCTACCTCTAAGGCTAAAGAGTCCTTCCCTCTAGAAGGGCTAAGGGGACCCCTTTCAGCCTCTCTTCCTACCTCACAGCCTGAGGGTTATGGCGGATCACTTCCCTTGCTTCTTTCTAGCCTCTAGACCTTCTCCCTCAACCCTATCACCATAGCCAGGCTCCAGGCTAGCTCCGACTCCTTCTCCCTTGCTCTATTCCACTAGGACTCTCTCACGGACTCATTTGGGCAGCATGGGCTCCTCTCATGCTCAAATGAGAGTGGCGGCCTGCATTCTCAGCTTATGTAGGCTGGAAATGGTGCACCGCCCAACCCCTAGGCCTCCCCAAGTGCCTTTAGGTGGAGCGAGGTACCCCCAAGGCCAAATTTTCGGTTTTGGCCTATCTGGAGATACCTGGGCCTCATTTTGGTCAAGTGCATGCAGTCCGAGTGGCTGGTACCCTCTCGGACTACCCCTTGGCCTACCCCGACCTCTCTTTACTTCAAAAGGAGTTGCCTTTTGGGGTACCACTTTTCAAAATGCAGCCTTTACTGAAATTTAAGGGCCTAGAGGCCCATTTTTCGTCTTTTTCCTGGTCTAGGCCTCTTTTGGGTAGGCCATTGCATTTTTTTAAGCGGCGACTCCAATCTCAGCCTTGGATTTGGCTGAGATCCATGGTTCTCATCATTCCGAGCTACCCCCAAGCTTCCCTTGGCCCAAATTTGAGCCTTTTACTTCAATTTTTAATTTTTTTGGTGTATCTGGCCCAATCCTTGGGCCAAATACGCAGTTTTGTCTTGTTCCTCTCTTTGTTTTCCCATCGTTTTGCTGCCAACTCATTCCGGAGCTAGCCGCTTTGTGTCAGCCCACAAAAAACGGCTAGATCTTCTCCTCCACAAGATCTGGTTCCAGATCTATGGCCCAAAAAAGAGCCAGCCAACTCACATCGGCATTTTTCTTTATTTTTGCTGCTTAAATTCAGATATTGCAGAGATAAGGCCCTAAGGACCTTATCTCTGCAATCCGGACTGCCCTCCTAGGATCTAGGAGGGATGAGGTCATCATTGAGACCTGCCAGTCCCTACCGCTGCAGTCCCAACCTGGCGGCACATTTTTCTCCACCCTTTCCTCCTCCTTTATCTCATTCTCCCCCTTTCTCTCTCCTTTCTCTTTTATTACTGTTGGGACAAGTGTCCAACAGCTATTCCTCCTCTTTCTAGCTATTGGACCTTTCCCAAGGCCTGTTTTTGCAGCCGGCATATGGTCGTTACACCTCGGACTGCATCAGTGGCACCCCCAAGGCCCAAGCGGGCTCCTTTTTGCTGCCGCCACTTCCAGTTTGAGGCTCCCCTTGCTCCGATTTTCTCCGGCCAGCCATTTCTCCACGTGGGGCCCTCGGAACTTTGTTTTTCTTGGTTTGGCTGGTCTGGAATAACCTGGACTGCTAGCTGGGCCCCCCTCACTGCCGCTACTTCCTTCTCTCTTTCCCCCCTTTTCTGGCGTCATCCCAGGTGACGACCTATTTCTCCTTGGATCATCATGCGTCCCCGTCGCCCAGTCGTTCGTTGTTCCGTCGACGGTTCCCGATACTAGTCCCGCCGGTAATTCCGCATTTTTGCCTGGTCCTACGTGGTCCCTGACACTTTGTCCCGTCGGTACCATGTCTTCTCTTGGTCTCACGTGGTCTCGGGCACTTTGTTCCGTCGGCACCACATCTTCTCTTAATCTCACGTGGCCCCCGACGCTTTGCTCTGCCGATGCCACGTCTTTCTCGGTTTTGTGTGGTCCCCAGCGCTTCGTCCCGCTGATACCACGTCTTCTCTTGGTGTTTCTGACGTCCCTTTGTCTCACGGCGATCTCCGCTCCCTGCTCCTATTGCGTCTTGCATGCTATTCCGTTCCGGATGCCGGCTCCCACCTAACCTGCGGTCTCCTTGGCCCTCTTGCCGCCGTGTCACGTCAGCGCCTTGCGCCCTGTCCCTTCCCGCTTTCTTCCTTCCCTTGCTGCACACCTCCTACGCTACTACGGACTTCCCGGCAGCCCTTCTCCGTCCTTGGGGAAAGAGTCGCCCCTGCTATTCTCTCAGAGTCCTTTGCCGCTTCCTGCTTAGACAGTCCCTTTCTAGTTTGGCAGTCCTGATGACCCTGGGCAGCCTCTAGCTTCCTACTGTCTGTGCCCATGCTTCCGATCTTTCCAGCATTCCTGCCTCCGGTTTTCTCTGCCGTACACAAATTGGTCATATACAGTCTCTCGAGTAACGGGAAATCATTTGGGACTCACCAGTCCCGACATATTCTTCCCACTCATTCGCGATGTCCTCATCACGCACCAATCCATGGTCAGTAGGAATTTTGGAGTGATAGACAAACAGGGGAGAGGAGTGGGGTGGGATGAGTAGTTAGCTTGCCAGGGTTCCTTTTGTCTTTCCCACCCTTTCCTTGGGTCCTTCTTTAAGTTTCCGCCCCTTGGGGCGGGGGAGGGTATGGAGGGGTCAAGGTTTTGTTTCGGGTTTCCTTTAGATTGCGAAACGTCCCCAGGCTCAATAATGTCTTTGTAACGAGTGCGTAACATTCTTTGTGCATCAACGTCTGTCTCACAGCTGTATCTCTTTTTCACTGGAACTCCCAAATACCCAAGAGCTTCCCCACAAGCTCCCGTATCGTTCCACAAGAGAGAGGACGACGCGCCCATTAACCTTCCCAGGGACCGAGGTAAAAAGGGAGATTTTGGCGACGGGTGTTACAAGGACCATTCGCCATGGCTTCCTTCAGGTGCGAGCTAGCAACACGTCAAGGAGCTTAAGCAACTTGGTGTCTCTTTCCCTTATCAAGTTGACTAGCATCGCCCCTTGGAGGGGTCTGACCGCAGACATGCCCTGCAGCTAGTTTTTCATTGTACGTTATTTCTCGCTCTCGACAATGTCTTGAAGGCTGCATTTGTATTCTCAAATCTATCTTCCCGTTTCATTGAGAAAACATTCTCGAGCAGAAATCCTTTTGGTTTCGTCTCATTCATTATTCTTAGGACATCCACACATTTTCAGTACAATTTTTCCTCTCCCCGAAGCTCGGACATAGCCAAATCCACATGCATTCTTCCCGGGTCGTTCCTCCCGGCCTTTCTCAGGTCCTGCCAATTCCGCATGCATATCATCCTCTGCCCTTTCTTGCCCTTTACTCAATTGACTCTTCATGTGCAATGCTTGGTTCACCCCTTAGCCACTTCTCATCTTTTCAAGCTTATACGAGTCAATTACACAGCCAACTCTCAGTCTGCCAGTTCCTTTTTTAGGTCGACGCAGAATCAGCCACACCCGCCCTTTCCTTCTTGGCTATCTTGTCAAGCCATTTTTCTCGAGTTCATACCATGTCACTTACTCAAGTCCTTTCTGCTCTGGTGTCTTGCCAGGCCCCCTTTTCTCAGGCCCATACAAAGCCAATTACAATTTTTTTCTGTTCTGGCCATCTTGACAGGCCCCTTTTTCCCAAGCCCATGCAAAACCAATTACAAGTCTTATTTTCGTGCGTATTCATTGGTAGATGGCACACCTTCCCCCCACTCAAAACTCGATGTCCCCATCGCGCGACTGGTTCTCACTCGGAGGTACGAAGACCTTTGGACCACCAACCGCAAGTCAAGGACACAAGCTCATCCGCTTCACAAAAGGAAGAGTGATCAGTTCCTCCCCAGCGGACGACGCCTCATCCTTCTACCGGTCCGACCTTTCTTCTCTTACGTGGCGAGCACCAATACTAAGGTTCCTCCTCTCGTCTGTCAGGCAGGTCTAATCCAAGCCTTCCAGAGCCTCGTCTAGCCGTAAGAGCGTTCCACGCGAATCGTTCCTCCCGAGTGGTGATTTTCTGGATTCCGGCCTCTTTCTTTCAAGAGAGTTGGGGCTCTCAATCTGTCCGCGAGTGCAGTTACGAAGACCTCGCAATTAGTCCCGAAACGGTTGTAATGTTCCGGCAGGGCAGTGTCAATGCCCCGTGGTGGTGGCGGACTCCACCCGGTACCTCGCCGGCCTCTCCCCTTGGACAGTGCCGCCCAACTTAGTGCGGGCGGCCGTAGTCCGACCCAAACGGCCATGCCACCCCTCTATGACGTGGCGTGTGGTTGGAGAGTAGCAAAATAGACTAGATGAGAATGGTTTTCCTGCCCATTTGGCTCTCTCACCCTTTGACGTTTAGGCGTTCAGCAGGAGACGCAGTTGGAACTCCCCGACTAGAGCTCATTGTCGGAGGTGGTTCCGGACGTCCCGCACCGATYCAAGTGGTAGGTGCCTTAGTCCTTTAACCCTCCCCTCTCGAAGAGGAACAGGTCGTGCTGAGACTTTTTCCCTCAAAGGGATAGAGGTCTTGGGGTCGCGGTATCCCCCTCTTGCTGAGGACAAGGACTAGAAGAAAATGAGAAATTCCATTTCAAAGCTCTTTCCAAGTCCTTTTCCAGTTACCTAGGGTCCCCTGTTTATGCAATGCAATTTCCAATACTCAATCCAATTTCAATGCTCAGTCCCATTCCCATGCTCAATCTCAGTCCAGTGCTCATTCTCAGTCCAATGCTCATTCTCAGTCCAATGCTCAATGCACTATCTCTTCCAAGGCTGAGTCCAATATCTCTTCCAATGTCGTTTCCAAGGCTCAGCTCTTCCAATGTCTTTTCCAAAGCTCCGCACTTTCCAATATCTTTTCAGAGGCTCAACTCTTCCAATGTCATGCATCTCAAGCAGTCATGCAAGGGGACCCCAGTGCCAATTCCAAAGGATGACCCTTGTCAGGGGCCATTCCGAACAACCTGGTTAGGGTCGTTCTTTCCAATTCCAAGTCGAACAGCCTGGTTAGGGTCATTCTTATCCATTGCAACCGGACAGTCTGGTTAGGACCATCCTTATCCATTTCAATTGGGCAGCCTGGTTAGGGTCATCCTTGTCCATTTCAATTGGACAGCCTGGTTAGGGTCATCCTTGTCCATTGCAATGTTAGCGCCCGAGGGGGTGGGCCTCGAGGACACGGATCCTATCTCGTCTCGGGGTTAGAAGGCGGCCATCGTCTTGGGTTTTTACGGATGCTTCTTCCTTTTCCTCATGCCATTTATCATTCTTACATCCATCCATACATCCGACTTAGCGTCTAGTACTCAAGATGAGGCTCGCCACCCCAAGCAGCACTAGCCCGCCCGACCCTTCAACCATTACAAGGAATGCCCACTCATTTTAATGTCTCCCTCCTTTTTGGAGTTCTCCTATTATCTCAATGCTCTGGACTTGCCCGGGATAGGTTGGATTAGGCTCCTAGGGAAGAGGATGCCTCTTTACCCATAGGTCCCCTAACCTCTCACAAGGACTCGTGCCATGACTCATTCAATCTTGGATACAGAATTTAAAGGAAAAACTCTCGTCATCAACGTTTCTTCCAACGCCCAAGAGTTCACATGCCTTTGCCCATTTCCTTGAGACAGAGTCGATCACCCCCAAGGTCCCTTTCTTACTACCAAAGAAAAACTCACATTTCCCAAACGGAGCGAGTACTTATACAAAGTAGCCCTGGTCACCCACCCCCTACTAGTTTCCTCACTCCAAAAAGTAGTTTCATCGCAGTCCTTTAAGAAAAAGACAAGGAGACAAAGTTTGAATGCAAGACAACATTACAGACCCGTCTCATCTAGATCCCCATGTTTTTTTTTCCTTGCTTTCCCTTAGACAAAGCCCAACCATTCATAGTTCTACCTTCTACATGCAGTGAGCGTCATGTCCTTTCTGAAGAATGAACTACTTGTGTAAAGTAGCATCCATTACCCTGTCCTTTGCCATTTCAAGTTTGTCTCATCGCAATCCATTCAAAGATTTTAAGTGCGCAATTCAAAATGAAAATCCCACCTGCCCAGGTACCAGCCCTCCCCCAATTTCTAGCTATCCCCCATTCTTCCTATTGCCCTTTTATTGCCCAGCTGCCCTGCGCCTTGCTTCCCTTGTACGAGCCTCAATCTCTTGTTGCATTAGTCTTTTTTACCTCTGTAGGCCGAGAAGCTCCTCCTCCGTAAAGAAAGTCGTTGGGGATATGTCTTCCCCCCTGCTCAACTTTCGCGTGCCTTTCATTGCCTATTCGTATCGCAGGATGTTGGCCCATTGATCGAACCAGTCGGTGAAAGTTGGTCCAAATTCCCTTATCCACTTGTCCTTTTCTTCACCCGGATCCTCCTCTCTTCCCCGTTCTTCCCTAGTGGGTGTCGTTCCTTCATCTTCGTCCTCCTCACTGCTGAGGTCTATGACCTCAATGGATTCCTCCTCCTCCAACCTTGGCCTTTTCCCCGGGTTCCTCTCTTCCTCCTTGCTGGTATCGCTTTCAGAGGGGAGGACTATTGGCTCCCCCTCCCTTGGTGGTGAAGGTCCCCTAGTCCCTTGCTTTCTCCCCCCCCTGTTCACAACCATGTTGTGATCAAACCCTACATACAATTTCCTTTTCCTGGAGCTTGATTCTCCAGCCTGTCTCGACGACTGTCCCTCAGTAGGCCTATTGATGGCGTTGCTGTCATTTTCATTTCCGAACTCCATCTTGCTGTTTTCTTGTTGTTTTCTCCTTGCCTGGTCCTGTTCATGCATAACCGTTACCGCAACTCCTCATACACACGCATTCCCTTCCACTCCCATTTGCAGCTTTGGAGGCTTCCCTATAACTCTTGCTTGCCCCCATATAGTTGGTAGTCCCATTATCCCTTAGAACCCTCGACACATTGTCCCAACACATAGGCGCCCCATGTAGCCAGTCCACAGCATCATCCCACAAAAACTATAGTACATTGTCCCAGCACATAAATACCTCGTATAGACAGTCCCCAGCGTTACCCCACAGAAACTATAATCCACTGTCCCGTGCTCCCAAGCCCATTCACAGTCAGCCCAGACAATCTCCCCACATTCCACAAAAAGCAAGACACACAAACGAACAATCCCTGTGGTCATGATCACTTCCACAGGGAGGCGGTCCAGAACTTATAGCCAGCTTCCTGCCTTTCAGATTGTCAATTCCCCAGTTTCCCTGTCCTGGGCTTCTTGTAACCATTGTTCCACCGGATCCCTGCTCAAAAATTTGGCCAGTCTCTGTCCCGGAAACGGTCCTCTTATGCTAGTACCATCAAGATCCTCAAGTTCGAACGTATTCAGTCCCACCCGCTTAGCGATCCTGTAAGGCCCTTTGAATCTCTTTCCCAGCTGCCCAGACCATGTGCTTTTAAGGGCCGAGTTTCTAACTAGCACTTTCTCCCCCACCTGGAGTGGCTCTTTCCGAATGTTCTTGACCTGGTCCCACCTTGCTTTATCCTTCATTCGGCTATCCGTTACACGGTTAACTACTTCCTCCAATGCCTCCTCATTTCTGGCGACCTGCTGGCAGCGTGCAGTGATTAACTCCTCCGTGGTCAAGTGCGGATTATCGTCTAACCTGTTCCAGGTAGGGACGAGGGCCTCCACAAGGAAGTGAATCTCCCTTCCATACCATAGCTCCGCTGGAATGCATCCCGTCGTTCTCTTTGGTGTCATGTTCTCAGAGAAGACTGCCTGCCTAAGGTACCGTGGCCAGTTCCCCAAGTTGTCTGCTGCAAGCTTAGCGATTGTGTTTTTCAAGGTCCGGTGGCCCCTTTCTACTGGTGCATTTGCCTCGCGATGGTAGGGCTCAGTAATCTTGATTGGTACGCACAATATCTTAAGCATGTTCTACACCTCCTGGTTAACGAACTCTGTCCCATTATCTGCTATAAACCTGCGCACGAAGGGGTGTCTTAGGTAGAAGTCTTCCACCCAATCGGCCACTGCTTTTCCTGTCTTCCTCTTGAGAGCTAAGGCCTCTACGTAGCCACTGAGGTTATCCCTTGCATCCAAGATGTATCTAAACCCATCCGTCGATACGGGCATAACCGCGAGATCGAGGTGAACAAGGTGTCCGGGCCCCAGTACCCGAGTGGGCCTAAGGGGCTCGTAAACCCGTACGGAGCTCCTCTCTTGACATATCAGACACGTCTGAGAGTACGTTGCGACCATGCCTACCATTCCTGGCCAGAAATACAGGGGATCGATCTTTGCAAGTGTCCCCTTTGACAATCGGTGACCTCCAACTAGCCCATCATGCATTGCATGAATTACGTCGAGCTGCCTAGACCTCCCACAAACGACTCGCCTAGGCGTCATCCCTTCCTCTTTCTTAAACAGGTGGCCATTTCTTAGGACGTACTTCTCAGCTTCCTCCCTTGCCTTGGAGTTGACTTCCGAGGGTTGTTTGTTCCTTGCAAGCAGCAGACCGATTTCTCTAAAGACGCCCTCATACATCTGTATGAGGAAGAACTCTTGTTCCTTCCGATCCGTATCCTGCTCTTCCCGGGTCTGGTTGACTAGGTACTGGCATTCCTTCTGCGCCCAGGTTTCGGCCAACGTCATCACGGCGTCCCGTCCCCCTTCCACGACCATTGCCATCAGCTCCTCTCAGGCCCCAACTTTTGCTCCCCACGAGTCCTTTTCCTTTTTGCGCCTGACCGTGGTGACTGGTCCTTCCCTGAGTTCTGCAACTATTGCAGGCGTGCCCTTTTTCAAGGTCTGGATCAACAACTGGCCTGTTGTAAGCGTTGAGTCGGCCATTTCGTTATCCACAACAAGGGCCCCCCCTTCGTAATCTAGGAAGGCGTCAATTGGTTCCACGTCCTCTATCCCCTCCAGCGTGATGCATACCCTACTCAGCCCATCCGCCCTGTTTCGAAGCCCCGCGATCCGCTCGACCTTATAATTGAATTGCCATATGAAACTTATCCATCTGCCAACGGTCGGGTCTATAGGTTTGTAATTCTTTAGTGCCCCGGCAACGTTCGTAGGATCGATCCTTAAGATAAATCGCCTCCCGAACAAGTATGCCTGAAAGGTCTTAAGGCAATGCAAGATTACTAAGACCTCCTTCTTAAACTGCGAGTACCGCTGTTCTGCCGAATTCAAGGTCCTGCTCTCAAATATGATCGGTCTTTCCTTGCCCTCCTCACTTTTCTGTATCAGTACTCCTCCAACTGCCAGCGGTCCGCCATCTGTCTCTAGGATAAAGGGCCGTCCTACTTCGTCATTGAAGTAGGGTGCTGCTAAGATAACCTGATCGGACGACAGGATGTCTTTCAGGGTCTGGGCTGCCTCTTCCCTATCCTCAGTCCAATCCATAGTGCCACCTTCCCTAATCATCGCGCGGATAGGTTCTGCTATCTTTGCGAAACCTTTGATGAAGATCCTCCATAATCCAACCACCCCTAGGAAGGCTCGTACTTCCGTCGTGGTATGCAGGGGTGTTGGCCACTGAGAGATCTTATCAGTCTTTGCTGGGTCGGATCTCCTCCCATAGGCCCCAGACCGAAATCCCAGTATAGTTACCTCCGGGACAGCCAGGATGCCCTTTGGCCGACTTGCGGTAATATTATATAGCAAGAACCGCTGTAGGAGACCCTTCATATCCTGCAGGTGATCCCAAACAAATTTTCGCACACCCGGCTCGACCTCTGTCTCGTCCTTGTACCTTGCGCCTTTTACGGGATTATCATCTATATACGGTTCACACTTCTCTGGAAACATATCCCCTATGATGGCGAGCATCCTCCTCTGCGCCTCAGCTACCGCATTTGTGAAACCCATAGGGGTCACTTACATCTGCAACTGTCCTATGGGGGTGTGCATTGCGGTGTACGGTCTATCCCTCGCGTCGAGCGGCAACTGATCATATCCTGAGTACAAGTCTACCAGGGAGTAAATGCTCTGCCCCGCATGAGACTCTGCCAACAAGTCGGTCTGTGGAAGCGAGTTTGCGTCCCTAATTGTTACCGCATTGAGCTTCTGCAGGTCCTGGATCCACCTGAGCGTCTTATTGGGCTTCCTGAACACGAACCACCTGTTCGCGTAGGGGGATGCAGTGGGTTCAGCCACAAAAGAATCTATCTTAGCTCTAAGCAGGTCGGTGACCTCCGCTGCTATCCCAAACTCATAGGCGGGCCCTTTATCATTCCAACACTCGTGCTGTACGGTGTGGATCCTGACAGGGGGAACTAGCTTTGCGTCCAATCGCCCTTTCTGATGATCGTTGAAAGCGAAAGCTAAATGAAACTCCTGACATGCCTTTCTTATCAACTAAGTTTCTTCCGGTGTTAGGAACCCTTCCACTCCTATTTTCATGGTATCTGCTACGTCATCTGGTATGCGATGACCTTCCGTTGCGCGTCTCTCCCTTATAACCCGTAGGATCTCCTCTTCCTTTTCCATGGCCTCTTCCCTTGATGTTTCTACTAGGATCGAGACCGGCTTGGCCTACGGGTGTGTATTTTCACACACTGCCCTCTGGGATCGTTCTCCTAGAAAATGAACGGTCGGAATCAGCCTTGCTACCTCCAAGACGCGGGGCTGGATGCTGACTAGCTTCCCATTCAGACAGTAGCCCTTTCGGACCCCATCCTCAAATCTAGCAAGCGTTGCGGGGTCCACCCCCACTTTGTGGTACCTGATGGCCTTAACGAGTTGTAACAAATCTGGGATTTCAAGCACCACCTCTGACGTTTCGTTCCGGCCTTCCTTTGGTTTGGGCAGGCTGGCCCCATGTTCGACTTCCGACTCTTTTTATGCCACCATAACTTTCAGGGCCTCATCCTTTTGCCTCCTCTTCTTCAGGGATAGACCCATCTTGATCCACTCTTTCTTGCTAAAGACTTCCTCAATCATGATTTCTACCCTCTCCCTCATGCCTTGCATCCGTGCGAATGCGCCTTTCCGTGCGCTTTCTTCAAACGTTGGCGACGAGGTTGCCAACTTACCCTTGGGAGGGTCCCCTCCAGTTCCGAGGAGTCGGAGGAGTTCTCCGCGACCAGTCACCGGATCCTCTATGTCTACCATATATGTGCTATCATGCAGGTGCATGCCAATCATTTCTACATTGGCGCACCATGGTCTCCCGAGGATTATGTCATGGTCCACTTCTTCCATGACGGTCATCCGTTGGAAAGACCAGATGGATTCCCGAATTCCTGCCTTGATCGCGCATTTGGTGACATACCCAGTGAAGGGAATTTCTCCCCCCGCTGCCCGGATACTTCCTGCTACCTCCTTGTTCACTGTGCACCCCGTGATTGTTGCGAAATCCCGTCGTATGAGGGTAATTTCTGCGCCGCCAGCCACTAATGCATTGGTGTGGTGGGTTCCGACCTGGACTTTAAGTTTTCCTACAGGCAGTGCGTGGAAGCTAAGTTTAGTGTCGGGCGGTGCTCTAATTACTTCGCCACCTTCTCGGTCCGGCAGACTCAGACGAATATCATCAAAGGCTTTTTCCAAGTCTTCCAGGCCCCCTGGAATGCTTTGGAGGTTAGAGACTCCTTGTGGCGCCCCTGCCTCCTCGGGTCCTTGTTCCTGTGGTTCCGGAGCCTCCTCTACTTCTACACGTCTACGTGTCAATAGCTGCCTGAGGCCCTTAAGCAGTCTCGGGCTTGCCTGCAGCATGGTCTGGAAGGATACTGACACCATGGTGCCCAGGAGTTTGATTAGTGTGTCATCTAATTCCGGCAGCGTCAGAATCGGAATCTGGTATCTGAACTTCTTTTTGTCGTCGTGGCTTTGTCTACCGGTTCCTCTTCCCTTGTTTTTCCATAGACCTTCTCCTGTTCCTCGGCCTCAGCTTCCTCCTGATCCGCACTAGCCCCCGCGGCTTCTTCCATTACTGTGTCTCGGATAAGCTTCTTTTTCGCGCCAGCCCGTCGGGTAGTGATATTTACCCTATCCTGCCCATTGCCTTCTAGGATAAAGTTGGCCTGTGATCCCCGTCCCCTTGGCTAGTCCCAGACAATCTCGGCTATGGGCTCTGCTTCTACGACAACTATCTCTAAGTTATTCAGGAGGATGACGGCTCGCCGCATCCCTCCTGGCGAGTTCCAATTGACACGCTCTCCCCTGGGTCCGAGGATCTCGCCTTTGAGGGACCTGCTGCACCTCTGCCGCTCGATATCGTGATTGAGTCTCGGACAGACCCGTACGAAATGCCCAATCATGGTGCAATACTTGCATTGTTCGTTGGCCGGATCCCTTCTGCCAAATCCCCGGTTTGCTACAGCTGCTGGAACCACGGCTTCTTGAGGCGGGAGGGCGGGTCGGGATACTTGCACCTGCATCACTAATAGCGCGCTTTCCATTCTTTCTATCTTATTGTCAACCCCGTGCACCCTTTCATGCAGACTCTCTATTCCCTTTTTTACCTTATCCCCCGTTTTCCCGGTCAGGTCTATAACCTCCCCTTCCTTAAGCAGGGCCAGGGTCTCAGCTACCATTGTCTTCTCTGCAAGATCTGTTACCATACTGAAATCCACATCCCTTGTATATTCAAACTTGCTGGTCTGCTGGTATGCTGACAGAATCTTATCCTTATCAAACTTGGAGAATTGCCTGAGGAAATATTTACTCGTTATGCGGTCCGTTACCCCGGGAATTCGCAGCGCCACTAACGTAAATGCCCTTAGGAAATCGTTGTAAGTCGCATAGTTTTTCCTCTGGACTGCTGCTAATTCGGCCATTGTTGCCATTTTCTCTGCCTTTAGGTATTTCCTTATCATCTCGTTCCTGGTTTCTTTCCAGGATCCACTGGACGCGACGATGGCCATAATGTCCCTTCCCAAGCTTAGCGACACGTGCTGCCCTAGGTGCTCCATCCTTTCCTCTTCCGTCCATTTTAGTAAGGCTGCTAGGTTCTCATAGTCTATCAGAAACTCCGTAATGTTTACCCCATCGAACGTGAGTTTCTTCTTTGCATCTGCGAGGTATCCCTGGTTCTTGTTTAGTGCTCGGGTGAGGGTGGTGACTATCCTCTTGAGACCACCTTCGGAGCTACCCGCTTCTCCAGCTGCACTGGTCCCTTCCTGTTGCATACCGTATAGGTGCAGACCAGAACAAGAACCGACCTTTCAATACAAAGTATAAGATAGCACAGCGGAAGACTTAGATACCAATGATCCGAACAATCAATATTGCAATGCAGCCCCAAACATACATCATCATCATCATTCCATGGTGTGAAGGGGTCTGGCGCTTCACACAGGAAGACTGCGCCAGCCCCAACCATACACAGACGAAGGAGAGGGGGGTTAGACGAAGAAGAGGGGAAGATGGGAATGTCGTCAACACCAAGTGTTCAGCACAGGCCCAAATAGTCCCTCGTCGAAATGTCTGAATCCCAAAGGTCGAGTCTGGATCCAATGTCGTCAAGTCTCAAGTCACAACTCTCTCTCTCTCTGTATTAGTCTGCTGATACTGAGAAGTCAGGTGGTRAGAGGGGAAGAAGAGATGGTGGACATAGAGGAGGAAGAAGAAGAACTCTCTCTCTCTCTCTCTGTGTCCAGTACTAACCTGTGAAGTTGGCGCCTTGATGCAGGTACCTCAATTACGTAGAGGGAGTCCAGGCGTACTTTCGCCTAGAGAAGGATGAGAAAGTGGAGAAAGTTCTCCATTCCTTGACTCTCCTCGTGTAGGACAACCTTCCTTTCGACATAGTCCTAGGAATGGACTGGGGAGAGGCAGCCGGGGCCACACTCCATTTGAGAGAACATGAGTGTAGGCTCCCTAGTTCGTCAGACGGAGTCAAGACTGCCCGTCTGTTCCACGTGTAAGGAGTAGATAACTCCCTGGCACATTGCTGCCTTAGCGCCCCTGCGTTTGCAAGATTAGTGAAGGAGCAGCTAGAGGAACAGGTTTTCGTAGCCTATGTTAGGCCAGTGACTGAGCCTAAGGAGGAGAAGCCTATAGACCCTGAGAGGCTACAAGCGGCTAGAAAACAGCAAGTCATTGCAAGTGTGTGTGTGTGTGTGTGTGTGTGTGTGTGTGTGTGTGTGTGTGTGTGTGTGTGTGTGTGTGTGTGTGTGTGTG
>BFEA01000474.1:484707-495314 GCA_003427395.1 Chara braunii
ATAAAACGAATTTGAATGGTAATATGACTAGGTCTCTTTCGAGATTACTATGAGACCGGGAGTTCTCCGTTTAATAAGTGAACTGCCCGGTAGTTACAATTGAAGGGTCATATACAGATTAGTTTGCAGAACAAATTTAAGAAATTTCGGTAGAGAAAAAACGCTCGAAATTTCAAAACGTGAAATTCCGGGAATTTCCACCGTCAAAATCCGATTTTTAAACGCTAAATCCGTCTTTCAAAATTTCTCCAAGAAGATGAACGAAAAATATTTCCGCGAAAATTTCGGCCCCAACCCTAATTTTCCGCGTTTCCRCGAAATTTCCGGAATTACGGTTCCAAAACGTTCGAAATTTTCCACCTTGCTTGAAACACCGAAATTTTTTCGTAACCCTAATTCCAATAWCGAAATATTACGGAACTACCGTTTCAGAAAACGAAATATCGGATTAAACAGAATGCTGAATTTTTTTTAAAAACGGAGAACCGAAATGAAAATCAGAATGCCGAATTAAACGGACTACTGACTTAACCCTAATTCCGATTTGAAACAGAAATCCGATTTTAATAACATATCGGATGGCATCAATTTCTCAGAACCTGATTTACATGGCATACCGCTTTGAAACAGAATCCTGAAAGACAATCCAGAATGCTGAATCAAACGAAAAGAAAAGAAAAATAACGGTAATGCCGAATAACAGAATACCGAAAAAAGAAGAAAATTTGCAACTTGAATCTTGATAATAATTCAGCGCCGATTGAGAAGATCGAAGAACTAATCTAACCTAAATCGGGCTTACCTGGTGAGCAGATTCGTTATTGGTCTGCTCCGATACCAAAACTGTTGCATACTTGGATGAGTATGGGCAGAACCAAAGATCAACCAATATAGGATGAGCATGTATGCAGCGGAAGTCTGATAAACGAACTGACTCACATAGACTGACTCACATGGACTGACTCACATAGCATCACTCCACACACATACAATCGTGAGATGGTGGGTTGTGAGCCATACAAGGACGGTGCTCAGCCCCGTACACAACATACACAGATGAATGGGGGAGGAGAGACGAAAGAGGTGGGGCAGGTAGACAGCACTGAAAGTCACCGAGATAGAATMTGATAGGTCACCGATATGGTAGTYCAAAATGTCACCCAACAAGATCAAAGTGTCGAGGACAATAGGTCACCAAGGTCGGAGGTACAGAGTCCAAATGYAACCRRTGTCCGAACGGTGATGCAGCCGAGTATCAGCCCCAACAATCTCCAAGTCTCCAATCAGGTAAGTACCACAGTCTCATATCACCGAAATCCAACTCTGATCTCTGTCCAACTGGATAGTCTCCAATCTGAAGAAGAAGAAGAAGAAGAAGAAGAAGAAGAAGAAGAAGAAGAAGAAGAAGAAGAAGGAGGGAGAGGAGAGAGAGAGAGAGGGGACTGGCGAGGGAGAGGAGGAGAGACCCTCCAAGCTCCCAATACCTCAGGCGGTAGTAACCGCCGTGCAAGCTCAGTCGCCCGCTGCTGCGCTATGCTGCGCTCTTGCTTCAGCCCCTGCGCTAAGTTTAGCGCATCAAAACAGTGCACTAGCACTGACCATGCCGTGCCGGTAGAGTTCCGGTAGGCCGATCCCACTACTGAGGCGGATACCGGTACTTATACCGGTGGGCAGTGGTCTGGCMTCAATGCTGCGAGGCCCGGCCAGACCCTGAACCGTCCAGATGGACGGTTCARCCTCAATCGGCGGGCGGCAGCTTCAAGAGCGCCGCYAGGCCCAAACGAAGTGTCGTTTGGGCCTACCCGATGGGTGATAGTCCAAAATCAGGCCTTTAGGGCCTGTAAACCCCAAAGGTCGGGCCTTTAGGCCCTGGTGTGTCCCTCCGGCCCTAAGTCGGGTCCGGTAGGACCCGTGTGAGTCGAAGATGTAACACAGGCCCCTCGCTCCACGGGACCCGACCCTTCTACTCCCACTTCTTCCTCCACCGCGACAGTCGGGCCCCCCTCCACCTGAACACTATCCCCCTGTCTCTCGCAATCCAACCCTAAACCCCTGGATAAACCCTGCTACAACCTTGCAACCCCGCTCTACACACACCCTTGAACCCAGTCCACCCTCCCCTTGACCCTCATTCCTGATGTCTGGTCTGCCCTTGCCCTCTCGCCTAGCTTTGTCCCATTTGTCCTCTCCACTACCTTGTCTCTCTTGTCCAATGCTTGTGAACCTGTGTGACGCCGGCGATAAAGGATCTAATGGCTCGCTCACGAGGACGATGGTCTGCTGCGTCACTGTTCATGGAGATTACGCAGCTGGTTTGGCCACCATGCTGTTTCATCGCCCGGCATCCCGACTCGCAGACTTACTGGAGCAGCAACTTGTGACATGGATCTTTGCATCAGTCTGCGACCTCCTTGCTTCCAGATCAGACCTCATTGCAGTTTGTGTACCGGACGCACCCTAGCACTTGGACTTTGACACTTGAACTACTACTACGCTTCTTGGACTTTGACACTTGAACTACTACTACGCTTCTTGGACTTCTACCTGTCGCAGCCGCTTAAGACCGCTTCTACCACCTACTCCAAAGACCTGATCAAGACTGGTGCACACCCCCTTTCAAGACACTTGGACACTTTGTTCCTACATGAGATTCTGCTTCCGACTCCTTCGGACACACCAGCCCTTGCATCCTGAACAAACATTTTCATTTTTATTTTTCCTGACTTCGACAACCGTGTAGAACATCATTAGCAAATCCCTGTTTCCCTAACCATTGTTCCCCGTACCCACTAGAACATCAATAGACATCCCCTGCTCCCCTGACCATTGTTTCCCTTACCCACTACAACATCAATAGAAATACCCTATTTTCCTAAACACCGTTTCCCTTACCCAGTAGAACATCAATAGAAGTTCCCTGTTCCCTGAACTTTGTTCCCCCTTAACCTATAGCAAACCATGCAGTCCCCTTAGTTCATCAGTAGGACTACCCTGCTCCCTGCCATCCCTTGAGTTCATTTGTAGGACTACCCTGTTCCCTGCAACCCCCCCTAGTTCATCAGTAGGACAACTCTGTTCACCGGTACCAAACCCTGTTCCCTCTTACTCCCGCAGCCCATGCCACCCACATTATACCCCTCTTCCCTTTCGACTTGTTTACCAGTGACCGGCCCCGTCTCGTCCTTCACAGATTTCAACATTGCTTCATGATTTTTGGCAGTCGGGACGTTGCCTTCTAGAGGGAGGGGATAGTGTTACGGACTCCGCCAGGGCTCGATCCCTGGTCTATCTTTTTGTTGTTTCGGTTGCATCCCGTTTTCGGCCTGGCACCCTTTTTCCAAACCCCTCCTTTGGTATCGTAGGATTTTGGACAACTGGCGCCATGCTGCAATTCGGGCGCCACTTTCAAATACTGCATTTTTCAGTTCTGCCCTCGGGGCCTTTGCGAAAATGCCCCTGGTACCGTACGTGTCACCGGTACTTATACTGGCTCCCCGTACGGTACGGGGACCAGTCTCGTACCAATTTCCTGTTGTGCTCATATTCAGTGTGACTTGCTTCGACATGGTGTTCGGAAATCCAAGACTTTGACTTTGTGACTTTGCCACTTCGTGTTTGCATCCGTCGAGTCGTGTCGAGTCTGCGTCGAGTTGAGTGAGTGTGTGCGTGTGCTCGCACTCTCTCCCTCTCTCTCCCAGCCTCGTTGCCTCAGCCCCGTCACAGAGGGACCAAAGTCCAGGTAGGAGGAGCAGGTCGTGAAGCTCCCTTAGCTAACCCGTAGTGAGCGTAGATCAGCGGTGTGGATGCTTTCAAATCTGCTCCTGAAATCCATCGAGTATCGTCGGGATTGCATGCTTTGAAGGTAACTTTGTACTGTCGAGGCTTGCTGCCGTACGTGCGATCCGTGATGACGCGCTCAACTTCCTGATGACCATCCATAGATGGAGGATCTTGCGATCGTCGGTGCGGGAAGTCGTCGCTCTTAGCTGGTGTATACGTTGCCAGCTTCGAGGCATGAAAGACTGGATGGACCGTCGGATGGGGGGGGATGTTGATAACAAATGAGGGGCCATCGGGCTCATCGCCCGCGACAGATGTTATGGGCCATGGTCCAAACCACTTGGGAAGCAGTTTGTGCGAAACATCCTGCTCGAGCGCAAACTCTTCCACGAAGGTGCACACCAGATCACCGACGCGGATGGGACATGGCACGCGACGTCTGTTGGCTTGTTGCTGCATGCAGACTTGAGTCTTTTGCATGTTCGCGCGGGCTTGAGCCAACAATTCCCTGTACTTCCGGACGGAAGTGGGGGAGCAAGTAGCGTCTATGTCGGCTGTTCGTGGGAGGAGAAGATCAGCGAAGATACGGCCTTTCCGGCCACCGTGGTGCAACTCGAATGGAGTCACGCCGATCGCCGAATGCAAAGAAGTGTTGCAGACGAACTCGATGTCAGGGAGGCAGTCAACCCAATCCTTTGACCCGGACAAATGAGCGTACGAAGCATCATTTGAGCAGTTTGATGTGCCCGCTCCGTTTGCCCGTCCGTTTGTGGATGCCGAACCGAACTTGGTTTCATCTTGGTGCCGGATTCCTGCATGAGAGAAGTCCAGAATGCCGACATGAAACGAGTGTCGCGGTCGATGATGATGTCTTCCGGTATGCCGTGGCTGCAAACCAGCCGGTGTGCAAGAGGCGCGCAAGTTCGGGAGCTGTGGCGTAGTACTTGCAAGGGAGAAATCGCGAATACTTACTTAAACGGTCAACGACCGTGAGAATGCCGCCGTGCCCGAGGCGGTTACGGGGAAACGGACCGGTGACGTCCATGGCAATGGAGAGGCCGGGTTCTCGTGGGATAGGCATCGGGCGCAACTCGCTGTAGGGATTGCGGTTGCAGGGCTTGCTTCGTCAGCAAACTTCGCAAGAGTCGCGATACCGAGTGACATCGGTAATGAGGTTGGGTCATCAGAATCGTTGTCGAAGTCGTGCAATAGTGCGATTGACTCCGAAATGGCCGACAAATCGCGAGTCATGGTATTCACCGAGAAGGCGAGTCCGAAGCCGACGGTCTCGTGGGACACACAATAAGTCCTCGCCTCTCGAGTGGAGGAGCAAGTACCCGTCGACGATGCGATAGTGGCTGGCCGGCGGGTGATCCGAAGATAGCTGTGCATACAACGTGGCGAAATCCGGATCGGACTCATAGCCCTGGATGAAGTGTCGTTGGAGTTCCCTGTCGAATGCGAAGGCATGATGTGTCATAGCGCAAAGATCGGGTCGTCACGAGAGTGCATCTGCTGCGCGATTGGAGAGGCCGGCGAGATGTTTTGATGTGAAGTCAACTCGGTCGATGAAGTACATCCATCGTCCGATCATGCTGCTCACCGTATCCTGCGTCTTGTAGTAGATCAATGGGTTGTTGTCCGTGACCCATGTGAACCTACGACGCCCAAGGAGGAAGTGTTGCCATCGCTTGAGAGCCATCGCGAATGCGAGCAGCTCCCTCTTCCTTGCATCATCAAGTGAATTGATGGGAAGCACTTTGTGGCTGAAATGCTCCACGGGGTGCTTGTCGTCGTCGTAGTGTTGCTCCAAGACTGCCCCAATGCCATAGCCGGAAGCGTCAGTTGTCACTCTCGTTGCCAGGGTGGGGTCGTAGATGCTAAGGACGGGTGCCATGAGCATGGCCGTCTTGAGTGCTTGGAATGACCGACGTGCGTCGTCATCAAAACCGAATGGCACCTTTGGCGATTGTAATCTCGTCATAGGTGCGCTAATCCTTGAGTACCTAATGATGAAGCGTTGATAGGAGCTCACCAACCCCATGAATGAGCGAACGTTCGTGGTGTTGGTGGGTTCGGGCCATACACGGATGACCTCGATCTTGTCCGCAAGCGGGCGGATGCCTTGCGACGTCACATAATGTCCCAAGTACTCCAACTCTTGCCGCGCGAATTCACATTTGTCGCGGTTGGCTTTGTACTTGGCTTGTCGTAGCTGCTCCAAAACGGTGTGCAGGTGTTCCACATGCTCATCCAAACTCCGACTATACACCAAGATGTCGTCGAGGTAGATGAGTACGAATCTATCCAGTATGTGTCGGAACTCCGTTGTCATAGCCGCTTGGAATGTGGCCGGGGCATTCGTAAGGCCAAAAGGCATAACCAGCCATTCGAAATGCCCATATCGCGTCTTAAACCCGGTCTTGTAGCGGTCCTCCTGCCAGATCTTGAGTTGGTTATATGTCGATTTGAGGTCAAGCTTGTAGAAGAACTTGGCGCCGCCCAGCTGTTCGAGGAGGTTGTCGATGCGCTGAAGAGGGTCGGCGTTCATGACGGTCTGCGCGTTGAGCTTGCGATAATCGATGCACAACCACAAATCCTTCTTCTTCTTCCGGACAAAGAGAACGGGGGCACCGTATGACGAAGAGCTAGGCCGAATCCAGCCTTTCTCGAGAAGGTCGTCAAGTTGTGCCCGTAGCACACTTAACTCTTCCTCGCTCATGCGGTAGATGCAACCACGCAAAGGTATGGCCCCGGCCTCGAGGGTGATCTCGTGGCGGATGGGCCGATCTGGTACTACTCCGTGCGGGGCTTCGAACACGTCGCGTAGGCGTCGAGAAGCTCGGTGATGCATGGGTCTGGTGATGAGTCCATCGATGGAATGTCATGGGGCGGGGGGGCGTGGAGAAAACACCCCCCTCATCTCCTCGATGTCATCCCTGATGATGGAAGCTCGAATGCTTGCGGAGGACACCACGTGGCATGCGGAGGTACGACCCCAGCCTCGAGGGTGATCTCGTGGCGGATGGGCCGATCCGGTACTACTCCGTGCGGGGATTCAAACACGTCGTCGTAGGCGTCGAGAAGCTCGGTGATGCGTGGGTCCGGTGATGAGTCCGTCGATGGAATGTCATGGGGCGGGAGGGCGTGGAAAAAACACCCCCCCATCTCCTCGATGTCATCCCTGCTGATGGAAGCTCGAATGCTTGCGGCGGACACCACGTGGCAGCTGATCGTAGGGTAAGGAGGAGGCACCGTGCATGGGACTAGTACTCCATTCCGATCACGAACATGAACGGGGTGGTGGTAGAAGTTCACCGGGTGATCCTCGCTCCACAGCTATGACATGCCTAAGATCATGTCGAATTGAGTGTCTAAAATGTCGAAGGACACGGCCTAGCTTGCATGCTGGGCGAAGTACACGGGGACAGAATCAATGCATCGGTCGATTGACTTGTGCATTTGACTGTCGGCCAACGTGTCTTGCGAGGGCTTCAACTTCCTCCGAACGCATGGCCCAAGGCCAGCGCGTACCATAAAGTCTTGGCTCATGTAGTTGCGAGTAGCTCAGCAATCGATCAAAGCGCTGCAGGTCGCCGCTCCGATCTGAATGCGTATGTACAACAATGGGGCGTCGATGTCGTCGTACCGTTGTGTCTTGAACTCGCGGTCGATCTTCACAACGTAGTCGTGAAGGTCGACAACCTCTACTCCGACGTCCATCAATTGAGCTGGTACTACAGTGTGCAAGTAATCCTGCAATTGTGCCATGATCACAATGAAATGCGGTTTCGACAATCGACCGGACAGGGGAAGGGGCATCCATTGGAAGTCCGCGAACGTCAACGGGTCGAGCTCTTCAAGTCTTGACCATGATGTTGAATCCCCGACGATAGATGGCAGCGAAGCCGCCGAACGTGCATGCGGTAGATTGTTGCACATGGAGTGGTTGGTCCAACGGTGGGACCAAGTGGACAACATAATCCTCATAAGTGAACCGAGGACTCGTGACATTCGCATCCTCCCCAGATGTGTAGGAGGCCGCTAGCAAGGTGGCCGAATCTGGCGGAGTGAGAGGTGGAGTCGCCTCACCTCCCGTGCAACTCAGTTTCCCAAGTTGATGCGAGGCCGAACATTCTTCTTGCCTTGATCCGGGCATTGGGAGGTCTTGTGCTTGGTGCAATTGCACCAATAGCAGCAGGCATACTGGCCGCGTCACTTGTATTCGGTCTCGGTCAAGTGAAACTTGACCCATGGAGCTGGCTGTCCGTTGCTGGCGGGCGATGTGGTTTTCGCCTTCTCTTTTCCTTAGGAGTTGTTGTTGCTTCGCGGCTGGACAGCGGCCGCTTGATCTCCCTCACGTGATGCTTGGGTGGCTGCCGGGTCTTCCACAATGTTGTCCGGTTGGACTGCAGCGACATGCTGCGAACGTGGACTAATTTTCCTTTTTCCGCATAGGTTGGCTGCCACGCTGACTTCTCGTGTGCACCCGCCCTGTTGGTCTTGATGATCTCCATTGCCTTATCAATGATTTCGGCGAAGGTCGTATATTGCTCGTGATCACCAAGTGTGAGGCTCAAGGCGGCACATGACCAGTTGTAGAACTCCTGGCGCAGATGCGAAAATGGCAACTCAAGATCGGGCGTTGCAGCGATCTTTTGCCATTCCGTGAGCCAGTCGTGTGTTGGTGTGTTGCCTTGGGACATGGCGAAGAGGCGGTTGATGGCGAGTGTCGGGGCGTCGTCCACTCTTCCCAAGAGATCTTCTCATGTAGATCGGCAACCTTGACGCCGTGGATGGTTGCCAGGTGGCTGAGCCAGATCTGGCATCCGCCCTTTGAGTTGAGGAACAACGCGCCGATGTACGAGTGCTCGGGGACAAAAAGAATCCGAAGTTGCCTCATAAAGCCCTCCCACCAGGGGACCGGGTCTTGATGCATATAATCATCGAACTTTTCGATGCGGAATGTCGGCATCTTGTAGTGCTGCGCACTGGTGTTGCCATCCCTGTTGGGCAGCTGGTGCAGTTGCTGAACCTCAGTCTTCAAGGTGTCCATCTGCTTGCTGATGGTGGCTGTTGCAGCGAAGGTGCTGATGTCGCCGAGCATTGTGACTGCGTGGTCAACTCGTTCCTCCAATTGGCGGGTAGAGGGTGCACTGCTGGACTCGCCAGCATTTGGTCTTGGTGCAACTTGCTCCAAGTCCTGTACACGGCAATCAAGTGCCCGTGTAGCATCCTCGTGCTGATCCTTGTGGTTCCGCACCGCCCGTCGGAGATTCTCCAGCTCAGACTGCAGGTTATTACAAGTGTAAACCAACCGGGTTACGAGTTTGGCGAGAAATTCCTTGTGCTGCTCTTCCGGTGTCGCGTCTTCGTGGTTCTCGGATGGTTCAAAATGCCAGAACTTGAGTTTTTCGATGCTGGCGGCTTTGTGCCGCTGTAGCAGATCCTGGGCCTCCTTGCGGCGGACCTGGGCATCTGCGTCAGCTTCGGCCTGAAGTCGCTGCTTTTCAGCTACTGCCGCCGCTTCAGCCTGTAGGTACTTGCACTGATGCTGACGTGGCACTGTTGCTGACGTGGCACTGCGGACGTGGCACTCTTGCTGATGTGGTACTGCTGACGTGGCACTGTTGCTGACATGGCACTGTTGCTGATGTGGCACTACCAAACTGGGAATGCAGGCAAAGGGTTGGGTGGGAGGAAAACGCAGGAAAGGAACCAACCAAACTGTACTTTCCTCCCGGTCCTAATCAACAGAATAAAATAAAAATAAAAAATAARAGAAGAGGATCACCCCCCCCCCTTTTTTTTTTTGTGTATATCTGTCGATCTGCTATGAGTGAGGCATTTCAGAGGAGTACTATGAGCGAGATCTAGGCAAGGTTCCGCAAAGTTTCGGCTTTAAAAAATAAATGCGATCTTGAATTTTTTTTTTGCGCTAAATAGAGTGGAGGTTCCGCTTTCAGAGAAGAATAATTCCAGTCTCTGAGAACATGACAACCTCTATCGTTATCTTAATATGCCTAGAAAACGAAATGCTAACATCAGAAATTTTCGGCTATGCATGCAAATATCAGAAGACCGAAATGCTACAATCAGAAATTTTCAGATATTTGTTGCGTGAAAACGAAATGCTAATATCAGAAATTTTCAGAAAAAAACGAAATGCTATTATCAGAAATTTTCAGACATTTGTGGCGAGATTTTTTATTTTTTTTTGCAGAGATTTGACGAAGTCCTACTTGATTTACTTATACACAATCAATCAATCAATCAATCAATCAATCAATCAATCAATCAATCAGTCAATCAATCAATCAATCAGTCAATCAACAATCAATAGATCAAGCAAGCTGGCTACTTGATTGAGCGGGTCCTCTGATTGAGAGGTCCGCTACGATACCAAACTGTCGCATACCGTAAAGGTGCAGAGCAGAACAAGAACCGACCTCTCTCACATAGTACAAGATAGCACAGCGGAAGGCTTAAATACCAATGATCCGAACAATCAATGTTGCCATGCAGACCAGAAATACATCATCATCATTCCATGGTGTGAAGGGGCCTGGCGCTCACACAGGAAGAATGCGCTCGTCCCCAACCATACACAGACGAAGAAGAGAGGGGTTAGACGAAGAAGCGGGGAAGATGGGAATGTTGTCAACACCAAGTCTTCGGTACAGGTCCCAAATAATCACTCGTCAAATGTCTGAATCCCAATGTCGAGTCTGGACCCAAATGTCAGCAAGTCCCAAAGTCACCAACCTCTCTCTCTCTCTCTCTCTCTCTCTCTCTCTCTCTCTCTCTCTCTCTCTCTCTCTCTCTCT